>CM068311.1:17998493-18598493 GCA_034768735.1 Schistosoma mekongi
TATTGAGTAAACCAACATTTCAGTTGAATATGACACATTGACTTAGTTTCGATTCGTTCTCTTCACCTACTCTCAACCTACAATACTTCAAAGTAGATGTCATAACGAGATTTGAGCATTCCTACACAGAGAAATGTAATTGGAAATAGTTCTTCACTCTCTTCATTAGAATGACACAATAGTGTTGGTAAGATTGTGTGTTCGAACGAAGCATGCATTAATATTGTACATGTTGTGTCTGTACTCAACTTCACATTATCACTCTCATTCAACTATTTACGACATATTTGACATGTTATATAAATGTGAGACAGATGATATAAGAATACAGGAGGAATCTTCACTCAATTTCTTTAACTTGTTCATGAGTTAAGTGTCCTGCATATTTCGTCGGCAAACATTTACTCAACGCATTTAACTAGGGATTCAAGTGAATTTCCATGCATCTACCGTATACATATAGCCGTAATAATCTAACTCACATTACTGTAATTCCTACAGATGTGAATAATATGTCAGAGCTCAAATTTCATCATCACCAACATCATCATCATCATCGTTATGTAAATAAATATCTCAGTATTATTAATGATAGTATAAACTTGATTATCTTTGCAGATAGAAGAAGGAAAGGAAAGGAACAATCGATTGAAAGTAAATTCATTATCATAGTGACATTTTTAACTTGTTAACATTGTATAGGGCTTCATCAGTCAGTTTATTTATAGCTCTCGACATTACTGCAATGTGGATAACACTGTAATGCGTAGTGTACTTGATAACTTATGACTGTTTATGTTAAAATCACTATCCAGCAGCACTCATCACCTACATAAATAAAAGCATTGTCATTGGCGGTCTCGTCAGTCCATCGTTTCAATATCCTGTCAATGAATTTCAAGAGTATATTCACTTATTTCTGTTTCATTAATCAATCGATTCTATACTAATAAATTCAATGGATCGAAAGTATACTGAAAGCACTTGAATTATTTTCGAATGACTAGAACATTTTGAAGTTGCAGATACCTCATACAATTACAAATAATATGAGACAAATATGAGGCGACAGTGTGCTTTATTGATATAGAAGTCAAACTCACAGCTGAAGTTAGTAATGGATATTGGAAACAACTGCACGAAGAATGAATTATTTCATAAAACACATAGAATTAATTATCATGTATAGTCAATTCATGTCTATGATTCTTTATATCATGTCCATACATTATTATCTCCCACTTTGCAGATTCATCGACAACAATACTGAAAGAGAGAGATCCTAGTAAACGATTAACTTATATTCATTGATAGTTTACTAAAATATTAATCTTTCTTATTGAGTAAACCAACATTTCAGTTGAATATGACACATTGACTTAGTTTCGATTCGTTCTCTTCACCTACTCTCAACCTACAATACTTCAAAGTAGATGTCATAACGAGATTTGAGCATTCCTACACAGAGAAATGTAATTGGAAATAGTTCTTCACTCTCTTCATTAGAATGACACAATAGTGTTGGTAAGATTGTGTGTTCGAACGAAGCATGCATTAATATTGTACATGTTGTGTCTGTACTCAACTTCACATTATCACTCTCATTCAACTATTTACGACATATTTGACATGTTATATAAATGTGAGACAGATGATATAAGAATACAGGAGGAATCTTCACTCAATTTCTTTAACTTGTTCATGAGTTAAGTGTCCTGCATATTTCGTCGGCAAACATTTACTCAACGCATTTAACTAGGGATTCAAGTGAATTTCCATGCATCTACCGTATACATATAGCCGTAATAATCTAACTCACATTACTGTAATTCCTACAGATGTGAATAATATGTCAGAGCTCAAATTTCATCATCACCAACATCATCATCATCATCATCACATCATCATCATCGTTATGTAAATAAATATCTCAGTATTATTAATGATAGTATAAACTTGATTATCTTTGCAGATAGAAGAAGGAAAGGAAAGGAACAATCGATTGAAAGTAAATTCATTATCATAGTGACATTTTTAACTTGTTAACATTGTATAGGGCTTCATCAGTCAGTTTATTTATAGCTCTCGACATTACTGCAATGTGGATAACACTGTAATGCGTAGTGTACTTGATAACTTATGACTGTTTATGTTAAAATCACTATCCAGCAGCACTCATCACCTACATAAATAAAAGCATTGTCATTGGCGGTCTCGTCAGTCCATCGTTTCAATATCCTGTCAATGAATTTCAAGAGTATATTCACTTATTTCTGTTTCATTAATCAATCGATTCTATACTAATAAATTCAATGGATCGAAAGTATACTGAAAGCACTTGAATTATTTTCGAATGACTAGAACATTTTGAAGTTGCAGATACCTCATACAATTACAAATAATATGAGACAAATATGAGGCGACAGTGTGCTTTATTGATATAGAAGTCAAACTCACAGCTGAAGTTAGTAATGGATATTGGAAACAACTGCACGAAGAATGAATTATTTCATAAAACACATAGAATTAATTATCATGTATAGTCAATTCATGTCTATGATTCTTTATATCATGTCCATACATTATTATCTCCCACTTTGCAGATTCATCGACAACAATACTGAAAGAGAGAGATCCTAGTAAACGATTAACTTATATTCATTGATAGTTTACTAAAATATTAATCTTTCTTATTGAGTAAACCAACATTTCAGTTGAATATGACACATTGACTTAGTTTCGATTCGTTCTCTTCACCTACTCTCAACCTACAATACTTCAAAGTAGATGTCATAACGAGATTTGAGCATTCCTACACAGAGAAATGTAATTGGAAATAGTTCTTCACTCTCTTCATTAGAATGACACAATAGTGTTGGTAAGATTGTGTGTTCGAACGAAGCATGCATTAATATTGTACATGTTGTGTCTGTACTCAACTTCACATTATCACTCTCATTCAACTATTTACGACATATTTGACATGTTATATAAATGTGAGACAGATGATATAAGAATACAGGAGGAATCTTCACTCAATTTCTTTAACTTGTTCATGAGTTAAGTGTCCTGCATATTTCGTCGGCAAACATTTACTCAACGCATTTAACTAGGGATTCAAGTGAATTTCCATGCATCTACCGTATACATATAGCCGTAATAATCTAACTCACATTACTGTAATTCCTACAGATGTGAATAATATGTCAGAGCTCAAATTTCATCATCACCAACATCATCATCATCATCATCATCATCATCGTTATGTAAATAAATATCTCAGTATTATTAATGATAGTATAAACTTGATTATCTTTGCAGATAGAAGAAGGAAAGGAAAGGAACAATCGATTGAAAGTAAATTCATTATCATAGTGACATTTTTAACTTGTTAACATTGTATAGGGCTTCATCAGTCAGTTTATTTATAGCTCTCGACATTACTGCAATGTGGATAACACTGTAATGCGTAGTGTACTTGATAACTTATGACTGTTTATGTTAAAATCACTATCCAGCAGCACTCATCACCTACATAAATAAAAGCATTGTCATTGGCGGTCTCGTCAGTCCATCGTTTCAATATCCTGTCAATGAATTTCAAGAGTATATTCACTTATTTCTGTTTCATTAATCAATCGATTCTATACTAATAAATTCAATGGATCGAAAGTATACTGAAAGCACTTGAATTATTTTCGAATGACTAGAACATTTTGAAGTTGCAGATACCTCATACAATTACAAATAATATGAGACAAATATGAGGCGACAGTGTGCTTTATTGATATAGAAGTCAAACTCACAGCTGAAGTTAGTAATGGATATTGGAAACAACTGCACGAAGAATGAATTATTTCATAAAACACATAGAATTAATTATCATGTATAGTCAATTCATGTCTATGATTCTTTATATCATGTCCATACATTATTATCTCCCACTTTGCAGATTCATCGACAACAATACTGAAAGAGAGAGATCCTAGTAAACGATTAACTTATATTCATTGATAGTTTACTAAAATATTAATCTTTCTTATTGAGTAAACCAACATTTCAGTTGAATATGACACATTGACTTAGTTTCGATTCGTTCTCTTCACCTACTCTCAACCTACAATACTTCAAAGTAGATGTCATAACGAGATTTGAGCATTCCTACACAGAGAAATGTAATTGGAAATAGTTCTTCACTCTCTTCATTAGAATGACACAATAGTGTTGGTAAGATTGTGTGTTCGAACGAAGCATGCATTAATATTGTACATGTTGTGTCTGTACTCAACTTCACATTATCACTCTCATTCAACTATTTACGACATATTTGACATGTTATATAAATGTGAGACAGATGATATAAGAATACAGGAGGAATCTTCACTCAATTTCTTTAACTTGTTCATGAGTTAAGTGTCCTGCATATTTCGTCGGCAAACATTTACTCAACGCATTTAACTAGGGATTCAAGTGAATTTCCATGCATCTACCGTATACATATAGCCGTAATAATCTAACTCACATTACTGTAATTCCTACAGATGTGAATAATATGTCAGAGCTCAAATCAAATTTCATCATCACCAACATCATCATCATCATCATCATCATCATCGTTATGTAAATAAATATCTCAGTATTATTAATGATAGTATAAACTTGATTATCTTTGCAGATAGAAGAAGGAAAGGAAAGGAACAATCGATTGAAAGTAAATTCATTATCATAGTGACATTTTTAACTTGTTAACATTGTATAGGGCTTCATCAGTCAGTTTATTTATAGCTCTCGACATTACTGCAATGTGGATAACACTGTAATGCGTAGTGTACTTGATAACTTATGACTGTTTATGTTAAAATCACTATCCAGCAGCACTCATCACCTACATAAATAAAAGCATTGTCATTGGCGGTCTCGTCAGTCCATCGTTTCAATATCCTGTCAATGAATTTCAAGAGTATATTCACTTATTTCTGTTTCATTAATCAATCGATTCTATACTAATAAATTCAATGGATCGAAAGTATACTGAAAGCACTTGAATTATTTTCGAATGACTAGAACATTTTGAAGTTGCAGATACCTCATACAATTACAAATAATATGAGACAAATATGAGGCGACAGTGTGCTTTATTGATATAGAAGTCAAACTCACAGCTGAAGTTAGTAATGGATATTGGAAACAACTGCACGAAGAATGAATTATTTCATAAAACACATAGAATTAATTATCATGTATAGTCAATTCATGTCTATGATTCTTTATATCATGTCCATACATTATTATCTCCCACTTTGCAGATTCATCGACAACAATACTGAAAGAGAGAGATCCTAGTAAACGATTAACTTATATTCATTGATAGTTTACTAAAATATTAATCTTTCTTATTGAGTAAACCAACATTTCAGTTGAATATGACACATTGACTTAGTTTCGATTCGTTCTCTTCACCTACTCTCAACCTACAATACTTCAAAGTAGATGTCATAACGAGATTTGAGCATTCCTACACAGAGAAATGTAATTGGAAATAGTTCTTCACTCTCTTCATTAGAATGACACAATAGTGTTGGTAAGATTGTGTGTTCGAACGAAGCATGCATTAATATTGTACATGTTGTGTCTGTACTCAACTTCACATTATCACTCTCATTCAACTATTTACGACATATTTGACATGTTATATAAATGTGAGACAGATGATATAAGAATACAGGAGGAATCTTCACTCAATTTCTTTAACTTGTTCATGAGTTAAGTGTCCTGCATATTTCGTCGGCAAACATTTACTCAACGCATTTAACTAGGGATTCAAGTGAATTTCCATGCATCTACCGTATACATATAGCCGTAATAATCTAACTCACATTACTGTAATTCCTACAGATGTGAATAATATGTCAGAGCTCAAATTTCATCATCACCAACATCATCATCATCATCATCATCATCATCGTTATGTAAATAAATATCTCAGTATTATTAATGATAGTATAAACTTGATTATCTTTGCAGATAGAAGAAGGAAAGGAAAGGAACAATCGATTGAAAGTAAATTCATTATCATAGTGACATTTTTAACTTGTTAACATTGTATAGGGCTTCATCAGTCAGTTTATTTATAGCTCTCGACATTACTGCAATGTGGATAACACTGTAATGCGTAGTGTACTTGATAACTTATGACTGTTTATGTTAAAATCACTATCCAGCAGCACTCATCACCTACATAAATAAAAGCATTGTCATTGGCGGTCTCGTCAGTCCATCGTTTCAATATCCTGTCAATGAATTTCAAGAGTATATTCACTTATTTCTGTTTCATTAATCAATCGATTCTATACTAATAAATTCAATGGATCGAAAGTATACTGAAAGCACTTGAATTATTTTCGAATGACTAGAACATTTTGAAGTTGCAGATACCTCATACAATTACAAATAATATGAGACAAATATGAGGCGACAGTGTGCTTTATTGATATAGAAGTCAAACTCACAGCTGAAGTTAGTAATGGATATTGGAAACAACTGCACGAAGAATGAATTATTTCATAAAACACATAGAATTAATTATCATGTATAGTCAATTCATGTCTATGATTCTTTATATCATGTCCATACATTATTATCTCCCACTTTGCAGATTCATCGACAACAATACTGAAAGAGAGAGATCCTAGTAAACGATTAACTTATATTCATTGATAGTTTACTAAAATATTAATCTTTCTTATTGAGTAAACCAACATTTCAGTTGAATATGACACATTGACTTAGTTTCGATTCGTTCTCTTCACCTACTCTCAACCTACAATACTTCAAAGTAGATGTCATAACGAGATTTGAGCATTCCTACACAGAGAAATGTAATTGGAAATAGTTCTTCACTCTCTTCATTAGAATGACACAATAGTGTTGGTAAGATTGTGTGTTCGAACGAAGCATGCATTAATATTGTACATGTTGTGTCTGTACTCAACTTCACATTATCACTCTCATTCAACTATTTACGACATATTTGACATGTTATATAAATGTGAGACAGATGATATAAGAATACAGGAGGAATCTTCACTCAATTTCTTTAACTTGTTCATGAGTTAAGTGTCCTGCATATTTCGTCGGCAAACATTTACTCAACGCATTTAACTAGGGATTCAAGTGAATTTCCATGCATCTACCGTATACATATAGCCGTAATAATCTAACTCACATTACTGTAATTCCTACAGATGTGAATAATATGTCAGAGCTCAAATTTCATCATCACCAACATCATCATCATCATCATCATCATCATCGTTATGTAAATAAATATCTCAGTATTATTAATGATAGTATAAACTTGATTATCTTTGCAGATAGAAGAAGGAAAGGAAAGGAACAATCGATTGAAAGTAAATTCATTATCATAGTGACATTTTTAACTTGTTAACATTGTATAGGGCTTCATCAGTCAGTTTATTTATAGCTCTCGACATTACTGCAATGTGGATAACACTGTAATGCGTAGTGTACTTGATAACTTATGACTGTTTATGTTAAAATCACTATCCAGCAGCACTCATCACCTACATAAATAAAAGCATTGTCATTGGCGGTCTCGTCAGTCCATCGTTTCAATATCCTGTCAATGAATTTCAAGAGTATATTCACTTATTTCTGTTTCATTAATCAATCGATTCTATACTAATAAATTCAATGGATCGAAAGTATACTGAAAGCACTTGAATTATTTTCGAATGACTAGAACATTTTGAAGTTGCAGATACCTCATACAATTACAAATAATATGAGACAAATATGAGGCGACAGTGTGCTTTATTGATATAGAAGTCAAACTCACAGCTGAAGTTAGTAATGGATATTGGAAACAACTGCACGAAGAATGAATTATTTCATAAAACACATAGAATTAATTATCATGTATAGTCAATTCATGTCTATGATTCTTTATATCATGTCCATACATTATTATCTCCCACTTTGCAGATTCATCGACAACAATACTGAAAGAGAGAGATCCTAGTAAACGATTAACTTATATTCATTGATAGTTTACTAAAATATTAATCTTTCTTATTGAGTAAACCAACATTTCAGTTGAATATGACACATTGACTTAGTTTCGATTCGTTCTCTTCACCTACTCTCAACCTACAATACTTCAAAGTAGATGTCATAACGAGATTTGAGCATTCCTACACAGAGAAATGTAATTGGAAATAGTTCTTCACTCTCTTCATTAGAATGACACAATAGTGTTGGTAAGATTGTGTGTTCGAACGAAGCATGCATTAATATTGTACATGTTGTGTCTGTACTCAACTTCACATTATCACTCTCATTCAACTATTTACGACATATTTGACATGTTATATAAATGTGAGACAGATGATATAAGAATACAGGAGGAATCTTCACTCAATTTCTTTAACTTGTTCATGAGTTAAGTGTCCTGCATATTTCGTCGGCAAACATTTACTCAACGCATTTAACTAGGGATTCAAGTGAATTTCCATGCATCTACCGTATACATATAGCCGTAATAATCTAACTCACATTACTGTAATTCCTACAGATGTGAATAATATGTCAGAGCTCAAATTTCATCATCACCAACATCATCATCATCATCGTTATGTAAATAAATATCTCAGTATTATTAATGATAGTATAAACTTGATTATCTTTGCAGATAGAAGAAGGAAAGGAAAGGAACAATCGATTGAAAGTAAATTCATTATCATAGTGACATTTTTAACTTGTTAACATTGTATAGGGCTTCATCAGTCAGTTTATTTATAGCTCTCGACATTACTGCAATGTGGATAACACTGTAATGCGTAGTGTACTTGATAACTTATGACTGTTTATGTTAAAATCACTATCCAGCAGCACTCATCACCTACATAAATAAAAGCATTGTCATTGGCGGTCTCGTCAGTCCATCGTTTCAATATCCTGTCAATGAATTTCAAGAGTATATTCACTTATTTCTGTTTCATTAATCAATCGATTCTATACTAATAAATTCAATGGATCGAAAGTATACTGAAAGCACTTGAATTATTTTCGAATGACTAGAACATTTTGAAGTTGCAGATACCTCATACAATTACAAATAATATGAGACAAATATGAGGCGACAGTGTGCTTTATTGATATAGAAGTCAAACTCACAGCTGAAGTTAGTAATGGATATTGGAAACAACTGCACGAAGAATGAATTATTTCATAAAACACATAGAATTAATTATCATGTATAGTCAATTCATGTCTATGATTCTTTATATCATGTCCATACATTATTATCTCCCACTTTGCAGATTCATCGACAACAATACTGAAAGAGAGAGATCCTAGTAAACGATTAACTTATATTCATTGATAGTTTACTAAAATATTAATCTTTCTTATTGAGTAAACCAACATTTCAGTTGAATATGACACATTGACTTAGTTTCGATTCGTTCTCTTCACCTACTCTCAACCTACAATACTTCAAAGTAGATGTCATAACGAGATTTGAGCATTCCTACACAGAGAAATGTAATTGGAAATAGTTCTTCACTCTCTTCATTAGAATGACACAATAGTGTTGGTAAGATTGTGTGTTCGAACGAAGCATGCATTAATATTGTACATGTTGTGTCTGTACTCAACTTCACATTATCACTCTCATTCAACTATTTACGACATATTTGACATGTTATATAAATGTGAGACAGATGATATAAGAATACAGGAGGAATCTTCACTCAATTTCTTTAACTTGTTCATGAGTTAAGTGTCCTGCATATTTCGTCGGCAAACATTTACTCAACGCATTTAACTAGGGATTCAAGTGAATTTCCATGCATCTACCGTATACATATAGCCGTAATAATCTAACTCACATTACTGTAATTCCTACAGATGTGAATAATATGTCAGAGCTCAAATTTCATCATCACCAACATCATCATCATCATCATCATCATCATCGTTATGTAAATAAATATCTCAGTATTATTAATGATAGTATAAACTTGATTATCTTTGCAGATAGAAGAAGGAAAGGAAAGGAACAATCGATTGAAAGTAAATTCATTATCATAGTGACATTTTTAACTTGTTAACATTGTATAGGGCTTCATCAGTCAGTTTATTTATAGCTCTCGACATTACTGCAATGTGGATAACACTGTAATGCGTAGTGTACTTGATAACTTATGACTGTTTATGTTAAAATCACTATCCAGCAGCACTCATCACCTACATAAATAAAAGCATTGTCATTGGCGGTCTCGTCAGTCCATCGTTTCAATATCCTGTCAATGAATTTCAAGAGTATATTCACTTATTTCTGTTTCATTAATCAATCGATTCTATACTAATAAATTCAATGGATCGAAAGTATACTGAAAGCACTTGAATTATTTTCGAATGACTAGAACATTTTGAAGTTGCAGATACCTCATACAATTACAAATAATATGAGACAAATATGAGGCGACAGTGTGCTTTATTGATATAGAAGTCAAACTCACAGCTGAAGTTAGTAATGGATATTGGAAACAACTGCACGAAGAATGAATTATTTCATAAAACACATAGAATTAATTATCATGTATAGTCAATTCATGTCTATGATTCTTTATATCATGTCCATACATTATTATCTCCCACTTTGCAGATTCATCGACAACAATACTGAAAGAGAGAGATCCTAGTAAACGATTAACTTATATTCATTGATAGTTTACTAAAATATTAATCTTTCTTATTGAGTAAACCAACATTTCAGTTGAATATGACACATTGACTTAGTTTCGATTCGTTCTCTTCACCTACTCTCAACCTACAATACTTCAAAGTAGATGTCATAACGAGATTTGAGCATTCCTACACAGAGAAATGTAATTGGAAATAGTTCTTCACTCTCTTCATTAGAATGACACAATAGTGTTGGTAAGATTGTGTGTTCGAACGAAGCATGCATTAATATTGTACATGTTGTGTCTGTACTCAACTTCACATTATCACTCTCATTCAACTATTTACGACATATTTGACATGTTATATAAATGTGAGACAGATGATATAAGAATACAGGAGGAATCTTCACTCAATTTCTTTAACTTGTTCATGAGTTAAGTGTCCTGCATATTTCGTCGGCAAACATTTACTCAACGCATTTAACTAGGGATTCAAGTGAATTTCCATGCATCTACCGTATACATATAGCCGTAATAATCTAACTCACATTACTGTAATTCCTACAGATGTGAATAATATGTCAGAGCTCAAATTTCATCATCACCAACATCATCATCATCATCGTTATGTAAATAAATATCTCAGTATTATTAATGATAGTATAAACTTGATTATCTTTGCAGATAGAAGAAGGAAAGGAAAGGAACAATCGATTGAAAGTAAATTTATTATCATAGTGACATTTTTAACTTGTTAACATTGTATAGGGCTTCATCAGTCAGTTTATTTATAGCTCTCCGTATTACTGCATTTTATGTTATTCTTGTCATTGAATTATTCTTTTTATCCTTATATTATTCTTTAGTTTATTTCTATCATTTTTTGATTACCTTTTTCCTTTTTTTTTTAGTTTTTTTTCGTTTTTCTTTCTTTTTCATTTTAATTTCTTTGTGTCTGTATTCTTACCCATATTTTGTCACTCTATATTTTCGTTAATACCTTAATTTATTTTTCTTTGTATGCTCTATTCATAGATTGAATTCATTTTTTTTCTAATCATTTTAGTGAAACTAATTTTATGCTTCGTTTTTTAATATATATTTCCCGCATTATTCTTTGGTCTATTTACTTTGCTGACTATGGTTTTATTGTAACATTTGTTACTGGTTTCTTGGTATCTTGTTTATTTTTTGCATGATACTGTTAATTTGATCAAATCTCCTGACTGATTTATTCAACTTATTCATATTCTATATCTAAATAAATTTTTAAAGTGTCAGGTAAACGATGTACTAACGAATATTCTTTGTAGGCGTGTGCTTTATATCACTGATTATCTTTTAATTGTAATTTGGAAATTGTCTACCTTCTCATTCTTCTTGTTTTCACCGTCATTTGTAACAAACTCATTATTTGGTGTTTTACGTCCAACCTCTTTGTGATAATCTATAATAATCCAAGTGATTTTATTGGATTGGAATATGGGACGGTTACAGTTAATTCTGTATTCAATTATTTATTTTTATCTTCTCCACTGTTATTTAGTAGGTCGGTCTATTTGTTTATTGATTACGTTTTCCATGAAGTAATGAGGTTGTTATAATCATAACAAGTGCTGTGATAGTGACTATTTGTAATATACAAAATTGGAAAACTAGAATGGAGGGATGTGACGAAAGTGTAGGTTTTCTAATCGAACTAGTGAAATGGCAACCTATAGAACTGACTGAATAAGTGGACTTGGATTTTGAACCCAGTTATACTGTCCCGTATAATAAATGACTTACCTAATTATTCCAGATGATAACACTGAATTCAAAGGAACCTAAAGATTAGATTCACAATCACTGATTCATTAAAGAAAATTAAATCTGGTAGTTTCAAAAAAAAACGAAATTCATTGTAGAATCAAAAATCTTCAGACATATCAGAAATTCATGTTACTCTTATTAGCAGAGTGTAGCATATCGCAGAAATCTCGTGATGAAAAAGTATTAGCTAATATTCCATAAATATACATTATCACAACTGAACTTCAGCATTCCCTGAGTGCACAATAGACACATCATAAATATAACAATGCCTTTTTTTAAACACTTTATTTCAATCATTAAGCAAAATTATCATTTTCTATGTAGGGGAGAAGAAGAAAAGAAGAAAGGAGGAAAATAATGGTAAATTATTACTAATGAATATAAAATAATCATTCATAAATTATTGGTTACTTTAAAAGTCTTAGCAATATTATCATGAGGTAACGATGCTATTTCAAGTATTGTTTAAGTTGTATTGTGGCTGGCGAAAGGAATCCAGGATGCGCGTTTCGTCCTATTTGGGACTCGTCGGCTGAATGAACCTACATCCCAGCGTAAATTACATTTGTCAGCCACAATTCAACTTAAACAATACTTGTGAACTGTCGCTATATCAAAGAAATCCGCTCAGGATGTAAATGGGATAACATTAGCTGATCAATTTCAGTCTATGACGGATCCATTGAAAGATTTAATTACCTTCTAATTATTGATGTTATTTCAGTTACATGAGAGTGTTTATTCACAATATGTTCAACATCTAATAAACCATAACACTAATATTAATCAAATATGAGTTGTGCTACTTGTATTCATGTGAATATATTACAGCTGAATTATAAATAAAACACTTTATTACATAAAACTCTGTTTATTCTATCCGTCTAATTGTTAATTCTACCTATACATTCATAGTATTTATTCAAAGTTGCAAACAAGACATCGGATATCAATAAATCAAACTCTCTAATCACTTAGTTCACATCTCCTCTATATTTGTAAAGTTTTCTACACATCTATCAACTTATAAGTTGGAAATATTCTATTTTATCTATCATAATAATAAGATACTTTAAGTCATATAGATCAAAACAATATATTGTAGTAAAAACTTTATCATGAGGTATATTTCTTGGTTATGTAAGATGCACACTTAATAAATTTGAAGAAAAGAAGGGAATGATGAAGTAGGCAAAACGATATTAATCCATTTGGATTTGTTAGATATTTATCGGTGGTTATTTACATTCTAGAATATTTTTAAATAAAAATTACAAATACTCTTTTTGTAATGAAGTTAGTTACGAGTAGAAATGTGAAACATTATCGATGATGCAAATATAGCTAACAGTTAACTGTTGTGCTTATGATTACTTAGGTAACATTCTAGAATAAAAACTGGTTTAAAAGTGATTATCCAGTTGACAATCTTAAATGAATGTCTAACAAGCAAGAAGGATATAAGCTAGTTCTCATAAAGAATATTATTAGATAAAATATGTCAATTAAAATATAAGATTGTAAAATTAGAGGAGGGAAATTTAACACTGATTCACTCTAAACATGGTACTTGATGGCAATTTCTTTAATAAATTTTATGATATTAATGTGGCTGACTGTATTAAGAGGATGTGTTGTATAACACCATTGAAAGTCTTTTGTTCAACTAAGTTGTTTTTTGGAACTATATTCATTAAATCGATTATAAACAATGTTTTCTATCCTACTGACGAAATTGTTTTGGCAGATACAAATAAATTCAAAAATGTAGTTGATCTTAACAGAAAAGAAATACTTCTAAAATTTTGAATGAGCTTACTGTTTTGTTAGTTAGCTTGGCCGACGAATATACTCTAGCTGTTATTGTCTCAAGTATTCGTTTGATCTTCTATGTAGTGTTGTCATCATTAAATCCATGTAGGATGAAAATAAGTACATAACAAACTATCCTTTACTTTTGTATTCGATTTTGCTATATTTTATAATAGACTTGTGTGTACTCTGATTAGTTTCAAGTATTTTTTTTGAATTTCTTTAGCCTTTCATCAAGTTATTTGGCACTGTATATCTTCAGTGGTCTAAGAATTAGTGTCATGATCATTCCTTTCTTGTATTTGGCCAGATAAAAGGCTGCATAAATTCTAATAAACTTTATTCTAGGCATAGTTTGATAAACGAATTGTTAAATAGATCTTACCCACCTCGCAGTACGCTTTATGCAAACATAAAGCAAGTGTTAATTAGCTTACAAAATATTTTTTTATTAAAGAGAAGAGAAAGAAAAGGATAAACAAAACCGAAGGTACATTTGTTATTATTATTATCAGTAGTAGTAGGAGTAGTAGCATTAATATTATTATTATTATTATTATTCAGAAAATAGAAATTTTAATATGATCAAATATTGCTATAAATGGTATTACTAAACATAGACAACTCAGGCTCAAATTTAAAAATGATGTCACCATTTGGCATGAGTTAGACAATCACTGAATACTAAAGACTAGCATTGAACATCTGTTTTGTTCGAATGTTAGACATCTCAGAAGTGTACATCCACGAACTCAAAAAGGAATCAAGCCAGCGACCTACTGGTTTTTTTCTGTAATTGTGTAAACGTGTTAGGCCACTGAGATTCTCGAATTTCGATGGTTGATGTTTTGAGCGTTACTCATTTCATGACATATAATAAGTGATCTCATCTGTTAGGATAGTTTCCCACTGATGTCAGTAGATGAGGTTGCACAATTATAAGCGAAGTGATTGAAGTTAGAAACATCAACAGTTGGAGAAAGAACCACCTCAGTTGTTTGACCGTTAAACTTAGCTATCTACACAACACTCAATTATATACTTTAATCATGTATTCAATGTCTGTTCAGTTCGTGCTTACTATCTTTTTACTTAAATTGGCATATATGCTGAAAAGTACCTTGGAAGCATAGGCTTGAATGATACTTATAGAATTAATACATTATGCATAATTAAATTCTTGAAATTATACACTATTTTGTCACGTCTGTGCACTCTAATTTCAATATTTTTGAAGTCAAACAACCATTACTCCCAAACTTGTAAATTTTTTTGTCTTAATAAAAGAAATGGCTTATTCATACGTCGAATGATATCAATAGATGTAGCTGACGTATATGAATTCTGTACATAGACTGTCTAGTATTGGTATGTAGTACTTCAATTTCTAAATATCACTAGTTGCTGATGGTCAAAACTTGAACGTTTTATTGTCGAAACTATAAGTTATGTTAACCGCAGTTCTTGAATCATGAAAATCGTTTGTCTGTTCTTAATTTCCTTAAAGTAGACCTAGGATCCTCGTCATTATGCTGTATCCACCCTGCAGTTGTGTGAATCTGAGAATATACATGAACGACACTAAAACGGAAAGCAATCACTTTTCCGGATAGTAGACGAAAATGACAACGATAAACTTACTAGTTCATTCTAAGATAACACTAAATATAATAGACGAATGAATACGAAAACGAAGATCGTTTTACCAAAAATAACTTAATATATTCGAAGAAACCAACCAAGTAAAATTAAATTGCAGAATACAAACTTCTTATTCATAAGTAAATTACCGTATTTTTGGATTTCAAAACTAAAAATTATAGTAACCAATTCCAATTTTACTGAAATGAATTCCAAACAGATTATATTACATAAAATTAGAAATGTAAACTATTAAACAAAAAGTTTAATCAATAAACTTTTACAGAAAAGTCTTAAAGTCCATAGTTTGTTTTCGGTGAAAAGTACTTCTAAAGAGTTCTCTATCAGAACAAATCACCTTGTCAGTGTTCTACAGCTTTCAACCAGTCTTTGATACAAATAACAATAATTAACTATCCTCCAGCCCCCCCCCCCCAAAAAAAAATAATAAGTTCCTTATTTTGTAATTTATAATCTTATAAGTAAAATAACTGAAATTTGTTCTCTTTCTTATTTCGGAAATCTCAGAAGAATATAAAGAAGCAGCAAAAGGTTGAAGTTTCTATTAATTGATTAAAATATGAATTTCATATGTTGTTTTTTCTTCGGTGAATAGGTCAGTCACAAAGACCTTATTTTGTTAAACAACATCATTATCTATATGTCTTATGATACACTTGTATCACAGTTGTATCAAATTGTTATAAATGATACTCCTTTTTATATTGCATAACATTACAATACATCGATTTATATTGATCAACTTTATGAGTATACAATAGATTGATAATGACATGCGTAGCAATTACATCTACTGGCTCATAATTTTCCATAAAACGTAGATCGTCGCATCAATACATCTCATTTGTATGATTTATATATGCATAATTTTATCATCACAGGAGATAGAGACATCAGTGTAAGTTATCATAGGAATCAATGATAAAACTTAACGGCACTCATACAAACTCAGTTCGACTTGTATTTTCAGATAACAGAACCACAACAAACCATCCAGCTGTGACTTTATAGCTAATTGTGTTCATAACAAATCTATGTATTTAATCAGTGGTAGATTCAAAACAGAACATACGCTTCATATATAATAATAACAATAATTATTAGATCGTTTAGATTAGGGTCCGCGTGATAATCGCAATAAATGGCTGGAGACACTAATCGATATGGCTCACAATCGGTCACAGTGGCGCAAGTGGCTCTACTTGTGGCACAGGCGATATATCTGTCACAACAAAAGGCTGGGTGTACTACGCAGCACTCCGCGCCATTTTAACATATGGCTGAGAATCGTGGGCCATGAAAACCCAAGATATACGTCGACTTTCCGTATTTGACCATAGAAATCTTCGTAGCATCGATCGTATATCAGTCAAATAAGTAGTACTGAGGTTAGACTAAAGGTTTTTAGGAAACATGGTAAATCAGTCGAAGAGGTCATTAAGCTTCATCGACTGAGATGGTTGGGACATGTACTGCACATGCCCGACCACCGTCTACCTCGTCGCGCAATAATGGCTAGGGTTTTAGTAGGATGGAAGAAGGTTAGGGGCGGCCAAACCAAAACATGGCATCAGTCCATGAAGTCCTTGACTACTGGTCTAAGCCATGTAGGTAGATGTAGATTACCTGGTTGGGGTCCGCGTGATAGTCGCAATAAATGGCAGGAGACACTGGCTCAGAATCAGTCACAGTGGCGCAAGTGTATTCACTCTTTAACCTCATCTATATCTTAAATTCTATTATTATTTTCTGCACACCTTTACTCTTCCTTCTTGTATTCTGTTATTACGTTACCACTGTAATCTCGTAGTGCTAATGTGGTATGGCAACTTGAACCTACAAGCGTATGTTCCCGGTTCTACGTTGCTGCTGCTGATGATGATGTTGGTGACTCTATTAACTAATATATATTAATAGTTTACTGATCCTTCATGAAGTAAAATTAGTAATTTTGTCATCTTTAAAAGTTCATTCAAAACTGCATATCATTGCAGGATTCTTTTATAAAATTCTATATGAAATTAAAATTATTATTTCTATTTGTCATTCCATGAATACAATATCATTATCACATTTAGTTAGAGATGATATAGGTGCATTATTGTAATTCTATGAACATGTACAATATTACAAGTAATAATAAATGAATAAAATGATGGTGTTTACCATGAAGTAGACAAAGAAATTTAATAACTTATTAATTACTACTGTTATTTAGATAATCTTTATCTTACACTCGTATGCCTGTAATTTTATGAACATACCGTCATTCACGTTGATTTCTTTTTATAGATGATGCATTGATTTCATTCTACATTATGATGATGAGTAAATCTTTCTATTATCTTTTAATTGCTTAACAACTATACTTATTAATAAACTAAATATGAAATAAACATTCCATATACTTCTAGAACCTTTTTTGGCTTCCAAGAATCAACTCTATGCTTAAATATCTAATTAGATCTAAGTTAATATTCAGGAAAACCTTATTGATTCGATTTACATGCACAAATATGTAAGATGTTGATAACTTTCGGGCGGTTAGATTGTAGTATATGGCCTGGCTGTGACTCAGAAAACAACACAAAGTATAAAGTAACCAAGAATAGCTTTTGGTAACTTTTGATAAATAAGAAAATAAAAATTACAGTGCTGAAAATAAACCACTCTACGTGTCAATTAGTCATACTAATAATCTACTTCAATTGATGTTTGTATTTGTCATAGTCTAATATTAGTTAACATTGGTATCTATGAAAACAAAGGAGTACTAAACAGATGTTTCGACTTCATATGGAACTACTTAACAGTGAAGAGTATAGATTCCGTCACAGGATCGAACCTAGGAGACTCAAGTTTCACGGTGAACGCTTAACCATGTGCGTCACTGAGTAGGCAGGCGTCCGATTGGATAATCCCCACTTCCACCAATTAGTGATTGTTGTGTTGGGGAATTAAAGAAGAATAACTAACTTCTAGAACAATGTATTAGAAGACTATTTCGATTATTTTGGTTGTGTAGTGTAAATATTTTGATTTTATCATTGTTACGTTCCACTTGTTTTATTATACCGCCTAGCATCATCATCTCTCATGTATGAACTACAGTTAATTAATTGACAACATGTTATCTAAATTCACTACCACGGTCCTCCATGTTTTACATTGGTGTTAAATTCCTAATTGTCTGACTATGTGGTTTGGTATATATATATATATATATATATATATATATATATATATAAAGTAATGCTCAAAATATAATAGGCTACGTCTAAATGATTTACCAGCTTGTGTTCTTTCTATTCCAACTTAACGCTGGTTGTGCATCGAGCAGACAGATAGAGACCAGATAGGTATTTATTAGCATTTGTTTCTGTGACTTCGCTGACACAAGGTCATATCAATCAATTGGTCTTGCTTTTTTACTACAACAGCCATTTTCGATGTCATAATAGTGATATAACGCTAAGATCATCCATTCTCACTGGTGATAGCTGTCTTACCCCTGACACGTTAAAACTCCACAAGTCACTACTTCTCATTAGATAATCAGGAAGATTTTGAGTTTAGTCACTAGTGGGCTGATAATTTTAATTGAATTGAAATGGTTTCATGTTGATGGATAATAAGTTTAGTTGTTTGTGTTCGCTAAAAACTAATATTGGGAATTCCAATATTACACGATGTTAAGCTTAGGCCATGAAACCCGAAAGCCTAGGGTTTTGTTTCTGTATGAGGAATAGAGGATGCACACTGTTGAAGAATCCACTACCTAGTGCCAGTTCCTGATTTTCAAAAGTTAACTTGGACTAGTTTATATTGTCAGAAGTAAAATGTACAAGAATAAATTTCTTTTATTCATATAATATAAACAACTTTTGTTACCATGAAACGTCTATTCTGTATATTTTAGACAATCTACCTGGACGACAACCAGTACCAATACCAAGTAAACCTACGAATGTTGAACTAAATATTGTCATCTACTTATATACGCTTATTAGATGTGCTTAATAATAATTTTAAAATCATAAACCCATTTACTGAGATTTCATAGAAATGAGCATTATCAAAGTAAACATGATTACACCTCAGACATCATAACTTACACTAATATCCCTTTTATCATTCATACAGTCATTTTTAATTGAAGCTCCAAAATCCAGTATTTTAAACATAACGTACGTCAACAAAATATCTCAAGTTCCTTTAGATCATGTCTATAAATAAAATTTCTTCACTGAATATAAATATTCTAAAAGAACTACCATAACATCACTAGCATACATGAATCCAGGCACATCCATCTGATATGTTTCAAATAGAAGTAGATGTATTTCTTAAATTACACTTACAAAGTGCACTTCAACTTAAATCATACTGTTATCAGTAAATGTTGATAAGATCTCATCCATTTATGATATTGCATTTTTGTGACTAAGGTGGAAATACATCATATTACGATTATAATTTTAATTAACATTAATAGTGATGCGTAGATAAAAACATAAATGTTTAGTTGGAGTAGTTTTAATAAACGATTTTTTTTTCCTTATTTGTTGCTTACACTCATCACAGACTGATCTCAATTGACTACTAGTTAAGACTAGAGAACACTGAATAGCTCTTTCATCCTCAATAGTGCGGATTCTTGACAAAAATAAATGAATGGGACAGTATCCCACCGATGGCATGGAGGAGGTCGCGCAACATATCACGAATTGACTGAATTGGAAATATCAACCGTTAGAAGCCGACTCAGTGGTCAAATGGTAAAGCGTCCGTCGCGGAGCCAGAGGGTCCTGGGTTCGATCCTGATGGGGTCGTGGATGCGCACTGCGGAGGAGTCCCATACTAGGACGAAACAGCTGTTCAGTGCTTCCAGGTGATCAGTGGTTGTCTGATTCACATCAATTCGTGAAGTCGAAATTGAATATTAACTATCTCCACAAACCCCCTAATTGAAAATATAATTGTTCGATTTTATGTTTTCGTTGAATTCTTCATTCATGTTGATTATGATTCTGGCTAGTAATAATTCAGAAACTTCTGTTATGATGCATCTTCTTTAAGTTTCTAACGCCAGCATACTTCTCTGTGTTATATTATCATCAATATATATTAGCACTAGTTTTACGTTATTTCGCTCACTCGAAATTACAGTCTTTTATGAACTGAATGATAAAATAAATAAGTAGTTTTTATTGTTTCTAACGACAATTGTAATGAAAACTCTCCACAGAAGTAAAATTTCATTAAAAGCCTAAATTTTCTAAGAAGGTCGACAAATATTTTCATATTCAACGACAAAAAACCATCATGCATTAATAGGTTTCTTTTAGTATAATATTATACAGTGTGAAATATTATTCGTAAAGTTATTTCAGTTAGTGGATAAGTGGAACTTTCAAAGTTGAATTTTGTATCAAGAAATATCCTCGATCAGACAACTAATAAAAACCAGAAAAATTTGCACAGCTAATTTGTCGTTATACAAATCCCTTCAGTGGTAAGCATTTATAGTGCTAGAATCATCAGGTTTCATAGAGAACCGTCTAATTAAAAAAGTCTATGGATTAATGTTTCTAACTCCAAATAATGCACGACACATAATGACCGACTTCATTCATCACTGTCGGTTGTGACGTATATTTGTTTCAGTGTATTCACAAACAACGGTTAGTTTTTAGAATCATTTGTATAACTAAACAATTTATTAACTGCACTTAATCAAATATATTGCATGTATTTAAAAGTATCATATATGCAGAACTGTATATTACTTCGTAAATTGTTGTTATAGGACATTTTAAAGAACGTTATGAAACTGCACTCGGTAAGTGTTTATACAGTTGAATATAGTATAAAATCATTCCTGTCGTACAGTCCTACATTAATGTAACTCATCGTATTAAAAATGGAATACATTTGCATTTTACAACTTCTAATTATGTTTATTTAAATGTGAATTCTTGTTCCAATATATTTGCATACGTATATACATTGAGGAAATCAGTCTTAGTGATGTTTTACAAGATTAAAACAATGTCAAGTTAAATAAACATAATACACAGTGATTAGAATGTTTCCTTGTCAGTATAATACAACTTACTAATCTCTGAAATGAGTTGGATTGTGGATGGCAAGTGGAATACACGACACACGTTTCATTCTATCAATTTCAGTCTGTAACAGATCAATGGGATGATAGAATTACATCCAAATTAAATAGTCTGTGTTTGAAATGTTTCGTTGAATAATTCATTAAAACATTTGGGACAGACAAATTTCTTTATGCACAACTGTCACAATGTTTAGTATAATTTTTATACGGTGTAATAAATTGATAATTAATGTGGTGTAATACTTTGATGTAAAGCCTTAATTACTTATCCATACTAGGGCTGGACAGTTGTCTGACGTTGCTTGGTAATCAAAGGTTGTCCAATTTAGACACCATTTCTTGATATCAAATTAAAATTCAATAATTTTCACAATACCCAGTTACAACATACGTTTGTAACTGAGCAAGTAATATTTAGTTATTGTATATAAAAAATGCAATAAATTAATTTAACATTACTATATCTCATTGAAGCTATTAAATCTAAAAGAAACAGAGAGATAGCAAAAGGTTAGTATTCACAACAAATTGTAACTGTTCATTTTGTGGATAATTTGCCAGGCTTTATGTTAACTTAATTCAGTCCTTTATAACACCAGTCAACTGCCACTTTCTTCGTATACCAATCACTTCATATGTAACAAGCAGATATACTTTACTCTCTTTCTCTCCATATATATATATATATATATATATATATATATATATATATATATACAAAAACGTTGAACCAATATAGGCAATAAAGATAATGAAATAGATCGATTACATAACTAATCCTAATAAGTGTAAAGTACGAATTGATAGTTAAAGGATAAGTGTGTTTCTAGTAGTAGTGATAAGAATAATAAAAAAACAGCATGAATAAATAAATAGTTTAATACTGGGAGATAAATTTATTGAAATAATTGTAATAGATGGTGTGTGAATAAATAGTTCGTATCATATAGGTAAAGACAACATATGAAAAGGGTAATGAAAGAAATCAAAAGGAAAGATGTGCAGATTTTATGAAATCATTAATGTTATATCTGAACAAGGAGACGATAGAGATATTGTAAAATCCCCTTGAACAGAAGCATAGATTATTAGTAATCAACTAATAAGGATCCCGTTACGAAACTTCGAGTTTGTATAGTGTATTATTTCAAATGATTTGGTCTGCATTACAACATGACTAATATGTATCAAACAAGGTAAAATTGAGCTTCATATTCACTGTTTTTTCTTCGCCAATCTATACTGATAGATGTTCATTCATTGGATGTGTTACCTGTCGGTGAACAGCATGTACCTTTCTCTATAGGGGCAGCTGGACGAGACAAGTTCAGGTAGCTTATGTCTTACCTGAATGAACACTGTGGTCAACTAGAAAAGTGTGAACAAGTTCCCCCTGCGAAGAAGGACACCTTCACCACGTTCATCATTCTGTCATATAGGACATCACTAAGCACAACTCCATTGAAATGTAGTTTCAGAATGACGGAAATCTTGTGGATCTTCCATATCTCTTACCATTTGTTCACTTCATCCATCGAATCCCTCAAAAAAGCTTTAAGATAACTTAGTTCAGTCGGCATGTTATTGTTGAATCATAGTTCCTTCTTTTGATGTCTTCTGAATAAATCTTCTCTGCTCTCTCGGTTAGATATCCAATAATGATTTCTTCTGTCGCACATGTGTGTAGGGCTGTAAAAATTTGTGTGTCATCCCGTACTAGAATTCATTCTGTACATAACTATTCATATCCACCCAATTTCTTGTCTATTTTATATGATGACAGAGAAATGTAATTTATTATCCCAGTCATCCGTGTAATTAAATGTGATTTTGTGGTACACGTTGTTAAACAGCATTAGTAGTTCTTCTTTAAAAATATCACGATATATGATTAAAAAAATGTGTAATCCATATAGCTACAGCAGAAGCGAAATTGGAGGTGGGGGGGAAGATGTTCGTAATCAAAGATATAATACAGTTACTGTCTAAATTCGTGTTGTTTACTATGGAAATGAAATCAAAAGTATCTTTGATTAAGATATTTCAAGATTTGAAGAAAGCCACTTTTCAGTTTTACTGAATAGTTGAAGTGCATTGAAACATTTTTTAATTTAAGCTGTGCTTATTAATCTTATCGGTGTTAATACTCTTATCTTCTTAATATTAATTTAAACTTTTAATTGTTATGATTACGAAGTGAATTGAATTAAACAACTATTGATCACCTGAAATTATTGGATAGTTATTTCATTCTAGAATGGTGCCCCAGCATTGTGCACTCATGTTCTCATCAGAGATCAAATCTAGGATACTCTGGCTCATGAATATTTAGTTCATGAATTAATAACTGTTCATTGAATAGTTTAATTTTGATGTTCAACATATGAACTAGTTGAGATATATTTTATTTACTCTCGACTACAACCTGCTTGAACTTATAACATAGTTTAGTAAAAGAGTAAAACCTAAAGGAGGGGAGATAGAATTCCCTGGATAGTCTAAAAGATTGTGGTATCGGTACACAGAATTGTGGTCTATTGGTATGAACCATGATAGAAGATGTTGTGTTCAGATGACTGTCGCAAACAGTGGTTGGAAAAATTTTGTATTGTTTCAGAATATGAAGTGTTCATAACTGGCACTGGAAAGAAATCTTATCCTTAGTATGGGAATGTCCACCAGTACCTAGCCATGGGATAATGCTCATAACCTTTAGGTTTCGCAAAGAACGCCTAACTATTATACTACTCACCTAGCTTCCAACGGTTGACATTTTTAATTTAGTCAATATGTGATATTGTTGTGCAGCCTCATCCATTTCGATCGGTAGGTTATTTCCCCACACCCTACATTAATGAGCTCACTTGGTTAGGTCTTCTCATTAGATTCCTAGGAATTACCTTCAGAAGTTTATCACTAGTGAGTTTATATTAACTGTCTCAGAATTAACTACAAAAGTGCAGATTCAGTTACCTGCTATATTTCATTAGATCAAAAGCTTAAAATTATTTACTACGTTACATTTCACATATTTATTCTTTCTATTCAAATCATATTCAAAATGTGATATAATGTCATTATTGCTAACTTTTCTTATGTTAAAAGACCAAAGAGTAAATGAAATAAGACAGATAATGAGTAAGCTTTTCTACTTATAAATGATTCAGTAATAACAATTGTAATATATTGGAAACAGAAATGACCTATTCTGTAACTTAGCCAATTAGATTCAGCTTAGTGACTTAGTTTTGAGTATTTTCTTTCTACAAAATGTTCTTATTGGTTTGATGGTAGTGTTATGTCATTTTTACAGTTTCTAAAGGCTTCCTTCTTTGAGATTTTATACAATTAACACAAAGGATTATCCTTGAACATTTAGTGCTTCATATGTCACAACGACTAATATATTTCGTAAGAGGTAAAGTAGGAAAGTATTAAAATAAGAATTTAGTAAGAAATTTATATTGTTTTAATGTATTCTTCTTATTTCGTCTGAATAACCAATCCTGACACAATATAGGCTTTATAAGTTCTTAAGCGTTTATTCTCAAATCTAAATATTAAAAATTTCAAGCTCCATATAAACGTTGATTGTCAAATTTTAGATAATCTTCCTGGAAGAAAGGAAATAATCACTGAAAATCCTTAATATACATAACTCTTCTTCATTTTTATATTCAATGTAAGCAGTAAGTATCTACTTCGAAACTTACTACTAGATTAGACTTAAATAAGATAATAGTCAGTTGCTTAGTAAACAGCAATGCAGTACTCTGTACGTAGATGTAGATATTGCACTTATAAGAAATCTCATCTTTTCACACAGCGAAACCTTGTACCATATTCATGGTTTATCATGTATTTCATTCTTCAGAACATGATAAAGATCATTCCTTTCTCTGTTAATGTTTACAATTCTTCCTCTAAACATAACGAAATTCAACATACGCAGCCTACATTTTCTAATAACTAATTAGGCAGAAGTTACTTGATAGCTAACACCTGCTCTAAACAATGGTTTATCGTTTGGATCTTATTGTCTTTCTGGACAACATTATGAGCACCTACTGTGAGTAGAAATGATCACGTTTATAGTTTCCATAGTGTGAATATATAAACAGTTGAACGTTTTTTGAGATCTTTGACAAAATCATATTCATGTTGTCTGCAGGAACACTCAGTCCTCATAATTGTCTAATATTAGATATATGACGAATGTATCCAACTAATGAAGGTTGATGATTACTTGTCTATTACATACCATCAAATTTTAAAACTGTTGGCAATACTGATTAATGTACTGTGTATGATGATATGGGATAAAACGTATACGCTAAGTCGTACCTCTAGTTATCAATAAATCTTAATCCAACATTCTTCGTATATATCGATAAGTTACGGCTTAACATGTACGTTTGTAGCTGATTTGCGAGTTGCGTTTTATCATATTTAGTTGTGTCTTTAGTAAAACATAAGTTATCGCATGTGTCTTAATGACTTTCATCATGTGACTGAAATGAAAAATTACTTGACAACTGTTTCACCATTGTATTAGACTCCTCAACAACAACTTCCACTCACCACATTTGATTAAACTTAACTAGCCTCTGGATGTGAATGTTTATTGACATGAAGTTTATATTGGGACGAAACACCCTCTCAGTACATCTTAGTCCTAATTTAAGCTTATTCTTGATATGAAATTAAAATTCAACCATCTTCACAACACTCATATATAAAAATCCTTCATTCAAAAACTTTCTACAGAATGATATTCTTTAGAATTAATTGTTTAATGAACAATTACATATATTTTATACGCATGTTAACGAAATCTACTCACTTTTCCACTTTACAGTAGACCACAAACTCAACTACCTGAATGAAAACAATATGTCATAAAATTTTTGACTAAATATAGCATATAAACATATGGTTTCGAACTCTTGAATTTACTATTAAACATTTATTTGTCCTAAAAATAAAATTATATTTCAGTAAAGAGTTCTGTTTTCGGCGATTTAATTTTCAAAGCTATATCATCATTAATATGCATATCATGTTTCATCATAACAATTAATAATATTTATTATTGACACTAAATAAGTGAACATCGTATCAACAAAGTTATTTATGATATAAATCTGATAACATAGTTGTTATGACATTGATTATTCATCAAAATGTTATAGTAGTTATATTTGTTCAGATATGGACACAGAAAAGAAGGTGAAAATAATTCGGCTAAGTCTAAACGGTGAATAAAGAAGAGGGGTCAACAGGAATAGGAGTGAATATGAGGAAGAAGAAGACAAATACAGTTTAAGACCAATGTAAAAGTAGGAATCGAATAAATTTCCTTTGGATTAACAGTTTTGATTTAATTGAATATATATAGCGAAGGCTTCATTATCATGAAGTAGACGAATTTCAATTGTACTCGAAAAGTTTCTATTAATTTTGGGATTGACTTTGAAATCAAAGTCAGTTCTAATCAGGTCATAATAATCGTTAATTAAGCTTCGTACAGACCTATTGCTGACTCTTCTCAACCTAGTTACATGACGAATTAGAATAATGTTGGGCAGAATATGCAACGATCTACCTAGATAACAAGCTTCACAAGAGGAAGTTAACTAACAAACTTACACGAAAGTGATTATATCCATGAGCATATTCGTCAACTCTTTGTTAAACAAGGCCGACAATAGAATAATAACCGTAAGGTTGCTAAAACAAAAGTGTCTTAAGTGAGCTATAAAAATGTACGAAGATTTGCTGTAATCATTTATATGGCTCAGAAGTTATTGGTAATGTTAAATGTTGAGGCTTGGTATTTTTGTCAATGAACAACTATTCTAAAGCTGTAAACACGAATTCACTAAAAGTAAAAGTCAATTCCTTATGTGTATCCCAAGAGTCTGTCAGTAGCAACTCTGCCTTGATTCAATTAAACTAAAAGATTTATCACTTTGTTTTTACATAAGTGTCCATTAGCGTATTTGTTTACGTGATATATCAGAAGTTTCTAAATTGTATTCGAGAAAAGAATTTCGTAAGAGGTCGTCAGCGGAAGGTCATCATATTATTAGTAATGTAAAATTTAGTATAATATTGAAGTATTAAACCATGGATTCACCGTGGTTAGACACCAACTTGTTAAATTCCTATTACGTGTTAATGAAAATTTAAGTAATTTTGCTATATCTAACCAGACATTACATCTACCTACTACATCTTGTCTGTCTATTAAACTTACAAGAATCTAAATTAAGCTCTTGTTTAAATATTTTCAACTTGATATTTACTGAAATATGGTCTGATGAAAATAGCTTAGAAGGAATTAGTTAAACAAAAAATAAAATTAAATATGTACAAAAATATGAAAAATTTGAATAATTTATAGGAACAGAGTAACCGTTGAATCCTTTAAAATGATTGGCTTTTAAATTTCACGCCATAGACTGACCTCTAGCAAACAACCATTGTAACCACGAGAAACTGGGCACCTGTATTACCTTAATTGGAAGCTCCTTAACGGCACTCATCAATGACTCTATTAGGAACTAAATTTTGGATGTTCAGACCAGGCAACAAGTGCTTCATTCGTATACGCCTCTTTTACTGCTTTATCACACTTAAAATGATTAAATTCTGCTATGACTATACTCTAGAACACTGAGATTTACGTCACAATGTGAATTACTAGGAGAAACATGATGACGATTATAGCATGGTCGTGACGATAATCGAGTTTAAAGTCTTATAATATGGACTTTGTTAAGACAAACGAAAATAGCCTTATAATCACTGGACAGTAGTATTTTCATAGTATTGGACTCCTAAATGACAGTACTCATCTACAGTTCTGTCAGAAATCTAACTAACAGACGCCTTTAGGATTACATGAATCAGAACAACTTATGCGAAACGAAAGATGTTGTTCTCACTTAGATCTTCACCAGACAATAATCTAATTTATAGTATTATGTATTTGCAAGGGCTAAAAATGTTGAAGGGATAAGGGTAATTCTTAACTTAATTAGAATCATGAGATAATTATATAATATTGTGGTAGATACTACTTATAGGGTTACCAATAAGTAGTAGATAGCAGAGCGTCAAAGGATATTGGGAAGAATCAGTAAACAGCAAACGAAGCGAGTTGCGAGGTAGCAAGAAGTAAAGCGTGATTTAAATACAGATGAGAATCGAGAACAACCAAGAGAAGCAAGATGATAAACGACACAGTCCAGAGAGCGCGAAGGATGTGCAAATTGATTATTGGAAGTAATGTATGTAATATTTTATGACATACTCTGTTTTCGCCACAATAGGCAACTGCTTGCCCAACTGGCCTTTTTCACAATATAACCAACTATGATAAGAGTAAACTTCTAACTGCTAATAAGGGAGAACGTGTATTAGGGCTGAGTATGATAAATTGTGCCGAAAGTATGGCATACATCATGAAATTACAAATCGTGATAAATCGTTCCCACCTCATATTTACACTACTTATGTTTTTATTTCTCAAGTATTGCCCATACTCCTTATTTCTTCGTTCATCATCTGAGCATTATAGTCACCATTCATAGCGTCTGGCTATACGAGATTTATATGAAGTCTCGGAAGTTGTGTCCACTACATTGACAATAATAAGATTAGTAAAAGCATGAATACATATTTCAATATAAGATAATAAAAGAAATGACAACATGGATAAGCATTTCAACACAGGATTTAGGTGAAAATCTGGGAAAGTGTACTTGTCAGGACAATAATGCCATAATAATAGTGACCGTTAAAATTGGAAGTTATCTAAATAATCATTTAAAATATTCGAGGAATGAAGAAAAAATGAAAGAAGCGAAGCACGGAGAGCCATGTAGAAGTCACTCTTGCGTAAACTAAAATTTATCGGGACATAGCTATTGATGTATTACACTTCAGACTATCTATGGCTGCTGAAAGAATAGTTTACACCAAAAATCACTGTTTAACATTCTGCAGCCAATCAAAGGCGGTGACTCAGCTGAAGAGTTACTTGATTTTTTTACATCTGCGAGAAATCTATGAATTTAGCAGTTCATGTAGAGTGAGCTATATTAGGCAGACTACAAGCTACTTGACAAACGAGTCAACAACAACCTATCATCATGGTTTCGAAAGGGTCTGCATAGACTGAGACGTTTCATTTTATCAGGTAGTGGGTATGTGATAAATAGAACTACGGATTTCACACTTTTGTGTTTCATACCATCAAGCTTTCATAGTTATATATGACTAAATAGATAAGTTGCCCAGATCTTCACACCTTTTGATGCTTGTTTTACACTGCCTTCCTGTCGGATGTCCTCTACATTACTTAAATATTTGTACTGATTATTTGCATTCCTTCTAATTGGAATGACTACCATTATTTTAATATTATTGTCGTAACAAGTTTACTTTCCCTAGTTGAAATGGTAAGCTAATTTGCCATTACTATTATGATAAAATATGTATTAATGTTGTTGTTCCTTTACATGTGTTGTTCTTATTCACATAATAGGAATTTTTATATAGTAATTTAAGTATTTACTGTGAAATCTCACATCAGTTATTGATCAAATAGTAATTATATTTCGTTAAGGTGCAGTGTACAAGAAAAATACAGAAACAACTGAGTTAACGGCCTATTTCCACTAAACCACCTCAATTAATTCACAATTATCATCTCACTAGCAATTAACTTCAAGATGTTCCTAAACTAATAGTGAGAAGTGATGGTTGATGGAGTTTAAACAAGTCGAGAGTAAGACAGTTATCACCAATGAGAATGGATGATCTTCTCGATATATTACAAATCGATGGAAGTAAAAATTGTACGATTGGACGTCTGGTTGCCTAGTATTCACCGTGATTCCAAAAGTCCTTGGGTTCGATCCCCGACAGTGTACACTACTAAAAAAAATCCTGTACTACGACGAAACAACTGTTCAATTCTGTCTAGTTTTCCATGATATTCAACCAACATCTATCTATGACAAAAATCGAACAACTGTACAACTGTACAACCTCAGTTTATATGCTTTATTCATTCATTAATTCTATTTATGATGTACAACTTTAAAACATCAATAATCATCATAATATTATCTAATTACAATGAAGTGTTATCTAATTGGTTTATTATTATTTTTTTTTCTTTTGCATATTAACAAATAATAATTTTGCATTATTAACATAGAAACTGAATGATAAGTTCATTGTCAATAAAATCAATCAATCAATCAATCAAAAAATCAATTGATTATCTTTTCTCTCTCTCTCTTTTTTTTTTGCTTTACTTTTTTTATGCACCAATAATTGTCATTTATTCATTTATTTATTATTAGATTAACATAAATTAAATGAAATTCAATTTATTTTTATTCAATACTAAGTAACAAAAAATTTAAATTTAAATTTTTTTCTAAAAAAAAAATTCAAATTTAAATTAATAAAATAAAATGAATAATGATGAAATCAATGAAAAAGAATTTAAACAATTATGTCGTTTATTACAAATACAAACTGATGTAACAATACATGATTTAAGAAAAGCCTATTATCGTTTAGCTAGAAATTGTCATCCAGATAAAAATGTTAACAATGAATTAGCTACAAAACAATTTATTCTTATTAGTAGAGCATATCATACATTATATAATCATTTACATTATCAAAATAGAAAATATACTAGAAAATCTTTTATGAAGTAAGTTTAATCTTAGTCTACATTTAAAGAAGATAATTTTATGTTTCTTTTTCTTTTTAATATCTAACTTGTTATTAATAATAATGTAAGTTAGTTTAAAATGTATATTATTATGATAATTAGAATGTATTTGAATCTCTTCCCCCCACCCACTCCAACTGTTGTGATATATATGTCTATCCTGAGCAGGTTATCTCGATAATGTGATTGTTCATAAGTAGTGTTTGAGTTAAATTGTAGCTAACTTACACGTTTCGGCTTATCTGGGACTAGTCAGCTGAATGTACCTATATTCCAATGTTGTTGTCCACACCAAAACTCTAACTCAGTTCGTTTTGTGTCAAACAGCACAACGTTCACCACTAGGAGACTGAGTTCAGTGAGCTACAATTGTGCCACGGGTAAGTATGTATATATAATTAGAATGTATTTGGTTATTCCCGTTGACTTGCCATAGACTGAAATAGATTAGTCTCTGTGGTTATTTGTACATCCTGTGCGGATTGCTTTGGTATAGTGAAAATTCACGAGTATTGTTTGAGTTGGATAATTCTCAGCTTAAATTGACAAATTTGTCAACAACAACAACAAAGCATATATTAGTACATATTAAACTGTTTTGTGTCTAGAGACAATTGATTGGTAACCTTCAACGTATGCAAGTTTACTGTTAGTTGATAAAGCAAATATACAGTCCTAAAGAAATTGAATAAATCAAACTCATGTTACTTAATTATCTAGATCTAAATCAATTTATTGATTCCTAAAAATCACTTATTTCGAAATACACAGTAATTAATATCGATTTATTTTGCATAGTGACACTTTTGACAGATGACCAATGAAACCTTATCAACATTAGGAAATAAAGTGATTTGATATTAAGTTGATAAAGACTATTAACATCCCTTGCGAAGTGACCTAAGGCTACTGTATTCACTGAGCTGAATAATACATTCATATAGCTGTCATTGTCTCCCTAGTCAACTTTCTAAGCATGTATTTAAAATAGAATTGAACTGTTTCGTTTTCTTTGGACTTAAATAGTAATCTGTTCGTTTAAAAAACAATTTAAGGGCCTAGTGATCATCATTAGTTTAGTCATTTTCCTTCTCGTAGTGATCGCTGACTTTATAAATGTAAATCATTGTTGTTATTAAATGACATAGTACATCAATTCCAATATGTCTATTGATGAGTGGTCTGAATGCTGTGATTTTCAAATTCCCCTGGTTTGTTTCGTTTATCGTTTGACTAATGTATTAACGTTTTTTCAGTTGAATTCATGTCCAAAATTGTCTACACACACTGAATAAAGATATATAGGAAAGTTTAAGCCATTGTTCACGTTGATACAGACGGATAATGTGGCCCATCAATTACAACAACTCATTTTACAGATTAGATTTCGTTTCATATTAAGTTGTCGTTTACTATTTATTGACTTAGAGATTTTACAAGCTTGCAGCCTGAATAATATGGTTGTGAGGTAACTTTCATTTATTGTCCGTTTCCTTATTTTTCACAGTCGATTTTATGAATGGTGATCTGTTCAAAAAGCATTCCTGATGGTGTTCTGCGAGCATTTGTTTTTTTTAAAAAACGCTTACTACGTACCTCTTAACATTCTCTCGTATAGTAGTCATGTTACAATCCACCTTCCCTCTACTTAACACAGTTTTTATACGATCAAATTTATAGGCCGCTTAATTCATGTTCACGAATGCGAAAGGATAAACACCTCTGAGAACAGCCTGTGTAATTATATCCATGAAAATAATCAAACTGGTATACACACATTCAAGAGCCAATAACTTACCTGTAACTTGTTGTACTGATCTAGTTGACAAAGTCACTTATAACTTAGCTAACTAAAAAGTCATTCCGACAGATGCTTTGAACTGTTCTACTAGAATTTCACTATCAATCTCTGTATTAAAATCAATTCGTAAATTAGGGATTTGTAAATTCTAAACATTCCCTAATATTCAGTCATTCTTCATTAATTTTTTCTATATATAACCTATACTCTACCATCGCTTTATATAAATAAAATTGTTATACATATCGTGCTGTTTTATTATTTATAGTTAAAGTGTATTATTAAAGGTACTATTGTGGTGGATACTACTCATAAGGTCATCCATAAGTAGTAGGTAGCGGGGTGTCGCGTATAAGTGAAAAGATTCAGTAAACACCATATGAAAAACAAATTTGAACACAAACTTGGAATGTAGATATTAATTCTGATGGAATGATTGTTGTGTATTTTTCTGACCAAAATGCCGATGAATAACTCTTATCCTATTATAAAACTCTCTAATATAAATCCAGTAAGTTACAGGACTCGAAACCAGGGTATTCAGGTTTCGTGTTTCGTAATTCAGACAGCCAATAGTCAAACTCTAATTGTGTTTAACTACTCTTCCGTGACCTCCTACGAAGGCTTTATTAATCTTTCATAATTTTACTTAAATCTATATGCCTTTATTGAATGATAAAACATTGTTTATGCCTAGAAAAAAACAATAAATGTTTTACGTGTTTTATTACTATGAGTTTGTAAAATGCTATCTGTTTTACTGCCTGTAAATTATATGAACAGATATTTTTTTCCACTAACTACAGTAACTAAAATCATAATTATCATGAACACACTCTAGTTTATGTTGGGCTATATGAGTTAAACTTATTCAGTACTTCGGATATAATGAATGAATCCTACCTGAAGTAAACTAACGGTGTTTGGAGTGACATGAAGATGTTCAGTTTTAAATAAATCACTTGTAACACAGTAAATTTCTTACAATGTAACGTATTAAGTGGATTAGAAGATTATAAATATAGCTTAGTTGTTAAATTTACAAGTCAGGATAAAAACCAATTCCTGTGAACATTAAATAAAGTGCATAGCAACCTTTGGAACAATCATTGTTATGCGGGTAAACATTAATGTGTATAAGACTTGTATTTTAGTCAATGGTAATAAAACTGCAGACAATGATTAAGAGATTTATTAGAAACTTTTATTCGATTGGTAATGATTTCTGAATGCAATTTTGTTCTATTTAAGACTACTCTAATGAAAGTATTTGTTTCAATGGTGTTGTTCAGATCATGACTTAAACCAAGACCTTTTTTCTTCATATGTCCAACCTGAAGTAAGTGATTTCTAATGCCACTTCTGTTGAACATTTTAGTGACCATCCGTAGCCCAATGCATAATGCAGTGCATGGTTTTCAATCTGACAGTACTGGGTTAGAGTTGAAGTAAGCATATAAAGACTACGATATAGCTAAATACCTGTAGCTAAAGATTGCGAAATTGAAAGTTGACGATTGTTTAGACTTCAGTAGGCTTTTGTTGACTTTACAAATAGCCTTAAACAAAGAATCAGGTTGATTAGGTGGCCTTTGTTTACAAGATATTTAGTAACTGAGCTTCATATAAATCCACTGCCACCTATTCTTCACACGAATCTCAAGAACTTATTACCCTATCTTAGATGAAGAGTTAAGCAACTTTAGAAAAATGTATACTAAAAGTAACTATTCACCTAGGCTTATTGACAGAATATGAAGCCCAAAAATCTAAAATTATCAGTAGTCTCGTCACCAAACAAAATACTTTACACGAATATTGATTTAAACGATGACAAAGCTGCACATACCTTGAGAAGAAAGATATTTAATTCACTTAGAACTCTCTTTACAGTGAGCTTAATATTAGTGTTGTCTATTCATCCCTTGTTCAACAACGACGTGATGGATAAATTCACCAATCTGACCACTTAAATGTGCATTTATCAATTTACTTACTACTACGGCGCTCGTTATATTGGCCTTTTACTAAGTATACCATCTAAAATAATTCAAGAACACAATCCAACATGAATGAGAAGAAGTAGCAGTAGGTCAGTAGGAAACTCAGTTACTAAACAACTTGTGAATACGGGCCACCTAATGAAAATCGTTTCTTTAGAACAAGCTCGTATCTTCTCTTTGATTTGTACATACAGCCAATGAGTCCCAAATAGGACGAAACGCGCATCCTGGATTCCGCTCGCTAGTCATTATCCAACTTAAATAAAACTGATTCTTTGTTTTAAGTCATTTGTAAAATCAAGAAAAGCCTACTAAAGACAATAACCAATCGTCTACTTTTCAATTTCAGAATCTTTAGCTATACACCCACTGGAACAGGAATTATGTATTCAAAATAAACTTGTCCCACCTCTACTTTTATCCTAGTTCTGAAATAAAAACAAACAAACAATTCTTCTTCTTTTTCATCGACACTGGACAGACAAATTGTCACCTATGAACAAATTTCATGTAAAAAGACGATAACATGGTTCAGTGAAGAGATCTGTTTACGACGTTTTCATTTTCAAAATTGTATAATCGTATATTTATGTAAGAATGATTACGATAATATAGTTAAATTTGGTTAAACATGGTAACAAATGGAGGTAAATATAAAATAACTGGTAGTCGAAATTTTTTTAAAGGAGATGGAGGATAAATGCCATGGCAACCAGATAGAAAATATACACATATGTTGGGTTAATTGATAAGATAATATTCATAAGATGAAGTGTAATCGGTGTGATAAGACAAATTGTAAAATTAACTAAGTTCAAATGGACATGAAAACAAGATTAAATCAATTTCAATAACTAGTGTTAGGAGAAAGAGAATGAATAACGAAGATCCATAAAGTAAATGATAAGTGTGAAGAAAATAAAAACAATATTGTAGAATTAGTAAAAATATTTCTCCCATCTGTCTGTGATTTTATTGTTTATCACAACATTGAATATCCATGAAATTCAAGGTGGTACATTCAAAAACATTCAATTTTTACTGATTTAAAACTTATAATAGAAGTATTATATAAGTTGGATTGTGACCGGCAAGTGAAATCCAGGACATGCGTTCCGTCCTATTTGGGGACCATCGGCTGGATGCACCTGCATCCCAATGTTGTTGTACACAGTGGGATTCGAACCCGACCCGTTTCGTGTCAACCGCCACTTCGTTCACCACTATACTGTTTAGTCCAGGTAGTCGAAAAAGACGAAACGCGTATCCTGGATTTCACTTGCCGGTCACAATCCAACTTATGTAATACTTCTATTATAAGTTTTAAATCAGTAAAAATTGAATGTTTTTGAATGTACCACCTTGAATTTCATGGATATTCAATGTTGTGATAAACAATAAAATCACAGACAGATGGGAGAAATATTTTTACTAATTCTACAATATTGTTTTTATTTTCTTCACACTTATCATTTACTTTATGGGTCTTCAACTTATGTAATCCAACTTATGTAATACTTGTGAGTAACCGCTATATCGAGGTAATCCGCCCAGGATGCACATATAGCAAAAGAGACTGACCAGCTTCAGTCTATAACAAATCAACGGGAATATATAAGTTCATCCTAATACTATAATAAAAGGTTCTTGGATGATCACCAGTTTATTTCATAAACTGATTTCATCGATATGACCGAATGAAATCTATAAGTACTGAAAATTTTAGTCATTTTAACGTGGAAATTTTCAGTAGTGTTTACCCCATACTTTCAAAACTTACTGTGAAAAGGACACCTAGTATCCAAACTACAGAAACTCAGAATATGCGACACCTTGATGTTTACGTATGGCTGATTGATTCAGTTAATAAGTGGAAACATAAAGTAATACAGGATATCATATAGATGAATTAAAGGTGGCCAGCTCAAACTTTTGGGTCATTTATTTACAAAGGAACCCACTATTGACTAATTATTTATGATAACCTCATATACATACACGTTTCCATTAAACATTTACGACATCACGAATCTAATAATTAGAAAATTCGAAGCGGACTACCACAATATTTGGTATATTTTTCTCCTTATCTGGCTTTGGAGATTACGTAAGCGGTTATTATAGATTTTTTACATTAGATATACTATGTGGTGTAAAGAGATGCTTTAGAGACAAGTACGTTCGTCGGTTTTCACAGATGAATCAAATCGACAGTGAATTACTGTTTAAAACCTTTGCATGCATATTTTTGGATATTTGCAAGTTGACAGTAAGTAAAACTGAAATCGAATGCAGTAATACATATTTCTTCTGACATACTGTTAAATAAATCACAAATGACTAGTAAATGGGTTATTTCTATTCCTTATCGAATCTTTTATTTTGATCACAATGACACTAATCAATCAAATATAAATCTCATAGTCGTAAAGGTAGTTAGTTGTGGCCAGGATAACTCAGTGGTATTGTCACATATTGAAATTAGGTGATGCGAATTTGAGTTACACATTCAGCATTAATAAAATTCTCCACGGTCTCATACTTATCTTTGTTGCGACTGAATTCTTGAGTAAGCGGAAATACTTTAACTTATGGATATAGTGAACTGAAATATTATTCGTTAAAAGATAGGGAGTAGGGGGTGGTTAAGAAGCTAACCTAATGGCTGCATAACTTAGGCCAATGGCACTAATAATATTGTACTCATCAAATGAGTTGACTTGATGCTAAAACTTTTATGATTCGTCTAGACTAAATCATCATTGCCTACTTCAGAGTAAACAATCAAACTCACTGAATGGAAGGTTATCAAAAGATTCGTTTCAACTGTTAGTTAACATATCATTATTCCCTGCTAACTGTCCTTGTTTTACAAGAATACTTATAACATATTTATTTAAGTTGGATTGTACCTTGCAAGCGGAATACAGGATACGCGTTTCGTCTTATTTGGGACTCGTTAGACGAATATGCCCGCTTCTCAGTGTTGATGACGACGAATCAACGGGAAGATCCAAATACATCATAGTTACACAACATTTTTATTATCTCCTTCTTTTTGTCAATCAGTTCATATCAGAATAATAAAACATCCAGTATTGTAGAACAATTTCTATCAGATCTTCAAAGACAAGATGTTGAATGGCCGAGATCAAGCAAATCATACAGTGAAAATGATGATACTTATACACCGATTGAAAAGCTGCTAAATCACTTGTTACAAGCAACCGTGATAAATGAAACCAATTCAAAAAGTAAGCTGATTTTATATTCGGTTGAAAAAAGAATATGGTTATGCAGCCTCTATTGTTCCTTTAAGAGTTACCCTTCAAGATTACACTCAACTACCTACATTTTTATGAAGCATAAGGCTCTAAGTAAAATAATTCACTTATGAAGTCCAACTTGATGAGTAAACATTTAAATAACTCAATAAGTGAGTAGATACTACGACGAGTGTATAAAGTGAAAAATACCAGATTTGAGCCCTAATGAAAATAACAATACTGAGGCGTAGGTGATTCCCACTAATGGGTCTCAAATACGATGAAACGTAAGTACTAGGTTCCGCTATTATCCCCAACTGGACTTCGTTAAAACTTGAAAGACAACGTTTTATTGAGTTTACATGGGAAATTATTCATTGGTTAATTGTTAAACATTGACCAATCCAAAATTCAAATCAGTCAGCAAATGAATCTGAACATATACAAACTAATATAAGCATCACCACAAGGAAATAGGTACATTCATCTGAAGAGTTCGAATCGAATGAAACGCGTGTTGTGAATTCCACATTTCAGTTACAATCCAATCTAATTCATACTTTCGAACCACCGCTATGTCATGGCAATCCGCTTAGAATGCGCATATGGTAACAGTAACTGACTAACTTCGGTCCACAACACATCGATGGAAAGATATAAGTACTTTCATATTATACATATAAACAAGGTTGCTAGTATTCAATGCAAAAAGCATTCCTCAGTATTCTGTATGATGATTTTGGAGTAATTTTCAACGCACATTTTGTAAGTGAGGATTTAATGAGCATTCATGGAAAAACTTACATTGTCACTGACCTTCAGTGTTATTGAAACATCGAAACATTTTAAGAGTGTTGAAGTTTACAGTAAAGTGGTTACTGATAATGTTGTACAGAATAACAATGAAAACCAGGTAACCAAATAATTCATTTCAGAAGACACAGAGTATCAGTAGTTAATAAAAACAAGCCAGAAACTTAAATCTCCAGCAATGGATTTTTTTAATTAAAACAGGTTTCCAAATACATGGATATATATTGTTACTACAATAAAGTAATTTTATGTTTTATTATTGATTTGAAGTACTAGGTCTCTAGTTCCAGAATCCTGGTTTATATGTATATATATATATATACATTCTGATGAAAGTTTATTTATATGATTAAACTAAGTTTGACGACCGATTCTCAATATACACATCATGAAAATTTTCCCATCCAGATGTTTTCATAACGTTTTGTCAATACTTCAGTTTATTCACTTGCTAAGCAAAATGGTAGCCTCATTAGACTTTCAACTGGAGCTACAACATCTGCTACCGACTGACAGATGTACAAAAACAAAGCTGTCGTATAGTGCTCGTTGATTTTTAATTTTTTTTACTACTGTTAGTCTATAATACGAAACTACGGAATACAGAATAATTGTACTATTTCGTTACTATTTATATCAATTCTACAGAATTTACATCGGAACGGAAACAAAATCTTAATTCTAATAAATACAATACTCAAACTAGTCAAGCGGCGAATACGACATCAAACTTTCATACCCAATCAAAACAACAACCAGGAATGCATATACCAACTTCAACTGATAAAGCAATTATACCATATCGAAATGATATGCATTATTATGACTTTCAAAATCGGTCAGATCACATACTTCAAAGGAAAAGTCCAGATTTAAGTAAGTAAGCAATAGCTTCTCTTTTTACACAGTTATTATAACGAGTTAATGATGACTTTTAAATTAATACGATGATTTAAATAATCCTAGCTCAAGCTCATGTTTTTAATGGTGATGAGTTCTTTGAGTTGGATGATTATATAATTATCAGTTTGAACAACATTATTAGGATCTATGTCAAGTAACATAACTAGTTGTTTCACAACATTCATTAAGCATTAAACTGCCTAAGTCCACAAAGTTCTTCAGTGTGTATTATTAACTCTGATTAACAATGCGTCAATTTATATTTCACTAGATTTAAACTATAAAAACATTATAATCAGTACTAATAACTACGTAGATTTTAAAAAATATGCTAATCATTACACAGTAGCAAAGCTGTAGAGCTACTACGTGGAGTAACCTCGGTTAGGCAACCATTGGAAACTAGAAAGAACTAGATAAATGTTTAGTTCTAATATGGGATTTCATTGAGATGCTCATCCACAGCGTCAATAGAGAACGAACCTTTTTTCTCACTTAGTATCCTATTTAACTATAAAATAAGTCAGGGCATATATTATGTCAACAATTAATATGCAAATCATTTTACCAACGTATTCATTGTATCCACTCATTCGTTTGTTATTGTTTTGTAAAACGGATCACGTATCAATCTTATATTAAACGTACAACTTAGAAATGTAATTTCCGTTACTTAAAGTCACCATTGGTCTTTAGAGCTTTAAAACAATCATATATATATATATATATATAATGAATAGTTTTTAGGATAAAATTGTCTTACAATAGAAAATTTCATATCATGAACTAACTATATTTGGAAAATTGTCAAAATCAATGGATTATGAAACAGATGTTTCATTCTAGTGTAGAACTCAACTGTTGTAATGGACATTCATAATCTCTCCAGAGGTTAAATGCAATATATTTAACATTCGTAGCAAACGATTATTATTTTTAATAACTAAGTAGGCATCCAATGGTTTGCATTTCTAACTTCAGTCAATTTACGATGCTACCGGTGAGTAACAATCATGTACACTACACTGTTGTACTACCTTAATCACATCTTTTCATCAGAAATGAAAGAAATAAAATCACGTTTTAATACTACTATTTTTGTGAAAAACACTAACCAAGTTCTACTTAACTAATTATGTCCTCAGTAATGAAAAAGTACAAATAATTATTCTTAAATAATTATAACACATAAGCTTTATGAGACTACATTTTTGTGTTTCTTCCCACTCAACTTATCTAATAAGTAGTCAAATGTTTTCTGTGTTACAATAGTGTAACATGGATTCTCTGTATACTAATTGTTATTTACAGAACAAAAACAAGTCAAGGTGAAGACAGAAATATGTTCAGATTAGTTATAAACTCAACAACTTGTTTAAGATTTCAAAACTTTCTACAAGATAAATAACTGTTTACTTTGGAATAATATACACTTGAACTGAAGTGGCTCTCGAGGGTTAGGTGATAAATGCAATTGTTTATGTTCGTGTTAGGGATTCGAAATGTTGGGTGGGTAACAATGAAAAGCATAGAGCACTGCTAAGCTGTTTTTTTCCAGTATGGAACTCCTCAATATCAGTCTTCACTCTCGATTCCACCAAGGAATCCAACCCAGGACATTTGGATCTCACGAAGAAGGCCTAATCATCTACACCACTGGGTCACCTTAATACCTATCTACGCAAAGCTACTTTAATTTGAACACAATTTTCAGTTCACTAGTGACTAACTTCAAGATGTTCTTGTGTGAATTCGTGACTAGGGTGTCAGGAAAAAAATATTTGCCAATAATAATAATGGATGATATTCCGGCAATATCACAAATTAGTGAAAGGGAGAACTATACGATTGGATCCTTACTGGTTCAGTAGTGCTAATGATTAGGCGTTCATCGTAATACCTAAATGTCCTGGAATCTATGGTGCACACTGTTGAAGAGTCGCATACTAACACGAAATATTTGTCTAGTGCTCCTTGTTTCTGATTGGTAACCAACCAACATCAATCTGTAACGAACACAAACAACTAAACATACATTTCTTCGAGAAACTTAGTGTACAGAATCTATACGAATTAAAATAGTTATTTGTTCCTTTCCTTAAGTATTTTATTAGTAAAAATGCATAGTTTTTAGACCAAGTGAAATACAAATCAAAGTTACATATGAATAGAAGTCTATACTAATAAAGAACTTCAAACTCGGATAACATGGCAAAACAGCAGTCGCCGGTTTGTTCTACAGTAAACACAGCTGTGAAACATTGTTTCTTATGTAAATAACACGTCGCATTGTAACATATCAATACACGTTATCCTAATAATTCTATAAATTCACACTCACATACAGTCCTTGTAAGCTAAAATAGTTCGTTTGAATTATTATCATTATGTTGACATCATGACTGGCTTTTATTATAAAGGTGTTATAGTAAAACTACTATTCTCAATTACTAGTAAATAGAGAATAGAAGAAAAGACTATAACATGCAACATAATTTGATGTAGGTTGAATATAGAAGAAAATGATCAGTGAGTCATAAACAAAATGGATCCTGGCACAAATGTACGATAACATAACAAGCTAGGATATTATACAATCGCTAATAATGAGAAACAACTGACATCAGGAAGATGGTATGAGCAGATGGAATAAGAGAGTAACTATAAAGGAAAGATTAAGCTGAAAATATAAGAGAGAAGAAAACTGAATTCAACTGTGCCACTTTGGACCGTGTTGCGAAGCATCCCTAAGTACCAATATCAGTTATTCGACTGGGACTAACCAATAAGTCTGCACCTATCAACATGGATAGATCCAATAATCAACGACACTATAGACTTATGCCACACCTTAATTTGGCTTTTCTCCTTTCCTTGCCTATAAATTTCTGATACTCCAGCCATCAATATGCATTAAGATAAATAGTAATCGGGCACATATCCCAGTAATAGACGTATAAGGCATCAACGAATGAAAAATGGTAATAGGGTATCAAGCATTATACTCTACTTGTAACATTGTCCTGATTAAAGGACTTTGGTTACAACATCACATTTTTTCTAGGTCTAGTCAGTCTGATATTAAATTTTTAAACAAGATATTTATCACAATTAAAATTCTAACCTCTTCTCACCACTTGCCCACAGTTGAATCATGTTATCTTACATGCGAAACGGGTTAGATACATGATCTCTAATATCAACAGATTCCAACTTCCAAATTAAACATAACGGTTATCTGATACAAAGGAATTATTTAATTAACCACTGACACAAAGTTTAAAATGCATTATCTGCAATACGGATGAGATTATTAAGTTTTTCCATCTACCGTAAGGAATTAGATAGTCGAGGTATAATCGAAGGTGCTAAAAATCCTGATGAAATAAAATTATAGCGCTAAATGAATGATGTTTTAGATGTTCTAATTTAAATAAGCGGGTTGAGTGTAGGCTAAATGTACATTAATTCCCATAAAAATGGAAAAATGTGCTTACAGAAAGAGATGACTGCAACAAAGAACCACGTTGTACTGTTTGCATGAGAAAATAGAGGTAATCCAAGTTAGGATTAAGTTTTAGATTTAAGAGTTAATGTAATGATTATAGGTTCGGAGCTAGGATTAAGTTTAGGGTTGGCAGTTAGTGTTAGGATTAGATTACGATTAAAAGTAAATTTTATGAATAGGGGTTGGATAATGAACATATTTTTAATTTAGGGTTAGGCTAGAAATAAAGTTACTTCTTTGGATTTCCAAAACAACGTTTTAGAATAGATCTCTTACCTTGTACTAAGGAAGGAATAATAATTTTAGGCCTATCTCAATCCAAACTCTAATATAAACATTAAGTCATAATCTTCATTACTTTCTTTCTCTTTAAAATAATTCGTTTTCATAAAGTGGATTTTCATTGACTAAGATCATTGTGAAATCACACTAAGTGTCACTCGACTTCAAGTATCATAATTTAGTCTTACCAAAATACCTGGTAATTTTTGAAGGTCATGTTATCATATGATCATCTATAGAGTTTGTGCAACTTTGGCTAATCAAGGCTCAGTATGAGTACTTGGCATAATATCTTTCATTACTGTTATATCTCGTGCTTGATAGCTTGACTAGCCGCAAACAACTTTAGCACTCGAACGCACTGAACCCACCTAGTCGCAAAGACAGAAGACGAGCAGACTGGGAAATTTATGCCAGTAAGATAGTGAGTGAGTTCTGTACAAAATATTCGTGTATTTATAGTTTTCTGAAACAACAAAGTCAGTATTATGATCCATCCAATCCGAACTAAGAAGTTTCAATTAATACTATCAAAGCGAGACTCTGGAAGGTTCTGTTGATCAGTGATTGGATGGAATATCTCAGGCTCTTTCAAGGGTTTTGGGGGCTTCGTTGAGGTTTCTGGGAGCCGTCTCAACAATTACACACTACCAGACCAAAGTGTCTCACAAATTATCTGATCATATCAGCCAGAGATCAGACAATAATTTTATTAACAATAGAGTTTTACTTCAATAATGCTGGTGGTCAAGCCAAATGCCAAATGCTGACAGTGAGGCTTCACAAAATTCTCGTTTTAAGAAGTACTCAATGTTATGTTGGTAGCAAGCAATATTAGATACTAGGTCAAATGTATTATAAATAATCATACATATATAATCACTATCCAGATTAACGTTCCTGAAAACATGTTCACTTTGAAAAGGAACTTTGGATAATGTCACTAACAGTTTATTACTGACTTACTTGAAGATAAATACTTAATGGATCTAAACGACAAATGAGAAAATATAAAATTAACTTAAGTTTGAATTCTCAATGAATAGTGTACCTCGAAACGAATAGACTGAAGCTGAAAAATATTAAATGCTAGATAAAACGAAATATTAACAGATTTCAATAGATGCAGGGTTCAAAACTAAAAAAAACACCCGATCGTAGGTTGGTAGCTTTTTGATTGGTACACATGTATTGAAATCATTTCGTAGATAGAATACCGAATTTTAAAATTACCCTAAATAAGTAGTATTCACTTACTAACCTTTATTTTTAATTAGATGAATGGATTAATGAGGCACAAACTATTCTAGACAACATAAAATCATCTCGAAAATTGAGCCGTCTTTCACTGACATCTTGTTTAAATAGTAGACGTAATTCAGAAGTGGAAACTTTAAATTTGATTCCAGTTATTGATAATCCAGGTAATGAAAACTACTTATTTTCATTACAGTAGTTTATATATTTCTTTGTTTTATAGTGGAGAGACAACTTTTATTTCTAGAAAATTAATCTGTGTTGGATATTGATATCATCTGCTTTGATACACGGAATGATTTTTGAAAATAATCTACAATTGAAGTAGTGTTCTGTTACTAATTAGAGTTGACGTGAATTTGAGTAAAAACAGTTAGTTCTTCTGAGTTTGGTACAATTAATAATCACTATAGAGGTGGAATAGAAAACCTTTATGTTTCGCAGGTAAATGCATTTAACATCCTAGCAATCAACTGGGATTCCACAATCTATGTTTTAGTCGTCACTCACTTTGTAATATAGTATGGCAAATACTCAGTGTTATCCGTAGATAGTAGACCAAAGAATTAGTTACAATCAACTAGTCATTATTTCAGGAATCCATTATAGGACCTATCGCTAATTATCACACAATTGATATACTTGATGTGAAATAAGGCCCCTTCAAAAGTAACAACTAAATTCATTTGATTTGAATTACTACAATTAACGAATAACAACCAGAAAGTTTTCATCGACTATAGTTTGTACTGACACGCATAAAACGCTGCTTTAAGTGTCTAATTCTGAAATGAATCTTTTCAGATATATTGTTGAGCACAATACGGTCACAAACACAACTATGATATGTATACTACTCTCTGGTTTAAGCTCAAACAGGTAGGCAAAAAAATTCAATCTAACAATGGTACGAATAAAGAACATCAAGTGACTTAACCATTTAACTATTAAGCAATCTCCACTCTCATATCTTCTTTCGGTACACTTTTTTGAATTAAGCAACTAAGTCTTGAGTGTTTGCTTCATTAGCTTTCTTGTATGATACACTTTTACCCCTAGATATGATGCGATGCTTAGTTTGCTACAGAACATTTAAAACCGATGTAGCTACAAAGCATGTAGAAATATGTACACGTAAATCACAAATGAATAAAAACAATGGAACTAACTCATTGGGTTCTACTGTAGCAACTGGCTATTCACCTGCAACATTTCGAGCTAGACAAGTAAGAAAAGACTCTCCTTACATTCGTGAAATATATATATATATATACATATATATATATATATATATATTATATATATATATATATATATATATATATATATATATATATATATATATAATAGTATGATAATTTCCTTTGTAATGACTCGTTCTGGAATGTAATGTTTCACAACATTCATCAATTCTTCTACCTCATACCTCACTTCCAAAAGTATGTTAATGCACAAAATTCCATGCATATTTACAGATTAATGATAGGGAAACTATCGAATAGAGTTGTATCATTTTTAATTATTCAACAAGAGTATAACTCATCAACTTTCTAAACCTAACTGGAAATCTTTAGAGCCCGACTGCACAAGTAAGTTCCGTCAGTTTTCCCAGCTTCTCAAGAATTTCATGAGGGTACATGAAATGTTGACGCTGTTTTGTTACGCACGATGACGCAGATAATCCAAAATGAAGTTTATGAAAAACTTAGAATAACTTTTGTAGACAACAAAAAGTTAAATTATAAAGTATTGACAAGCTACTAATAAGTAACTATGCATTAATTCCAAAAGAAATGTAATAAAAATTATTGAATTTAAAGGTAGACTTCAACTACCAAAACATTACTCACAAGGTAATGATGGACAGTTGTTTTATTCAAACATTCGTAAATGCACAACCCCACTTAGAGGTCAAACAAGGCATCTTTAAATGAGCGATCTGAAAATTAAGTATAAGGAACGAGGCCAAGGTCTGCTCCTTAGTGAGGTCATGAGTACATGGTACTAAGTCTCATGGTACAATGATACAACTGTATAGTGATTCATGGTGTTTCATCATGTGAACTACGAAAGTACCTTCAGGTCTCTAAGTTGGTGCTATATTTTTGAACAACTGAAGTGAGAATCGTTGGTTTGAGTTTACAACTTCAATCAATCAGTGATATAGCGAGACCATCACCTACCCTATTTATTTACGTACTTTGGTTACTGAATATATTAAAGAAACATTCTATATCAGCAAATTAGTAGGCATACAGATCATAAAAATAATCGTTTTACTTTGTTCGAATAAAAGCAGTTGTTAATTTTTGCGTCCGGGATGCATGACGTGTAGAATCTGTAAATTTACTACAGTTATCCTTGAATTTTTTTATGATCTAATGAAACATAGTTTGTCTAATCAACTATTGTTTGATTCACCGTTTTAAGGATATATGACCTAAGTTATGAAGTAACCATTTGAATATTACCTTTTCTCAACTACTTTATTCATATTTATTAGTATACAGCTCAAGAAAGTAACTTAACATTGATTTTCAGGAGATCCAGATGTAATCTTTATATTGCTGAACAGCACAGCTCAATTCTGTGATGACACCAAACAGGCAGAAATAACCCTGGTGGATCATTTGTATCACAGTTACGTAATATTTTCTACGATCGCATCCATCAACTATGCGTAGCATGAATAAGTCACATTTAGTCTACAGAGTCAACATGACCCGTCGAAATTGTGATTTATAGCAATAACGATAAGGATTATAACGTCCTATTAAGAATTTCAAAAGTAACCACTGTGACCAATGAAATCAATTACCGAATAAGTTAATTTTATATATGAATGGTTAAAAAACTCTTTCAAGACAACGCCAACCAATCCAAACTATTCAAAGTGAACATTCAATTACATAAGGAACCTACAGCTCTCCATATGGATAGGGTGTACGTTACATTTAACACATAATATACATGTTCGTAGGGCTTTACACCACACGGTTTGACTTGGTGATAAAGATTTTGAAAGAATACATGAATATTGGAGGAACTCCAAGTAAAGGAGGGACGGTAGTAAAGCTACTCGTGAAAAACTAAAAGCAGCCATTAGATTAATCTTACCACTTGTCAATATTTGAATGGACAGTTTTACGAAATTTGGGCACAAAGTAAATGGAAGACATTGTATGTCAACTTTATTTGAATAATCTAGGCAACTGAAAAGTTTTACTCGACCATTATAAACCAAAAGCTTGTTTAGTCATGTAATGTTCAATTAAATGTAAAACGTATATGTAAACGTTTAAAGTAAACAGTGAAATGCACAGATGTGCATGTATCTGCATAATATTGGCAGGCAATAAAAGCTTATATTGAAGAGAGTCGAATTATTAATAAAAGATCGCTCGTAACTAAAATAGTCTACAAGTGACTTATCAAACTGCAAACCATGAAGACGACGATCCAACAGACACCACAGTGTTCCACGTACACACAAGAGAAAAAAAACCAACTTACACAAAACCATCCCCCTCCCAGTCTACCTCCTGATACCTAACATTACAACACAGTCCATGAAACGTTGAGTCATTTAGTATAATGGCTACCTTTTACAGAAACCAATCAGCACTTAGGAGTGGACAAATATAAGATTGGTCACCAGTAAGTGATGAATCAACGTAGTGCTCACAGAAAATTATGAACATAAACAATCATTGGGTTGCAAAAGTAAATGCATGATGGAATTTATAATATATATATATATAACCAATACTTCGAGATGTGAACCTCAAAATTGTGGTAAAAAAGGATTAAGAATGGAAACTTATCTCGATTATATGAAATGAATAATATATATTTGTAAAATTTCAATGAGCAGAAATTAAAATTTCCGACGTTGCACTGCCTACTGCAAATCGCTTCTTCAGAGAAATGGATAACCGAATTGAATTAATACAAGATTAAATAATACAATGAAATATATCAAAATCAAAATAAGTTCGTGTAATCAAAATGCGTGTTTCATCGTGTCATGTCAAGTCATTTGGGTCAAGGTGATTTGAAGTGAGATATGTATGTATATGTTAGTGTGATGTGAAAGGAAAATATGTGGAATGAGGATAAGAATTGTATGTTTGTTCACATGAATGAAATTTTATTATGGATTTAATTATGATCGGTTGGATAGGAAGTCCATGTTGTGTGAACAGAAAGGCCAACCCTTTGGTTTAGTGCAGTTGGATTTAACAAAATACGAAGCTCTTCAGCTATTCTTCTTTTCTTATAATTGGAAAAACCATTCTGAATAATTTGGATATTTTTATGGTTGTGGTAGATAGCATGTACTGCTATTGCTGACTTAATTTGTAATTTTTGAAGTTCAACAGGATTATTCGGAGGTCGTTTAGTGTATCTTTCATGTTCTTTGGCACACATTTGATTTCTCAAGAAAACTCTCCAATACAGAAAGCATCACAATCGACGCAACCTACCCTGTATACCCAATTCTGTGTAGGAGTGAAGGGGGGATCTTATCCTTTATATTAATTAATGCACCTCGAAGATCGCTGGTGGTCTTGTAGTATGTTTGGATTCCATGTTATTTTAGAATTTTTTTAATTCATGTGTTGCCATGGCGGTAAGGTAAAACGACTGTACCAATCCATGACATTTCAATTGATTTACTATTAGTTAGTGATAGGTCGTTTCGTTTTTGTAAATTTTTAATAATACTCATTGGGAAATTATTAATTCGTAAGATGTTGATTACATTTTTGTATACAGATTTCTTGTCATCTTCTGACGTAATGAGTGTGTTGGCTCTATTGAATAAGTTTAGAGCCAGTGATATTTTTGCACAAAATGGATGTGCTGAATTGAGATCCATACATCGATTTGGATGTGTAGGTTTAAGATAAATCATCAGACTAAGAGTTCCACTCAAATTTCTTTTGACTAGGTAGTCTAAAAATAGTAACTCAATGTGTTCATCTTCACTTTCTACAGTGAATTTGATATGCTAAAACAGGGTGTTGATTCGTTACTAGAAATATATTCAATATAGGCCATGAAAAGGTTTGCAACAATCGGTGAAACGGGAGAGCCCATTGCCACTCCGTTAGTTTATCTGTAGAGAATCCCTTTGAAAGTGAAAGTTGAATTCAAACAGTTTGAGGGACCTCATAAATAAATTGATGCTTAATGGACAACAGCTGGATAGTGTATGATCATTTTCTAATAATCCATTAATAAATTCTAGACAGATGTCAATTGGAATACTCGTATATAATGATACAACATCATAGCTTATCATCGTTTCAATATCTTCAATTATTAAATCCCGTATTCTTGATTTGAAATCATATGTCTTTGACGACACTGTGCAAATTTTGTTGTAGTGGTTTCAAAATGTTGCCTAGATATCTAGCAAGCGCATAAGTTGGAGCGTTAGTGAAATCAACTATTGGTCTCAGTTGGACACTAGATTTACGAATTCTTGGCAAACCATAGAAACGAGAAGTTGCATATGATTTAGGATATAAAGTAAACCATAGAGAGATACTAATGAATGGTTCCAATTCTTTCAGAAGTTGACTCGTCTAAGATTCCACTTTTTTATCGATGAATGATTTTTTTAATCAACAATTAGATATGGTCCTGTGGATAAATGCCCAAAGGCTTTTTCTTCATAATCCATTTTATTCATTATAACTGTGGAATTACCTTTGTCCGCCTTGGTAATTATTAATTTATCTTTTTGTAATGAATATAGAGCCTTTAATTCTCCCTACGATAAATTAGAAGGAAGATGTTTTTGTTTTGTCAAAATGTGAGATGCTTTTATTCCAATTTAATTAGCTTCAATATTTTATAACATAAAATACAATTAACATTATCCACAACGTTCATCAAACAGATCAGTTTTTGTCATTTTTTCGGTCATTTAACTGATGAGTGCTTTATTAATCTTAATTAAAGATATTAATTGAAACTCTAACTTTTACTGAAATTCTGTTTACACTGTCTGTCGGGTTTAGCTACACTTAAGTAGTTCATAGCAGATAAATATGAATTACGATAGAGTCTGTGTGGAAAATTACAATTCAAATTACAGCATTCATTCACTTAATGAGTGGAAAAATTCCTGGAAGTAAAAGGTATGCATACACTTAGTGAACATGAAAAAATACTCCAGATAATGAGTCTTTTGTTTATCATATTGCCTGTTATACATAGATATAGTCATCTGAAGTGCATATAATCAAGTATTCCAATCATTTATTTATTATTAGTATGCTGAAGATTTGCAGAAAAGAAGAGCATCACATAATCCTACAAATATGTCCTCAAACTACCAGTCAAGCAAACAATGAGAAACGAAGGAATGAAAGTCCTAAACAGAAAATCCACAGGTAATTCTGTATTCCCTTACTTTTCTTTAATGAAATACTCAGTTCCCAATAGATGACTTCCTAAAGGTATACAAAATAATACCACAGTCTCTTCCAGTGAATTTGGATCATGGATAGTGACAAAACACAGGACAGGTGTTTCGTCCGATTTAAGACAAGTTAGATGAATTTACCTGCATACTAGTATTAACGTTTGTACCGTATCTCAGTTGCATTGCCCATTCTCCAAAAAACAATCGGAAAATACAACCATAAAACCCATACTAGATGCATAAGTCAGGGACTGATTGAGCTCAGTGGGTAATGAGTTTGTGTATGAGGCAGGTATTGAACTAAAGCCCCAGTGTAAATACCAACACTGGGATGACCCATTCCAAACAGGAAGAAGCGTGAATTCTATATTTCACTACTACAGCCACACACTAAATATTGTAAGAACTTAAGGTTGTACAGAGGTAACCCAGTGAAGTTAACAATAGACTGAACAGTCGGAGATTTTAACATTAGCAAAAGGAGTACATGAAATGTAACGAATAACAATTCTAGTCTGTTGCACTTATGTTTCTAGGATAGTAAAGTTTATTTATGGCATTATAAATTGAGAACAACAAAATGACAATACGCTGAAGAAATGAAAGTGAATTATATAGCAAAAATAAGAATAGGATGAATTTAAATGACAACATAACCAGACTAGTGTAACTTTACATCATAAGCTGACCTAAGTTAGACTGCAAATGGAAATCAGAGTATTAAACAGTTATCTCGCCCTAGTGTGGCAAGTTTCGGCAGTAAGCATCCAATACCTCACCAAAGACTGCATCCAAAATCTTCCGGAACTTTGTCGAGCGCTTAACCCTGAACTCACTACGTTAGAATACAATGGTATGCATCACCAACTCCAGTATATTCTTAATACTGCACAACCGTTATCTAATGATACTGGCGGTATTCGTGAGACTCCCGATATGGTTATCTGTAAGATTCTCAGATCTTCAAGAATTACCACTTGCAATTAGTCACTAGTCACATGACCTCCCAGTATATTGGCGTTGTGGGTATTATCAAATGTTCTAATTGGAAATCACGGACTGACCGCAAAACCTGTAACGTAAACTATCGAGTGCCATTTCGGTGATTTGATGGTGACGCTCACAATGTTAAGCTTGAAGGTTTACGTTTATATTCTTGATGAGGTCGTGGATATGTAACATTGTGGAGTTTAGTGCTTTCTGATTTACAATAGTTATCTTTGATGAGAAAGTATAAATCTCAAAAAGCTTCACAATAATCAGAATAGACCTAGACGTATATCTACCTGTTTCAGAAAAACAATAATGGAAAATCGAGTGGGGGATATCCACGTATTTACATCCTTGTCTGAAGCAAATAACTAAAGAAATATGTAACGAATGTTTGAATGATTATCTAATACAACTATCCTTCATCCCGATAATCTGTAGTAAGGTGATCATCTCTTCACTACTACATAATTACCTCAAGTCACTTAATAACGGTGATTTCAAAGGTTCCTCAGAGAACATTTCGTGATTTTCGTTAAACGAAGCTTAATCAAATCTGCTCCATCATTACTAGGACCTACATATATGATTAAATACACGAACTTCTTGACTACATTCCAGCAAACTACCCTTAAGTATGAATGAGGACACAATATTCACAGTAAGCACACGCCACACCTCTACAGCTGCTGACTATCTACTGATTAAGTATGATTGTCAAAGACGATAAAATTTCTCTTCAAGTGATTGGTCTATGTACCTAACATTTACTGTCTATCTAAACTAGCTGTGATTCACTACATACTTTACGAAAATAACGATGTATTTATCATATTATACATTATTAAGAAAAAACTAACATATTTTCTTCGTTTTCCAGAAAGGAAAGTCCAAAGAATCGAAAACGTAACCACCAAATTGATTCACTCAATTTTTTTCTATTTTATTCTTTTCATGGCAATAAATAAAAAAATCAGTTCATCAAATGGTACTTTGTAGCTGTAAAGAAATTTAATTGTAATATTGTGTTTCAGATGTAAATAATCAACACAAACAATTAGAGAGTGGAACAATATGCATTCTAAGCGCGAAAAACCTACTAAGGGATGTGAAATCTCTGTATGACAGACCGTACATACAACTGAGACACTCCCCTTACAAACCATCAGATATGTTAACGATTATGTGAAGGCTATTTTTGTTTAGCTACACAACCGTAACCTACTCGCTGCTTCTACTTCAAACAGCGACATTGAACAGAAGTAATAAAGCCCAATAGGTAATCATCCATGTACTTAACTACCAGACTTGAATCGAAAAATTTACCTGAATGCAGCAACTTGTAGTTAGTTTGCAAGTTTTTTTCTTCAGATTATAGTAGTTGATACGATGTACTGTTATTGACTATAATTTCAATCACCTTTTTTGAGTACATTTTGTCCCATAAGCTACAATTGTCTAACTGTGCCTACCACCGTGTTTTGTGTTAGGCTTATTATTGTGTATAAACACTATAAATTTCAAATGTTGGTAAATGGTTAACCTAAGCCGAAATTCTTCCCCAACTGTCTGAACTTTTCGTTAACTTTACGCTCTTACTCACTAGCTAAGTAATACTAATCGCATTATCTAGAAATTTATCAGGAAAATTCACACATCCACTAATAATTGTAACTTCAACCAATCAGATGCGATGACAAACCAATGTTCTCTTCTTTTCTAGGCTAATTGAACCAGTAAATATAACTTACAGTTGAGGATATGATTATGAAACAATTAAATTTTCGTTACTATCGTTTACTATGATAAATATTACAGTGGTCCATAACCATAGCCAAGTTGATTAGACCCTAAAGTCCAATAAGATGAATGACAGCTTCACTAAACACAATTTTATTGATAGGACTAATTATATTGGTAAACAGATATATAGTTCGAGTGGAAGGTTTGTGCAGTCTAAGCTAGAGTTGATGAACGCGTGAAAACAACAACCAGCTATTTTATCTCCAGTTAAGAATCTTCAAGTTTCACGTAATATTAAAACCTACATGTCCAGTAGTCTAAACGTCCAACTTCAGCTACACTGAGATAGTGAGAGTGAAAATCACCCTAGCACGTCGGTGATGACTGTCTTGTTCTTGATATTGTTTAACCTTCACCAGTTACTGCAACTCCTTACAACAAGGAATCTATAGCTTGAGACAGCTATATGGACTAGATTTAACTAGTTTCACAGCAAATTCTCAAAGTGAACAATTGCCACTAACAAACAACATTGTTAAACTATTAGAGTAAGACAACTGTATTATTAGTCAGTTTAGCACGTTGATGGTTTTGATAACTACTTGATAGAATTCATAAAAGATTTATGATTAGCGGATTCCAAAGAACCGATTAAGGTGATGGTTACCTAAATGCTATAAAATGCAAATATTGGCATCGGTTCCAAACACGATTGGGGAAACGAGACGATGACAACTTCAAGTAATCGAGTAATTTCACGTAGTCATCAGTGATAACCTACAGTGATTTATGGAATACAAAACTGCAAAACTACAAAACGCTGCAGAAAGACTCGGCATAATCCTAACATGTGTACAATAATGAATTAGATTTTATGCTTGACCCAATCCTCTTGAAACTAAAAAAAGTGAAAGCAACGAAAAAGCTGTTTAGTTTTATTCAACAAACACTACAAACTTTATAATTTATATTTTTCAAAAAAATTGTACTTTAACTACCTACTTTCAAGACAACGTTTAGCAGTCACAGACGGGACGATGCGATTGACTAACCAATCAGGCATGTCTTTATAACAAAGACGCATGATATCATTATAACTGTATCGATCTGAGAAGTGTATCAAATAAATATAATCAATAGACTGAAAATACAAAAAGGTAGGAAAAAGATGGATATAGTATCAACAAAATCTAATCAACTGGTTAGTGTATTTTAAGATACAAAAATAGTAACAATGAGAACGGTGACATGAGTTATTACTAAGTTTTATAGGAGGTCAATCGTAAACCAAACAGCCCATTTGTAACGTATAAGGACGCCAAAACGGGATAACACATAACATACAGAGCATCAGTTCTCTCAAGAAGGCAGGAACACCTTACTGACAAGTATCAACAAATATAAAACCTACCTTGGGTTGATCAGTTTCCTGTAAACTACGTTCAGAAACTTAATACAGTAATAACGATGTAACTCAACTTTGAAATACTTTTGCTGTATTTTAGGGCCGGTAATACCGCTTGGCTTATATCAAATACAGATCCTCAAATACCACAAATTGATGGAAGTGGGAATTCTATCATTGGGTGCCGACCCAGTGGTGCAGATAGATAGGCATTCGCGCCAACCTGAAGCCCCTGGTGCGGAATCTGGGGTGCGCATTGCTGAGGAGTTCCACACTAGAACAAAACAGCTGTCCAGTGCTCCCTGGTTTTCAATGGTACCCTGCCAACATCAGTCTGTGATATATTTTATCAAATAAAATACAGATCCGATAACCGTTTGGTCGAATGTTATGCGCCTTAGTCAATAAACCAGTGTGGTTGAACTAGATGTACACATTTTAGGCCATTAATAAGTGGATGATGAGGAAATTATTCTATATCGGATTACGATTCATGACCCTACGTGGTCTTAATTACAGGTGGTTAGAGATTACTTAAAAATGCATATAAACAATGATAATTTTGCTAACTCATGATTCTTTGCAGTTAATACATAAAGTCTTGTTTCTTGACATATTGCAGTCAAGATATTTACTATTCAATTGTGCATTAACGGTATGAATTCTCCCCTATTAACTTATCAAATTCCTAGACCATATGTACAATGAGGAAGAATCAGGTTAAGCAGGTTAAAACCAGTAACGCATGATGCAGTTTAAAGAGTGAAATATTCATCCTAGATGTACATCACGTTTTGTTTTGACATATTGTAACCAGAGATAATAAGCTTTATGTGATGAATTTGGAGGACAATACGGAATATGTGTGGAGGTGGTGTTTTCCTTCGTAAATAGTCTAATAATGAAGCATTCATTTCCTTTCTATACATCACTATCACATCGAGCTGATGACCCAATTTCGGAGTAGGATGTTTTCCACTGAATACGAAAAGATTTTGTCGTCACGTAGTAACTCAACCTACTGAATGTAATCTTATTAATGCATAATTACCGTACTTCCTTAAGTCCAACAGAAATACGAGTTTATCCTAGATTTTAACATTTTTAGAGCTATTTGTTCTTATGTGGTATGATGGATGTGGTCTTTATACTACTGTCTGTCCTAGTTCCAGCTGAGTAACTTCCTAATTTATTTTTGAGGATTTGAACTAGGTCCCACTACCACAAAGAAAAGTGCAGTTTCGGAGAATCTCGCTCATTATGATTTAAGTCTTTGGTAACAAATATTTCTGCATTTCGGTCAGAGATTATTGTGGTAAATCAAAACATAATTGCCTCTTCCTACTACAGTTTGCAGTTTTGAAAGGTGGATTATCTTTTCCCAGAGGGTGTTTTCTATGAAATCCTAATGTTGTTTGCTTGATTTTTCAATCGCTATTATAGTTGTTGTTAAGTGTTCTGATGAAGGTCATTCTTCTATCATATTTTGTTAATTGAAATGTCAGCTATAGACGGTTTAATCTGCATATGAACATTATCAAACCTACAAAACGATTACTAATCTATAACTATTATTTTATTAACAGTGAAGTGTTGACAAAAGACAAAATCTTAAGCATATAGTATAAGTTATGCACGTTCTAGCTTGCGGTAAATCAGATCATCAGCAGCAGCAACGTAGAACCGGGCACATATGCTCGCAGGTTCAAGTTTCCATACCACATTAGCACTACGAGATTACAGAGGGAACAAAATACAAGAGAGAAGAGTGAAGTAAAGGTGTGCAGAAAATAATAATAGAATTCAAGATATAGATGAGGTTAAAGAGTTAATACACTTGCGCCACTGTGACTGATTCTGAGCCATATCGTCTAGTGTCTCCAGCCATTTATTGTGACTATCACGTGGACCCCAACCAGGTAATCTAAATCTACTAACATATCTTAGACCAATAGTCAAGGACTTCATGGACTGATGCCATATTTTAGTTTGGCCGCCCCTAACCTTCTTCCATCTTACTTCGGCCATAGCCAATATCGCGCGACGAGGTAGACGGTGGTCGGGCATGCGCAATACACGTCCCAACCATCTCAGTCGATGAAGGTTAATGACCTCGTCGATTGATTTACCATGTTTCCAAAAACCTTTAGTCTAACCTCAGTATTACTTATTTGACTGATATACGATCGATGCTACGAAGATTTCTATGGTCAAATACGGAAAGTCGACGTATATCTTGGGTTTTCATGGCCCACGATTCGCAGCCATATGTTAAAACGTCGAGGACTGCTGCGTAGTACACCTGGCCTTTTGTTGTGACACAGATATCTCGCCAGCGCCACAAGTGGCCTAAATTGGCAAATGCTAATCGAACTTTTTGAATCCGCGCTGAGATTTCGTTAGACACAAATTCACCAGGGGTGATGAGACTTCTAAGATAAGTGAAGTGGTCAACGCATTCAATTACTTCACTCCCTATAACTAATTAAGAAGGAGAAGCAGGCCAGTCCTGGAGTAACATTTTGCATTTGGAAGGGGAGAAGCGCATCCCAAATATGCTTGCATTGTTACTCTAAGTGTTCAAGAGACTCTGAATGCTGTGTGCGTCTTCACCAAATAGGACTATGTCGTTTGCATATTCTAAGTCAGCGAGAAGGCCTCCTGGAAAAAGGGTGATTCCTGAAGAGTTAAAAGTAAGTGAGATATCTAGGAGTACATTTATGATAAAATTAAATTAAAAAAAAGATAAGGAGCAAACCTGACGAACCTCGATTGAGGAACAAATTTCTCGTGACAGTTCGCCATATGCTCTGACTCGACAGGTGGTAACCGAACAGAGAGCCTTTATAAGGTTTATGTACTTTTGAGGTACTCCTTTTAATGACAAACACTACCACGGTCTACAGAGTCAAGTCAAGAAATACAACTATAGTTGGATGTTGGTACATATGCCTATGTTCAAGGATTTGGCGCAGGGTGAATATTTGATCAATGCAACCTCGTCCAGGTCTGAAACCAGACTGGTTTACTCGAGTCTGCTGTTCTCTAGTGTTGGATAAACGCCGAGTGATTATAGAGGATAGATACTATATTAGTCAAACTGATTTCTCTGTAGTTATCACAACAGGATTTTTATCCCCTTTTGTAAATTGGAACGATCAGAGATAGTGACTAGTCAGATGGGATAGTGTTCAGTTCCCAGACTTTGGCTAATACATCAGTCAACTTGCCAAACAAAATGGACCACCATTCTTATAGATGTCGGTGGACAACATATCAGGTCCTGCTGCTTTCCTTCGCTTCAAGTTACTTATAAGCTTTTCAACCTCACTGAAAGTTGGGGGACCCGTGTCAGTTTTCCATTTAGATAGCTTGGGAATAGTGGGTAAGCTTTGAGTAGGTGAGGGCCAGTCGAACTGTTTTTGAAAGTGTTCCGTTCATCGTTCTAATCTTATAGACTGAGTGAATCATAGACCCGTCTTTTTCAAAGATAGTTTCACTATCTGCCGATTTCTTGATATCGGTGTCCTTGATGAGTCGGAACAGTCGTCTACTAATTCCGCCGCTGCCGATGCTTCCATCGCTTTTGACTTTGTTGTCCACCACTGTTCACGATCCTTACGCAAACTCTTTGTCAGTCTACGTTTCAATTGTCGTTGCTCTTCATCATACTCCGAGCCTGCTGGAATGAGTTTTCGAGCCTCCATCAGTTCACTCGAAGTTATAGAGATCCAATGGACTTTCATAACCTTTGAATTGGAGTTAAATGCAGATAGAGCTTATGCATTTATACCTGCTTTAAAATCGCTGTTTCGGGATGAATTTGCTTGTTGTGGGCGACTAAATCTCTAGCCAAAACATTTCTAAATGCAACCTCAGCATCTTCAGTCTCGAAGTGATATCTAAGAGGTTTGCTTGATGTGATCTTTTTGCGACCAGAAAAACACATAGTGATACGTGCTCTCACTAGGGCGTGGTAAGAATCTAAACACGTGCCCCAGAAAGAGCGGCAGTCCTCTATATAGCCACTCCAACGATAACTGATGCCGATGTGATCAATTTGTGTCCATCGTTGTGTAGATGTTAGGGGTCGCCAGGTTAAACAATGTCTCTCCTTATGCTTAAAGTTTGTGCTAGCTAAGAATAAACGGTAGTCTGAACATAACTTCAACAGACGATCTCCGTTATCTGTTCTCTGGGCTGGGATGCCGAGTAACCCACCTAAGTGCTTTTCAGCCTGATTTAGTCTACCTACTTAGGCACTAAAATCTCCTGCAATAAATTCTATGTCTGAGCGCTTAGCTTTCTGAAGGAGGTTGGAAAACTTCACATAGAACTCGTCTTTCACTCCATCTGTGCTACAGTCAGTGGGGGGGCATAAGCGGAGACGACAAGAAGGCATCGGCGTATGTCCCTATCTTTCCGAGTTCGTACTGTGCCATTTAGACAGACAGCATATAAACGACTGCCTACAGGAATCGACTCGAGAAGTGCCTGTTCTACCCGTAAGCTTAGAGCTATGCCTACACCAGCAAGGCCACGTGAGCTTGCTGTTGGGTCTCCAAACAAACGAAGAGTGAATTGTGCTGTTCCACTGTAGTGATTAAGCGAGGTCAAACGGATGATCACGCTGGAGTTCTGTATGCGTATTTCGGAGACATAGCATACATCAACTGCAAGAGATTCTAGAATTTTGGCTAAGGCAGCTTGTTGACCGATTTGACACAGCGTACGTACATTAAAAGCTCCAGCATGAAGTTTAGAGCGCGGTTTCAGGAGACCTGGTACGACATTTCGGGAACTCGGGTAACCAGTACGCATAAAAGATATAGTGTAAGAAGTGCAAATAGTAGAAACCAGAGAAGGAGAACATGTTTGATCGTGCATAAAGCGATCTCGAGTACTGTTAGAGGCATGAGGGCGGTTATCACTTCCCAACTGTCCACACCGTAGAAGAGCCATTCTTGAGGGACCTGAAAAAGTGGATTAGGGGAGGTCATGATGACCTGAGAGTGTGATAGCAGTGTCCAGGGAACAACTGTTTGAGGTTGGTCACCTATATTAATTGTTGCTCCAGTTGTCAGAAGAGGCATCGGCCTCATAGCTTCCGAAGGAACTCGGCTTTCACCATGAAGCATCATATCAGGCCTTCCAACCCCCAGGGCAGAGTTAAAATGGTTACAAAGGTTTTTACTGGTTAGCGCTTTTTTAGCAAGGTGCACCTTTGCGGAGATAAGGAAATTGCCTGGTTGTTATTTAGTAATGCTACAATGGGAATATTGCATTCTAAAAAATCCATAATAACTTATCAATAAATTAACTTACTATAAATTTAAAACACTATTATTGGAAAGCCTAAGTATAAAACTAACGACTTAATGTATGTAAGGGTCTGGGTTTTCCGCTGTTTGTATCGAGATAATGGCTATCTGGACTCAACAGTTCAATATATAATGAAAGATAGTGCATTCGAAATTTCATTGTGAACATCAACACTGAGATGCACGTATATCCAATTAGCAAGTTCCGAACGAAACGTATGTCCTGGATTCCATCGACAGCTACAGCCCAACGTTACTAGCGACTAGACAGTTAATAAAAAAAGCTATTAATTTACTGAAAGACTAGCATTACCTTTAACAAAGAAGCATTCTGGCGAATTTCATCCAAATGTGTATGACCATGATTTCTAGCACTTTCAATCCTACGGTCAGGATTATCTAAAAATGTAGCCTCCATTATTAGTAAATGAGTTGATAAAAGATCTGGACATATGGAATTTGCCTCATGAATAACAGAAAATCGAGAGTCACCTACAAGGACAAGATAGGAGTATTTTAATAATAATAACATATAAATAGCTACTCGGTAGGGAGTTTAAGATCAAATCTATGGGTCATAAGTGAGAAAGACGTAAATCAGATTGTTTTTGCAATAGTATTGTCGTTTTGATTGTTCAAGACACCTAAGGGTTTCATGACAGTTTTCTGAAAGTCCTTTTAAAGTGATATTAATTATTCAATTGAGTAAACTAATTATCTGACAACTCGCAACTTTTAATCGCACACTATATTGAGACGTATACTCCCAACTTGATTTCGAAGTTTGCATTTAATATACATCATCATCATCAGCAGCAGCAACGTAGAACCGGGCATAAACGCCTGTAGGTTCAAGTTGCCATACCACAATAGCACTACGAGAATATTGAAGTAACGTATAGACAGAATACAAGAGAGAAGAGTAAGTAAAGATGTCCAGAAAATAACAATAGAATTTAAGATCTAGATGAGGTTAAAGAGTGAATACACTTGCGCCATTGTGACCGGTTCTGAGCCATATCACCTAGTGTCTCCAGCCATTTGTTGCGATCATCACGCGGACCCCAACCAGGTAGTCTACATCTACCTACATGGCTTAGGCCAGTAGTCAAGGACTTCATGGACTGATGCCATGTTTTGGTTTGGCCGCCCCTAACCTTCTTCCATCCTACTTCAGGCCTAGCTAACATGGCGCGACGGGGTAGACGGTGATCGGGCATGCGCAATACATGTCCCAGCCATCTCAGTCGATGAAGGTTAATGACCTCTTCGACTGATTTACCGTGTTTCCCAAGAACCTTTTGTCTAACCTCACAATTACTAGTCCGGTTATTCCATGGTATACGAGCGATGTTACGAAGATTTCTATGGTCAAATATCTGGAGACGACGCATATCTTGAGTTTTCATGGCCCACGTCTCGCAGCTATATGTTAAGATGGCGCGGATTGCTGCGCAGTACACCCGGCCTTTCGTTGAGACACGGATATCTCGTCTGCGCCACAAGTGCCGTAGATTGGCAAATGCCAATCGGGCTTTCTGGATCCGCGCTGAGATTTCATCAGACACCGACCCACCAGGGGTAATGAGACTTCTGAGATAAGTGAAGCGATCAACGCATTCAATTACTTCACTCCCTATAAATAATTTGGGGGAAGAAGCAGACCAGTCCTGGAGTAACATTTTGCATTTGGGAGGGGAGAAGCGCATCCCAAATATGCCTGGATTGTTACTCAACGTGTTCAAGAGACCTAGAATGCTGTGTGCATCTTCACCAAATATGACTATATCATCTGCATATTCTAAGTCGACAAGAGAGCCTCCTGGAAGGAGACTAATCCCAGAGGACTTAAAAGAAGTGAGAGAGATTTCTAACAGTACGTCTATGATGAAATTAAATAAAAATGGGGATAAGGGGCAACCCTGACGGACTCCACTTGAAGATGAAGTTTCTCGTGACAATTCGCCATATGCTCTGACTCGACCAGTGGTGACCGAGTAGACAGCCTTTATAAGGTTAATGTACTTTTGAGGTACGCCTTTTAATGACAAACATTGCCACAAGACTTCACGGTCAACAGAGTCGAACGCTGCTTTTAAGTCAAGAAATACAACTATAGTTGGGCGTTGGTACATATGTCTGTGTTTGAGGACCTGGCGTAGGGTGAATATGTGATCAATGCATCCTCGGCCAGGTCTGAAACCAGCCTGGTTTTCTCGAGTCTGTTGTTCCCTAGTGTTGGTTAAACGTCGGATGATTATAGTGGCTAATATTTTAGATACTATATTAGTCAAACTGATTCCTCTGTGGTTTTCACAAGAGGATTTCTGTCCCTTCTTATAGACTGGAACAATCAGCGACCGAGACCAGTCAGATGGGATGGAGTTTAGTTCCCAGACTTTGGCTAATATATCAGTCAACCTGCACGTTAAAACTATACCACCATCCTTGAAGATATCGGTAGACAACATATCAGGCCCTGCTGCTTTCCCACGTTTCAATTTACTTATGACGTTTTCAACTTCACTGAGAGTTGGGGGACCTGTGTCAGTTTTCCATTCGGGTAGTTTGGAGATTGTGGGTAAGCTAAGCGTGGCTGGGGGCCAGTTAAACTGTTCCTGAAAGTGTTCTGCCCAGCGTTCTAATCTTCTAGATTGACAGTAGATCAACGACCCATCTTTTTCGGAGATGATTTCACTAACTGCCGATTTTTTGATACCGGTGTCCTTAATAAGTCGGAACAGCTGTCTACTATTGCCTGCCGCTGCTGATGCTTCTATCGCTTTTGCTTTTGTTGCCCACCACTGTTCACGATCCTTACGCAGACTCTTTGTCAGTCTACGTTTCAGTTGTCGTCGCTCTTCATCATACTTCAGGCCTAGCTAACATGGCGCGACGGGGTAGACGGTGATCGGGCATGCGCAATACATGTCCCAGCCATCTCAGTCGATGAAGGTTAATGACCTCTTCGACTGATTTACCGTGTTTCCCAAGAACCTTTTGTCTAACCTCACAATTACTAGTCCGGTTATTCCATGGTATACGAGCGATGTTACGAAGATTTCTATGGTCAAATATCTGGAGACGACGCATATCTTGAGTTTTCATGGCCCACGTCTCGCAGCTATATGTTAAGATGGCGCGGATTGCTGCGCAGTACACCCGGCCTTTCGTTGAGACACGGATATCTCGTCTGCGCCACAAGTGCCGTAGATTGGCAAATGCCAATCGGGCTTTCTGGATCCGCGCTGAGATTTCATCAGACACCGACCCACCAGGGGTAATGAGACTTCTGAGATAAGTGAAGCGATCAACGCATTCAATTACTTCACTCCCTATAAATAATTTGGGGGAAGAAGCAGACCAGTCCTGGAGTAACATTTTGCATTTGGGAGGGGAGAAGCGCATCCCAAATATGCCTGGATTGTTACTCAACGTGTTCAAGAGACCTAGAATGCTGTGTGCATCTTCACCAAATATGACTATATCATCTGCATATTCTAAGTCGACAAGAGAGCCTCCTGGAAGGAGACTAATCCCAGAGGACTTAAAAGAAGTGAGAGAGATTTCTAACAGTACGTCTATGATGAAATTAAATAAAAATGGGGATAAGGGGCAACCCTGACGGACTCCACTTGAAGATGAAGTTTCTCGTGACAATTCGCCATATGCTCTGACTCGACCAGTGGTGACCGAGTAGACAGCCTTTATAAGGTTAATGTACTTTTGAGGTACGCCTTTTAATGACAAACATTGCCACAAGACTTCACGGTCAACAGAGTCGAACGCTGCTTTTAAGTCAAGAAATACAACTATAGTTGGGCGTTGGTACATATGTCTGTGTTTGAGGACCTGGCGTAGGGTGAATATGTGATCAATGCATCCTCGGCCAGGTCTGAAACCAGCCTGGTTTTCTCGAGTCTGTTGTTCCCTAGTGTTGGTTAAACGTCGGATGATTATAGTGGCTAATATTTTAGATACTATATTAGTCAAACTGATTCCTCTGTGGTTTTCACAAGAGGATTTCTGTCCCTTCTTATAGACTGGAACAATCAGCGACCGAGACCAGTCAGATGGGATGGAGTTTAGTTCCCAGACTTTGGCTAATATATCAGTCAACCTGCACGTTAAAACTATACCACCATCCTTGAAGATATCGGTAGACAACATATCAGGCCCTGCTGCTTTCCCACGTTTCAATTTACTTATGACGTTTTCAACTTCACTGAGAGTTGGGGGACCTGTGTCAGTTTTCCATTCGGGTAGTTTGGAGATTGTGGGTAAGCTAAGCGTGGCTGGGGGCCAGTTAAACTGTTCCTGAAAGTGTTCTGCCCAGCGTTCTAATCTTCTAGATTGACAGTAGATCAACGACCCATCTTTTTCGGAGATGATTTCACTAACTGCCGATTTTTTGATACCGGTGTCCTTAATAAGTCGGAACAGCTGTCTACTATTGCCTGCCGCTGCTGATGCTTCTATCGCTTTTGCTTTTGTTGCCCACCACTGTTCACGATCCTTACGCAGACTCTTTGTCAGTCTACGTTTCAGTTGTCGTCGCTCTTCATCATACTCCGAGCCTGCTGGAACTAGTTTTCGAGCCTCCATCAGTTCCCTAGAAGTACTAGAGATCCAATGGTCTTTCATTGGATTGGGGTTAGATGCTGATAGCGCTGCTGCGTATACACCTGCTCTAAAATCATTCCAAGCTACTTCGGGGGAAACCTGTTGGTCATGGGCGACTAAATGCTTAGCCAAACCATTCCTAAATGCAATCTTCGCCTTCTCACTTTCAAAGTGATATCTAAAGGGTTTGCCCGATGTAACCTTTCTGCGACCAGTAAAACGCATAGAGATACGTGCTCTCACTAGGGCATGGTCAGAGTCTAGGCAAGTGCCCCAGAAAGAGCGGCAGTCCTCTATACAGCCTCTCCAACGGTAGCTGATGCCGATGTGATCAATTTGTGTCCATCGTTGCGTAGATGTTGGAGGTCGCCAGGTTAAACAGTGTCTCGCCTTATGCTTGAAGTTTGTGCTAGCTAAGAATAAACGGTAGTCTGAACATAACTGCAACAGACGATCTCCGTTGTCTGTTCTCTGGGCTGGGATGCCGAGTAACCCACCTAGGTGCTGTAACCCACCTAGGTGCTAGTAATCCACCTAGGTGCTCATTTAATATACAATACCGATGGTTTACGAAATACCGTCCTAGAACAAAGTTAGGTTACCCCTTTCCAATTGGACTAAAAATAAATAAGGTGTACATCCTTGGAGAATTTCCTACGTTACTGATTAAAACACAAAATCCGCTCATACCTGCACTTATTCAATCAGAAGACAAAATGGTTATTACTATACATTATTTTCTGGTCATTACTCCTACAGCTGTTTTAACAACGCAAGATATTACGCCAATGATTATCAGGAGAGATGTTTCATACACTCGCAATACTTGTCCTCCACACATACACCAGCCACTCCAACCATTGAACTGAGCATGTGAAACCTAAATTATTGAAATAATCTATTACTTATTCCAGAAGCATAAACTGTCCAAGTTACTTTAATTCAGAAATTGTTGTTAATAAAAATTAAAACTACTACTGACAAAAATTAACTAAGTGCAGTGATATGGAATTTAAGGCAGAGTATCCAAGTCCAGAATAACAAACTCACTGCTGTTGGGTTAAAGTTGAAATATTACTCGGAAACAGACAGCAGGTGGTTGCATCATGAATGTTCACAAATTATATATCCCATGGTTTGGAAACATCAAATCAGAAATGTTAGGGTTAACCGCAGTTGGAGACCAAAGACTATATTGGATAAATTACTCTGAATCCACACTAATTGAGGATAATAAACCGCCGACTACTTTGTTGTTTAATATTAACTTACAACTTGAAAGAACTAAGATTAACATTCATTTGAAACTTTACATAAAAGAGTTACCTATATTTTTACCGGTGAAAACATAGGTCCAACGTTTTTTATGAATAATGAATTTATAAAACCAGTTCACTGATTGTATTTCAGCATACCTAAATAAGCTATTTCTGGAACTTCCTTGCCGTTCGGACCTCGAAAATAGAGTAAATATCCCACGCTGACAATTGAGTGATAAGTCGAAAATGCAAAAACTCGCCAATTGTCTGATAACTAGAAATGTAGAAAAAATCGTAGTACATTTATGGACAACAAACCTCATACCTATTACCAGGCTCAACAGGGATAAAAGTACCTACAAAGTCTGAGTCAGGTTTTTCAGCCATAGCAGTAAAATAATCGCATACAGCCTTCACGTGTGGGATAAGATGTTTTGGCATGAAATATGTAGCCCCTCTCAAACAATTTAAGGCTCTTTTCTTCATATGCTGAGTAATAGCTCCAATATGATCCGCATGTCCATGACTAGAAATTACTAATCTTACAGCTAACTTACCTAATGAATATATAATCAGCAAAAACAAGTGGTCTTGGTGAAAATCCAATGTCGAAACCAAACACTTGACCATCCTTACGTACAGCAACACAGGTTTCATTTCCGGCAACTGACCAGCCGAAAATTTCAAATGGTCCAACTTTCTGGAAACTCATACCTAAATAAATGTTTTCGCATGACTGCACAGTTTGTGAAACTATTTATTTAAAAGCACATAAATCCTGTCACAATAGAGCACTAAAAATGAGTCAAACAAATGAAGTGGCAACATGACGAAGTGATTAGTAATATTAATAAATAAATGAACAAGGATAGTATTTATTAAGAAATAGATAAGGTTGCCGAAACGTATAACAAGTTGACTGAACTAGAAACGTCAACTGTTGGGAGCTGATTCAGCGGTCTAATGGTAAAGCGTTCGCCGCGGAGAAAGATCTTGGGTTCGACCTTTGATGAGATTGCGGATGAGCACTGCTGGAGGGTATCATACGAGAATGAAACAGCTGTCCAGTGCTTCCTGGTGATCAGTGGTTATCTAATTCCGACCAATCCGTGATATCAAATTGGCATTTAACAATCCCCATAATACCCTATTATAAAATATAAATCAGTTAGAAATAAAGCCAGTAAAGTTTTCTTCCGGTCAAGAGTTTTTCACACCTTGATGAAGAACCCAATAGAAAGCTACAACAGGACAAGTAGCGTCTAATGCGTCATAACTAAAAACGTCTCTGGTTATGAAGTAGGAAGAGCATTCAAATACAGGATCTTTGTCAGAGTAGAGATTATAGTGATTTCCATTTTCTCTTACATAGCTACTTATCAGCTTTTTCCTTATTTGTGTTACCTGTTACTTTTTGTAGTCCATAGAGTGAGCGGCTGAAGTGAATTGTAGTGAATCTTACGTTGGTTGTTAGGGATTAGTAGGGACATTCAGAAGCCTCTCTGTAGAAATATTGATCTGTGAATGGGCACTGATCTGAGACAGATGCATGACATGATGCATTTTATACATGAACTATGGCTGTCTTAGCTGTTACAGAGTAATGACCTGCAGCTATATGGCATCAATTTTCTACATTATATGGTCAGAGACGAATGTAAAACAGCTATAGTTCGATCTTGAACCAATTATGAACGACAGTTGCAATATACCAGCAGTACTTGTTTAAAGTGACTGTTCTCATATGGAGAGGACGACTATACGAAGTAATGAAATTTTTGCACAAAGTTCATGTGATAATTTGAACATCCTAACTGAATTAAAGCGCCTAAATTCCAATATTTGCCAACACAAGTACCACAGGATATTTATACTAGATCCCCAACCATTTCTAACATGCGTCAATGAAATATCGAAATTTGCAGATGAAGTAAGAGCATAGATGACAGTATAGTGAAGCTAAAACGCTATAGCTTCAAAATGACTTAGGTCATTTGTTTAAATGGACCAAAAGCCGGTGTTCAGAAATAAACCCCAGTAAAAGTACATTAACACAAACAGGATACTCAAAATTCTTTGAGTGAACTACTACTACTACTACTACCATTACCACAAATTGTAAAATAAAGCGATTTCGGTATACTAAGCAACCATACTAATACTACTGAACACTTCAGTGCAGCTGTTGCTCGACGGTTCCATTTACTATAGTCACTTCATAGAACTTTTACATGCTCCAACGAAATCGTGTTTTAAATCCCAAATCCAAACTACAAAAGACATTATCTAGAATACAGTATCTAAACAACCAGTCCGTGTTTACTCAAAAATGAGGATGCTATCGTGCATGTCCGATGATTAGGTATTATTAAGTTGGTAACAGGACTCTCTAACCACTCGCATGAAAAGCGACGAAACACTTAAATTACAATTATTTTATCGTAAAGTGGTTAGGAATGTTATATTAGTATTTTGCATTTTGAATAATGTTTTTTGTCCTAGTATGTTTGATTATTCCATTCCCGCTAGGACCAGTCATCTCCAAGACCATTACTAAACAGTCCAAGAATTATCTGTGAACAAAATTAAGTTGTCTTTCAGCTTTTCAATCTGGTAGTCGATAGCTGGAAAGCCCGATAAGAACAAGTGGTGTCACTCCCAATAGTAAACACCCAGTCTTCACTTGAAACTGTACAGTTATTGGAAGGCAGTAACAGCACAATCTACCTGAAATCCCAAATACTGAAGACCGAAAAGGCTTTTGCTCCTTTGATAACAAAAAGAAATGGATAATACAGACAAGATTAAGTTCATGTAGACAATCACAGAATAGTGTGTGCAGAATAGAGTCATTAGCTAGATCTTCTTGAGTCTGATCAGGAATCACTCAAAGCAACTAGCTACTGATACTCTGACAGGACAGTAAAAAGAACCCTCAGTATATATATATATATATGTATATATATACATATATATCAAGTTATGCAATTTTAATTTACTCAGAATTTGCAAGTTCCTACAGATACCATTTAACAGGACACAGAGAAAAAACCAAATTGAAGATGTTCCGTAATTCCTCAAATAACTAAGGTGTGTAGCGGTAAATAATCCCCAAAATAAATAGTTACATAGGTTTCGACATTGATGCTGACCATGTTTGTTTTAGCGGACACTACTAAGTTGAAGGCGCTCGGTCACGCATCACTACCAGATCTCGCCACGCCGTACCGAAACAAGCAACCCTCTCTAGTTTGCCAGCCTAGACGTTGCTAACCCATTGCCGCTCCGTTCACGATCAAATATAACTTCACTTCCATCCTTCATTGCCTTCTGATTTCTCCTCATTCGTAAGAGTGGGTTCAATCGTTAGAAGTTGCTCTGGTAATAATCCAAACGTAACTTTGTCATATACCGGGTGCAACTTCAGGTGCATACAACCCATAACAGCTTTAAATGTATTAAAAAGTATAGAAGCACATGACTCTAGATCCAACGGGAGCGGGAAGTTACCTATTACAGAATACAGTACCTGATATCTTTGCAACGAGATGATTTAAACTAATCTACCATCCAATATGTTTTGACGAACTAAGTCAAACCAATTGCTTTTTTTGAGCTCGTATCCCGATGGGGAGGTGAGGTTCCGAGTCTTTAGTAGTATTCAGTGTAGGAATTCTAGATACTTGACATCATAGTACCTTCGACTGTGGAAGTTGACTGGCTGCCTTCGAACAAAGTGAAAGGGGGTTATGGGCTGTGGCTGCGACTTCGTGTTAGTTATTCCTAGTATCAAATGTGTTACATAGAGTGACACCTGGATTTTGTCCTACTGTAGTGGCAGGGATCCAGAAATATAAGTATTGCAACCTTCTCTCTGTGGTGTGGAAGTACATAACAAAACACAGCTCTGCATCCATATGAATAGTCTGTCGAAGAAGTCTACACCTGACGTCATTCCTTGCAAGACTTTGAGTAGCACTGTGTCGAATTCCTTATGGGAGTCGAGGAATAGTGCGTGGACTGCAATTTTGTAGTATTAGCAATTTGTCTAGCTATTCTATGCTAGAAAGGCATTCGTGACAAAGGATTTTCTATCTCCGAAGCCTTGATGCTCTGCGTGAAATATCCGGTATTTTTTCTCATTCGATCTTCCACGAAGCTTGATAGAACTTTTGGCAGTAGCTCGGGTGGCTTCCCTCACCTTAATGTCGCATGCTATGTCTTGTTAAATAGATAGCTTGTTTCGATTCTTTATGACAGATCTATTTGTGCCAAGCTCTTCTTTAGCTTTACTGCAACCGCTCTATAGCCCTTTTCCACGAAGAGGCTCTACCGGTTAGTCTGCTCGTCGATGTAAGTACACTGTTAAGTATGGTTTCCGAGATTGTTTTGCTGATAGCTTGGTAAACGACATCTGTGAACAGGTGCAACCGTTCCTATGGCCACGGCGCAAGTTATGGCAACTCACTCATAGCTTCACAGTTCACCTTGCAGCAGAGCACACAAGGACAACATTTGTTTCACTGTAACGACTAGTCGGTGAGAAAGTCGGGAGCAGCCAAACTATGGTCATTGTTCCTTTGCAAGACTTTTTTGAACATTTTTGACTAGAAGGTTAGTAGGTAATCTAACCCTGATGGTGTATTGTCATAACTTCATTTCGTGTCATTTCCATGTTCCAGAATAGACACTCTCTGTTTATGGTTTCCGTATGCCGTTTATCTAATAATCTATTTGGCATTGTCCCCAGTGATGCTAAGTTGAAATCGCCTGCAATTATTACCTTGTCGTACTGAAGGTGTGAGAGTATCGATTGTAACTGAAAGGCATACTGCCTACTTATTGAGTCACTTGAATGGAACACGTATGCCCTCCCCCTACTGCTGGATGTTTTATGGTGTTCAATCATAGCATCACCGAAAAGACCCTGGGAAGTCGGCAAGGATAAAGTGTGTGAGAACGCTTGAGTTAAGTTGGTTACTGGTGTATACCCTCACACTCTACTTGTACCCGCCCTACCCCCTCTAAACTGTAACATGCCTTTTACGCAGACTTCCCTATATGAAACGCCTGGTCATAATCATGTTTTCATCATGATTAAGATCTAGAGTCCCACGTGAGTACACATGTAATAAAGTTTGGTTATCTTATCTCTCGGTCCCGTTAAGTTGCCATAAAGACATTTGAGCCTACGTCTTACTACATGTGGTTGCAACGGAGACATTTAAGATATGATCTAAGATCATATGGTGGTGATTATATAAGAGATGTGGTGGCTTCCTCGCCCCCACAAAAACAGTCCCACTTAGCCATCTCTCCGATTGTGAGAGATCCTGGTTCCTGGTGACATGGGTTTGCCATGCTCTCGGTTGAAAATCTTTGTTTGGAAATGAACAAGGAAATCACAAAAGCCTTCTCTGCCTTCGTCTAACGAAACTATCTTGGCCTACTTTCACGACAACGGATGGGACTGTGTAGGTCATGCTTCGCCTTATGCAAATCCCAAAGGGCTCCAAATAGCCACAGCCCAGGGGACCTGATGATTGTTAAAGGTCATGTACAAAGCAGTCTGGTTGGATTAAAGTGGTTATGCTGTCACCTCCTAATTGGCGAGATATCCACTGCCACAGCTATATGTCATAAGCAAAGGACCCACCCACCTCAGGAATCCCATGAATAACCGTGACAGTGGTCTCGAAATTGCTCCTTGAGTGTATTGTTGTGGATTACCTTAAAAACTTTCAGATCCTCAGTCACCTCCAGCATTAGCCGATGCCACTGGATCATTGCCAGATACTATGGCATCGTGACTCTCTTTAGCGTTACTCCCTTACTGCCAAATTGCAGGTGGAGGAAAGTTCAAATTGATTATTTGAAAATAGTGTGAAACGTGGTGGATTTACTCTAGCATACCAAAGTCTTTGAAAGTTCACCATTCAGGTGCTACTAGGACACTTTAACCTGCCATAGCGTCATTCAACAATTGATAAACCGATCATAGACTGGTGAGAAGTGGTGTAACAGCCTTCTTACACATTATATATCCTTTTACTATTGTATATCATTCCACTTCTGAAGGTTGGTGGAACGGCTCAATAATCAACGATGCCATCATAAAATTATGTCATTCTCATAGTCGAGAACTTTCTAAATACGGATAGCTGTGGCTATCGAATCACGCTCCCCGCCACACTTGCCCAGTCTAAAAGAACACCTAGTGAACAGGGGCAGTTTTTGCAGAGTTTTTGCCTTTGTACAAATGGCATAGCTGTACGGTCATAATGCTTAGGATGAAGGCAGACGGTAAGTCACCCCAATGTTGCTTTTAATGTCTCCACTTCAAATAGACTGTCGTTGAAGATAGGGACGTCGGGGAAAAAAAGTTCAGTCAACCGATTAGGAACGTCTTCACACTAGCCTCTAGTGAAGCTCTTTGCCTGTACTTTGACCTTACACTAGGTTCATTCCTGTAGGTGGATGGCAGATAAAGACCATTTCCACAAGACAGTTTGTTTCTTCTCCCTGTTTGTCTCATCTTGATGGATGGTAAAGATTATTTGTGCATGGGGATGTGGAGATAACGACAAGATGGTGGATCTTGTTAAAAAGCAGGCGTGGAATGCTATATGAGTGCGTATATTTGCTATATCAAATAAAGGTGGTCAGATAGAAGAACTGAAAATGTTGGGTTATAGTTACTTTAATTCCGAATCGTAAGCATCGTTAAGGAACTTATCTCATGTACATTTTAACTATATACATATATTTGTGACAAGATATACGTAAAATGAGTTACGCCGGATGTTTGATGATGTGTCTGAAACCAGTTGAATCCAATAAGCAAAAGACGTTCGGGTGGACAACGAGAGTAAACGTTCAACCATAAATTGAGCATGGACGCAAAGGAATGTACGATATAAAAGTTGATGTGTTCAACGATTAATCTAGGCCTTAACAAGCATCCCGCCTTATTTGCCAGTAAGTTATTCGTGCTATCTCCTAGTGATGTGAACTTCGAGCTTCATGGCGACTTCCATACTCTGTTTTTCCGATGCACTAGATGACGTTATGGCGTCCAATGTACCCGATTTAACCGAAGCCTTAAAACAAAATTCTGGTTAGATGCACCAAAATCGCGAAAATAGATGTTTTAACACGAAGTCGTTGTAATTGATTGGTGCTTAGGTATTATAGGCACAGTGGACTTATCTGAAGCAGAAGTTGCATTCGAATGAGAAGCCAGTCCCCTTTCTATTGAGTTGCAAATATTGCAGTCGTCAGTAAAAATCTTTACTCTATTGCCGCTTTTCTTGGTGGGGCAACCTTATGGAGTCGTTATTCGGTCACCTCGGTCTCCTTTAGGTAGGTGGATTAAGGCGCAGCCTTCATCACTTGGAGTCAGGTCTATGCTTTGTCTCAGACAAACCAGGCGAGCTTACGTACCAGTCCGGTGGATAGTTACTGAAATTTCAGGTTTTCTATCAGCACGAAGCTTTGGACAGCTGTCAGTAAGTCTGATTGCAATTATCTATTCACTAATAGTATCGAATCAGCCGACTGAATTGCTACGACTGAGCGATTACTGGAGTTCGGAATACTATTGTTCTGCTTCTACCGACCAAGTGCTTCTAATTAATCGAATGTCGACCTTGATTATTATCCCCATAACGTAACGGAATAATAATAAGTTGTCGGAAAACGATTAATTACCCCAACGTATATAATAGAAGCAACGACGATAACAATAACAATAGTCTAGAATGACGCAATAAATATACAAGGTAATTAGAAGTGTACTTCTGAATAATATTGACTCCAACAGTATCACGAACGTTCGCCTAATCGTGCAAGAACCAATGGCTGCCAACAATAGAATGCGATTTAACCAAACAACATTCAGTGGTACCAATGTTCAACTTCCTTAACAAATAGAGTTACCACAGTATGCTATTCCCCTTACTTCAAGTGAGCTAATTGAGGCATCTCTATCACAGTTACCGTTTACTACTAAAAAAGTGGTGCCTAATATGCAAGTGATGTGATATTCTGGGCGCAAACACCTTGGTAAGATAGGCGAAGAAACTGGCCAGCTTTTACAAGTATGGGAAAAAGACTCTTAACCTAACCTTTACCTGTTTAAGTAGATGACATCGTTTAATTATGGCAAACTTCAACTCCATCTACATTTGTGACTGGCGTGATAGTCGGGATTGAGTCAACTATGCTCGCCTCACACTGGATTTGCCGTGGAATATTAGTATTATCTATAGTGGTGATAGTACAGTTGACGTAACTGATAACATGCCCTAAAACCTCGTAACTTATAGTGGAGACTAGATATTTCCGGCTCTCATGAAACATCAACGGAGTCATGTTAGAATTTAAGCAGTGCGCCACCGTATGACCTTTTCATGAGTTTTGACGCTAAGGTGTAGTTCTTGGTCTTTAATAACATTCGATATGTGTAACACTCTCTGGTTGAGGCAGATAATTTGTAGGTTGACGTGACTTCAATACCAAATATCTATATGATGAGCTAGTGTATATCGTGTGATTTAGTTAGACTGGAATCTTGATCGTTTTAAGTCTACTTCCAGTTCATTGGTCTCGACTTAAGATTGCATGTGTAATTGTATGCATACTGCAGATTAATGAGACTGCATGATTTGTCAGCCATCACACCACTGAACAGTCGGCTGGTTAGAGTGAGGCAAGAGTTGGGAAATCATACTTCAAAGGGATGGAGATATATTCGTAACCAGTTAGGCCGGAACAAAGAGAACAGAATAAGAACACAGAAACAAGTAACTCAATAAAAATAAGCAGAAGTCGATACAATAACGAAGAATGATATCATCTGCGGTAATATGCGGCGTAAGGAGTGTTAGTACAGCTAAACTATATGGATATGATTGCAGTTATTTAGTTAAATTTTCACCAAGCATTTTACTGATACCAGTTAACCTGCGAAAGCTGGAAGATATCTTGTTCATCACGACAGCGGAACAATATGCAGTTGCAACGTATTAGAGACCACTTAAACGAATCATTCTCTAACTAATTTATGCAGTTACATGCAAAGTAAATTTTTATAAAATATGCTAATGATTCTCGTATATGGTAATGTATATATATTAGCCCATTAGTTTCTAATAAAATGATTAAGATCTACTTATGTTAGAATAATTTAGACGTTTGTTTGAAAAAATAAATCTGTAAAATTACGTTCGCGATAAATCCCTCTTACTTATGACGAAAATGAAAAGTGAACAGGTAGGTACGTCTTACTGATAGGGAGGTGGGCCTGATTCTTAATCTAATGTTGCAAACAGTTAATCACATTGGAATCCGTTGCGTCTTATGTACAGTGAATAACATTCTGTATTGGGTTTGCACCTTTTGATTATGATCCAACGAAAATTGTTCGCAATCGTAAATGATTGTTCATAGTTTACGTATGGACCTTATCAAAGTGCCTACTAACGAATTGTAATTTAAGATTTATATTGTCTCAACTAAAAGTTTTAGGATGCACTGTGTAGAATAATAAGCCAAATTTACAAATAATACCAGGGACTAATTGAAATTAATATGTCGTGTTATTCTGACTAAAATACAACGATTTCTTGGGAGAATTTAAATGGTGCCCAAATGGCTCTCTGTCTAACGGTTGTTTACGTTTTAATTCCGAGTTGATCGGTGATACCTTTCTTCCTACGTCATACAAATGGTTATACTAGTGTTCTGAAGAGATGCGAAAAGTTGCATAAGCAAAGAAACCCGGCACATATGTGCTGTTCCATGGAAACTGATATTGTTTGTAATTTTACCCATAATGTTTAGGGTGTTAACGGGGCTAATTGAAACCCAGTGCACAAAGCAGTAATCCACTAATAAATTAAAATCATTCACTCAATGCTACGTGTTAACAAGAATACAAATAAAATCCAATAGTATAGAGATATTTCGACACGAACTGTGAGGTAAATGCATTGTATTTATTTGTTCATATATACTGGAAGGGCTAAAGTAATTGAATTCAAAGTAATCAGTTTCACAGTAAATAATATGTAGACCGCGAGATAATGTGACTAAAATAACACTATAAGTAAATGAACCAAAATGAAGTTAAAGCAGTATATTTGACCAGTCACTTCATAAAGTAAGAGTTGGGAAAATACGAAGATGCAAACGGTGCACTGTCGTTGATAATAGTGTTTGCGGACGACCATTAAAACTGAATAAATGCATGTCGCAAAAAATAGCAATAAAAGTAATAGATTTCGAAATTTCAGTGTTAGCATGGTAAGAAATAGCGAAACTTAGTAAGGTGATATGAGATGAGCCTAATGATTTCTGTCAGGGGTTTGGCGATTGGCCTAAATTCCTATCACATACATTGCGTTGTTCAGCCGTTTGATCTGCGTAAAATTACACGTAATTCACGCCGCCTGACGACTCTATTTGCCCTACCTATCAGTTGATTGTTGGCTAGTCTTTTTGGTTAATACAAGGTTAACTATGAATCGAGTTGAGAAAAAGAATACAGAATAAACGATCCCGCTATTGCCTGCTAAGTTCTATGACGTAGATCGATTAATGGGCCACCACAGTACTGTCCTTTATCGTCTTTATCGAACAACATAACGTTCATCGAGCATCCAAGATTAGCCACGGCACATGTGATTGGGTTAGGTATTCCACCGAACCTGCACTAATACAAAGACAGTGTGCAGTAGGCCGCATCGTCCTTATACAAACACTAGTAAATAATTCAATCTTCAGCTTGTTAGTCACAACCAGTCTGAATTTTTCCGATACACAACCCAAATTATCACTTCTTTCAGATTTGAACCACGTAGATATTAGTGGACGTCCGAATCCAACATTATCTGAAATGTGTAATTGAAACAACACATTGTAAAATGGGTCATGCCTATTGAACTGATTTACTAAATTTGCCCTGCCTGTGTTGTTGACCTAAAGATAATTTATACAACCCTTAAGAACGTATATATAAATATACATATATACTAGGCTGTACTGAAGCACATTTTGCTTTAGCATTTAAGGACTCTTCTAATCATAGAACACCATACTACAACTTTATTTATTGTTTCACAGCCTAATGAATATTCCAGATTATCTTGATTGCTATTAATATCCATGCCTCTCGGAATTTTAAAATCATTCAATATCGTAGTTTTGCCATCTATAGAAAACATATATGATTTTATTCGGACCCGAGTATGAAGTTATCTTGACTATACTCAACTTACTTTCATCCAGTTATCGCATCCACAAATCATTTGTTGATTACTTTTCAGTACATGAGTGATTATACGCCAATAAACCTGTTAGCATAATGAATTTGTTGCCCAGATGTCTAAATCTAGTCACTGACTTATAACCATTTAGTTCCTTTCTATAATTGGTCACTGCTAGCAATAGCAAGCCCCGTGACCATTCATTTTACTCTCATTTATATTACGGAACATGCAAATTAAGGCAATTAATTGGTAACTCATTTCAGGTTTTCCCTGTCTGCTTTGTGCTCCTTGCGTAGATAGTGAGAGTTAGTTAGCTACAAATATTAAGAAAATACAAAAACCGACCTTATATGATAGCCTTGGCCCCTCTTCTACTTCATTCCACTTTAATGGGCTTCGCTATTGTATAATTTAGTCAAATGCAACGTCAATATGAAGTAATATGTATTTTAAAACAAGTAACTGACTAGATTGTAAGATAAGTGTTTACGTCTTCTGTTTCTGTGGTGTGGCAAACTGTCTTCTGTGTGTGGGCATAAAGTTGTTATTAAGGTATCGGACCTTGTCTAGATTATACATTTATTCATACACTGAACAACTTGCATGAATTACATAATCTTCTTAACTTTTGAATACACATTAATTAGATGTTCTACTATTAAACATTCCATGAGCGTTTAGTTTTGACTTATGTTATACACTAATTGTTGCCTGTGTTTTGACAGCATTAGTTATTTTGTAAAAGAACGTTCATCGTTTAGTACATAGTTCAGATTATGCAGTTTAAATACTTAATCTAAGATCAGAATATATCTACAGTCCCACGATCTAAACATTCAAAGTAAATATCGAAGGCTCAAGCATAATATTATGAGAAGTAGCAAATTACACGCAGCTTTTAGCGAAGTTTATTCTTGGTTTCATAACCATAAGGACTTTGAATATCGGCAATGGTCACTCATACTCAAAAAGCCACAATGTCAACGAAACAAGGACCCGGATTAATTAAAAACAAGACTTTGGGTAAAGACAACTTTAACAACCCAAAGCATTAAGCTGCATAATAGGACTCGGATTTTCAACAGTGAAAGTACCAATTACCAGGAGTCTGCAGGCTAACCTCAGGACTAACCCCATAACGTGAAACATTTTAAAAATAAATTTGAAAACATTACAATTAGTAGGCACTAAGTAGACGTTCAGAATAATAAAACACTGGAGGCATCTGTGGAAACGTTAAAATAAAGTTATCATGTGATGGAACGGAGAACAACATTCACCGTGACCAAGGAACCTCGAGTAAGTCACACATATTGCTCCAAAAGTGCATGGCTCCAATTAACTGTTGCGATTAATGGTATGAACCTGTGATATGTTTTAACAAATGTACAAAATAACAGCCATCCCATAGTTCCGGAAATAAAGAGGGCGTAAAGCCACCTTATTACTGGATAAAACCAAAGAACTGGGACCAAAACAAATATGCTCATGGAAATCAATTGGTTTATAGTTAGCTCGTGACATAAACATGGGATATGAGTCAAATGCTAAGTTATTTCTTGTGAGATTGTATAGAGATGACAAATAGTACACAAGCATGAATTAAGGGGGTTGTTCGAGTTTAGATTATTAGTAGCGCGATTTTCTATTGGTGCGTAACTGCGGTCCGGGGTGGTCGGTGAAAAGGTAGGTGGGTTGTCATACGTTGCATTTGTGCAGAAATGCTTGTTCACTCGTAGTATTCTAGATATGTCTTTCGTTACTCGTGTTCTATGTATTTGATTTGGTGCTTATTCTGTAGCACTGAAAATTTTGAACAAATATATTTGATCATAAAACCAGGATCCGAAACAAAATTTGCATTCATATGAATTCAAGTCTAAAACATATTTGATTCAATGATTATTTTGTGTTCACACACCTAAGTTTTAGTTTTCCGGAATATTTTGTATTTTAATTGTTAGTCTCCAATTACTGGTTTACAATTTTAGTAGGTCGAAAGTTTATATAAAACAGTTGTCAGAATAATTTTCGCTACTTGTTGGTTGGCTCAGATATTTCGCTTTTTGTGGCCACGATGCTCAACCAGTTTCGGTTACTAAGTAAACCTATTATTTTAGAGGTGTGTGAAGAGAACGCCTCATCAGCCAAGTGGCCAGTATTTTTGAAACCTATATTAAGTGGCCTGATACCTTTTTAGAGATTTCTTGCCATGCGTATTTCTGACACGGAGTTGCTTCAAATCGACAAAGCTAAAATGGTGTAACAGCGTTGTACAACTATAGTTCTAAATCACCTTAAGCCAAATTTAACCAACGAGAAGATAGTGTGTGTAATCGATAGACTTTTATTATTATGAGGAAGCAAAAATAAGAATTCAAAGTGAATATGTCAAGTTCATACGGTTGACAGGCCTTTCAAAGTTGCTTAGTGGTTCAGTGTTTTTTAAATTTGGAGAAAGAACTACAGAGGAACACGCCCATTTGGATATATAACATTACTCTTCAAGATCCGTAATACAGCCCCAGGTTTGCGTGGATGACGTAACCATCTTGTTACCAATAATTAAAAAGCATGTTTTGGCTAAAACGTAAGGGTCTTTGGCGTAATATATGTACAAATCACTTATTCATCACCGTCGTTTTGTAGACCCATTAACTGGAGATCATGTCAACAACGATGACACTAACTTAGGTCTACTAGATATTTTTTAGTTATATCATAATGTTACCTTAAAAATATCATTTGCTCATTAACGACGTAGAACGTAGCATATCTGTCAGTGGGTTCAAGTTGCCATACCACATTACCACGTCGAAACCAAATTTACAGGAATAACTCGACAACAGAACGTAGTAACGAAGAATTATGATACTTAAAGCCTTAAAGAAGATAAAGAGTTAATATATTTGCTCTAATATAACCGATTCTGATATACGATACCCACTTTCTTCTGCCACATTTTCACTAAATTATAGTATAAACATGTCACGTTGTCTAGATGTCTATATATGAAAGTTGATTTTTGTTGTCAATATATCCGACCATTGTACACTCCCATGATTGATTGTGATTTAGTATCACTATTAATCAAATAGAGTAAAATTCAGTCCGGTCTTTTAATTTGAACCTTGACAGTTAAATGTTTACCAGTATTGGACAACCAATATGTTATATATATATATATATATATATATATATATTACATAGATATCGTTTATGACAAGCTGGAATTTGTACAGATTTGCCAGATTTGCCAACTACCTCTGTTACTGTGACACAGCTCTTGTTAATGAGAGGTGGTCAATTTCTGAAAAGAATCGTTAACAAAGAAAGTACGCAGACTTGTTTCGTAAACTCTTAAAATTTGTGATGTCATACATCTTTCAAATCTTTAAATTATTATTTAGTTGTGATGAATCTGAAACGAATCTCTTGCACTTTCATACATTTGAAAAATAGTGGGCCTAAATATTCTGGCTAGTTTCCATATTAAATACATTATTTAACTGTGTTATCACAATTGTTTCTGTCAATAATGTTCATTTCTAATTCATTTGATAGTGATTTCTCTCCAAGATTCCCCATTTATGAACTTGTGGTTTTTTATTCGTCGTTAATATTTTTCACTACTTAACAGAATTCCAGTGACCCGGCTAACATGAAAATGAAGTTTAAGATGGTGTGTTAATTTGCCATTAAAACAGTAATATCTTGTATAAGTTTAACACCGTACAGCAACAAACTAAAAAATACCTTCATATTGCTTTTTTTCTTATAGTCCTGAATACTATTTAGTGAACCAGTGGGAAATATTGCTTTTCTCTCTACAAGAAGCTATTCAACACAAAGCTTCAGTGATCCAATGTTTCAAATTTTATTTCATATGTTCCAACTCTTGTAAAACGATCTTTATCGGATTAGTTATTATTTGATTATGGAATGCCTTTGGCATTACTTTACTTGCATATTAGTTTACACTTCTTTTCAAGTATTGTGTAAGGCTGGGCAACAAAAACTACTTTTGATATCTCTAGATGGTTTCCGCCATGATTATCTTGATCGTGCCAAGGTTCGTAATGTTAACATTTCTGCGTTCGAAAAAATTTGGAGATCAGGATTACGTGTTATGAAAGTTCACAATGAATTTATTACTCGAACAGCACCAAATCATTTATCTTTAGTGACTGGAATGCACGAAGAAAGCCATGGTATTGTTGACAATATTTTTTACGATCCCGAGCTTAATGACACTTTTGAGTTAAGTACTGCAAACGAATCAAAATGGTTCGATGTTGGATCAGAACCCATTTGGGTAACAAATCAGCGTCATGGTCATAAGAGTGCTGTTTCGTTTTGGCCAGGAAGTAATACCAAAATCAAAGGACAGTTACCCAGTTTTTATTATCCTCATCATAGTAATTATGTTTCTCTAGTTGATCTCATCAATCAAACTATTGAGTGGTTAAGTTTGGACGAAGTTACACTTGGTCTATTATATTTCCATGAACCTGATTCACAAGGTCATTTAACTGGGCCTGATTCTCCAGAAATTTTTAATGTTATTGAAAAGCTAAATAATGATATTGGATTCTTATTATCATTAATTGATACTAAACCATCGTTGAAATCATTGCTTAACATTATCTTAACAAGCGACCATGGTATGTCTAGTGTGGATGCTAAGCGAACAATTATACTGAATGATTATATCGATGATAACATGTATTACAGTCCAGGACAGGAACATCGTATCGTTTGGTTGTTATGGCCAAAAGATGGTAATTTGTTTACTTATATTAACTTCTATTAATGTTCAAAGGGGTGTCTTCTGTTGACCTTTACGAAAGGCTGGTCAGAAAACATTCGAAGATGAATGTTTTTCTAAAGAGCTCTATACCTGCTCGTTTACACTACTCGGAGAATCGACGAATAAGCCCAATAGTTGTCTATTCGGAGCCTGGTTGGATGATCGTCAAATCACGGGAATCAGTTGCTAGTTATAGTAGGTATTGTTTTGAGTATTATTGTGCAGGTTGTCTTGATTTCCTTATCACTATTAGTTTTATCTCTCTCAATTATTAACATTTTCCTCTGTCATTTACTCTTAAAGACTAATCTGAATGTTAACTAAAATTAAGAGCTTCGATGGATAATGATATTTGAATTATGATGAGTAATGACACTTTAGTAATTTCCCTGGTATTAATTACAATTAATAGTGGCGTGCTCTCGGCTGTCACATTCCAAAATATCCCGTTAAGTTATGACTTTTCACATCACTTTGAAGTACCTTAAAAGACTAGGCTAGCGTGACTCGGCTTACTTATATATCTGGACCTGAATGTACACGGAATATTCATAAAGCTTATGCAATTAGTCAGCCATAGGTTATATAGAACCTGACACTAGTGTCCATCTACTTACGTTAGCATATCACATAGCTACAGCAAGTTAAAACTATCAAACTGAGTACCATATTAGTAGTAATATCGTTGATTTTAAAAGGCAATTAGGCACAACGAATTTGATTTCAAAAATAGATTTAATTTGCAAAATATAATAATACTGAACCTCAGGATTTCGAGGTAGATAAATGGTGAATATATCTGGCCAATTGTGACTACTCATGAATAATATAATCGGCAGCCATCTATCTCTATAATCACACGAATCCCGATCCGGCAGTCTTTACGTATTAATATTGTTTAGGATGACAGCTATATATGTGTCAATCAATCACTCATAGACAAAGTAGAACCTAGAACATGCTAGTAGGTTCAAGTCACCGCATCACATTAGCACGGCAGCATCTGTAGCGGTGCCGCCTTCTCCTGACGGGAGGGGTTAGAAAAGACCGACTCTTAGGATGTCGCACCTCACCTTACCTGACGGATTTCCGTCTCCGGCGGTAAGGATTTTGAAGAGCAGAGCTAACACTTCAAAGACTCCCCATGCTATGCGTAATCAGATCCAAACAATTGTCCCTTGGACTCTACTATCATGCTTTCGGATCACTAAGACCAGCGTTAACCCAGACTCCTTTTCAGGTCTCTCAAAACTGGTCTTTTTCCACGTTGTTGGCGGCCAGGAAGTGAAAACTGCCCTCATTCATTTAACAGCACACGAGATCGTCTTGTTAGAGATAAAATCCTACCCTCAACTCGTAATAACTCTCCTATCCCTACGACTAATCCTTCGCACATACCTTTATCACCTCCCATCTCTGATGTTAATTGTTGGAGTTGGCGAAGTGCTATTCCTGGCCTCTAGAAACCTCACTTTAAACTACGTTTGACCTTTTACTGTTCAGACCTTATGCCAAATAAAACAACAAGCTTCCTTAGCTACGATTTTATAATTCCACACTATCGATATATGCTGCATTTTCGAAAAACGTATACAGTCACTTACTTAACCTCACATTGTCAAGATAAAGAGCTGGCCAGATTTACCCTTCGTGTATCTAGAGACCCCACTGCTACTACCCGAGGCGCAGGTATAGCATTAAGTTCAAAAGTATAGCAAACTTTCCTAGACTAAATTTCAATAGACAGCCACTGGTGCGCTGTCCGACTAAACGGGACTGTAAGATCTTAGAAATATAAGGATACACGCCGTTACCTCTGCCTTTGGTCTCACTGATTATAGTTCAGATGAAGTAAAGGATGAATTTTAAAGGAAGCTTTTCAACCTTCCAAAAGCCAAACACTTTGATGTAGTAATATTAACTTGTTATTTTAATGCCAAAGTGGGTAGACTAGATGCAACCGAAGGGCATTTGGGTGGATCCTGTAGTGTCACGGCTCAGCGAACATATAACTGTGACTGCCTACAACTGTATTCAGGTAACCGCCTATATCCAGCAAACTATGGAAATACATCGGTTGACATGGCAACCTCCACAATTGACTTAACGTTGTACTCGAATAGACCACATTGCCATTAACCACCGTTATAAAGGCAGAAGACCGTCACTCATTCTGGAGCACGTATTTAAACTCAAATCATGTTCTAGTACGAGCGCTTATTGACCTGCGTCCCAGTGGATGTAAAAGCCCCCTTGGAGTTCAACTTAATGATGGAAAAGCCAAGAACACATTTCAGGAACTTGAAATTCAATTAGTCAATTATGTGGGCGAGACCCACCTCTATTTGGTAAAGACTGACAAAATGTAAAGCCTTTTGACCACCTTAAGCACCAATGAAGCATATCTTCAATGCGGTCCTTCCCCTACATATGTAAAATGTTGCTTCAAGATTGGCTTGCGTCCGCGCCGAAACTAGTGTTATGGAAAGAAGTAGTTAAGTCGTGTTGACCACTTCATTTATCTTGAGAGTCTCATCAACCTTGATGATCTGGTGTCCGGTGAAATCTCAGTAAGGATACAGAAAGCTCAATCGGCTTTTGCCAATCCGCGCCACTTGTTTAGGCGAGACATCCTTCTACCGATCAAAGAATGAGTTTACTGTGCAGCAGTTCAATCTGTTCTACTAGCAATTGATCATGTGTCTTCGTAGCAAGTATGCAATACGTTAGTCGGGAACAGGGTACTTGGTAAAGGTGGTGAATTCATTAATGAAGTAGCGAATCTTCATCAGCTTAAGTTGTTAGGGCACGTGTTACGTACTTCCAACCACCACCTATTTCGACGAGCAATGCTGTTTGGTGTAGGAGTGGGCTGGAAAAAAACTAGGCTACACCAAACCAATATATGGCACCAGTCCATGAAGTCATTGAGCCGTGTTAATGGGTACAAACTATTTAATTGGGGTCCGCGTAATGATCGTAACCAATGGTTAAAGACTTTGAAAGACATGGCTCAAAATCTTCTGCGATGTGTCAGGTTCATTTTCTCTTTGTCCTCTTCGAATTCTAAGTTTCTGAATTAGTCATAATCTTCTTTTTTTTCTATTTTTCACTGATTTATATCTTCTTGGATCTTTTCTTCGATTTCTAACCCTGTCCATCACTACTAATGCTGCTACTGCCTCCACTGTTCTGGGATTTGACCTGATATTTTCATGTCTATACAAATTGGCCCATCACAGATTGAACTGATGTACGTATATACCAAGCTCTACGTTTTGACTGACTGGCTGTTACTTTACGAAGCTCCAGAGTCTACAGAGACAAATTTACCCTCTGTTGCAAAAAGAACAATTAGTTTATAATGTCCAACGCTTTGTGAAGTTTTATCGTCACGCTATTTTTCTTCATGTATTTAAAATACTCTCTGTCACACAGTCAAGTAGAATACATTAGATAGCAATCAAGATTTCTGTATGTCAATTAACAAGCGTCGTTGTATATATCTGTATCGGATAAATGCAGTATGCTGGAAAGATGATAGATCGGCAGATGAATTTGTGAATCTTCATCGATTGAGGTGGTTGGGCTATATATTACGTAGACTTAAGCACCGCCTACCTCGGCGCATGATCCTGACTGATATTGTAGTAGAATAAACAGGGTGACCAAACCATGAAGTATGCGTGTATGTATGATCAACATAGAACCCTGGTACATGTGTGCATCGATCCGAGTTACCATGCCTCAAAAGCACAACAAGATAAACGCCACATTAATGGAAGTTACTTCAATGTTAACAATAACGAAAACAAAGAAGAGTGAACATGTGGAATATTGTTCAGGAAGGAAGAAATGGATCGTCGAAAGAAGCTATGTAATTCTAGGCTCATGATTTAGGAGAGGATAGTGTTAATACGTCTACGCTATAGGTGGCGTAAGTTGGCAAAAACCAAACGAGCTCTTTGAATTTGTACTGAGATTTTATCAGAAACCAGACTTCCACGATAAGTAAAGTGGTCGATATTCTCAACTGCTTCACTCTCGATCTTTAGCCCAGGTGTTGACGAAGGCCGGTCCTTAAGTAAAAGTTTGTAGTTATAAGGAGTGGAACGCATTCCTAACATGCTTGCATCATTTCTTATTGCTGTTAAAGGATTCTGCATTTTATCGTCGTCTTCGTTAAACAGGACTATATTATCTGTATATTCTAAGTCAGTAAGTGAATTTTCCGGTTGAAGATCAATTCCCGAAAAGTCAGACAATTAGTGTTATTTCCAACAGTCAATCGCTTATGAAAATAATCAAAAACGGAGATAGTAGGCAGCCTTAACGGACACCACTTGAGGTTATAAATTCGATGACACTTCTCCATATGATATAACATGACTAATAGAGTTTAAGTATATAGCCTTTCCAAGATTCATGCACTTCTGCGATGCATCTTCCAATGATAGACATTCCATTGAACTTCTTAGTCTACAGAGGTAAATACCTCTTTCAAGCCAAGAAAAACCACCATTGTAATTGACATGTTTACTAACTAGGTGCTAGATTCGATTCTTATCTGCTTCGGATAACCCCAGACTAAATGTACACCTCGATTTGACCACAGGGAAATGGCGCAAACACGAGGTGAACGCTTTATCTTAAGAGCGTGCTGTATACAAAATGTTCGTATATTTATAGTTTTCTGAAATAACAAAATCATTATTATAATCCATCTAATCAGAAATAAGAAGTTTCAACTATTACGCGATCAGAACACCACGTCGAGATTCTGGAAAGTTCTGTCTTTCAGTGACTGGGTAGAATTCCTCCGGCTCTTTCAAGGGTTCTGAAGGCTTCGTTGAGGTTTCTGGAAGGCGTCCCAATAGTGGGTGGCCAAGAAGTATGTCTATGCTCTAAAATCTGACGAATGGTGAATATTTGGTCTAAACCCCGCAACTAGATCTGCAACCAACCTGGTTTTCTCGCGTTTTGCAGTTCGCGAGTTGTAATTAAACGTCTGATAATTATAGAAGCTACCATCGTAGACACTATATTAGTCAAACTAATCCCTCTATGGTTATCTCAGGACGATTTCGACCCTTTCTCATATACCCGAACGACTAACGATCGACACCACTCAGATGGAATTATGTCAAGTACCCAAACGAAAGCCAAACTATCATTCAGCCTAATCGTCTAAGTGGGGCCACCACCCTTAAAGACTTCTGGGGATAATCCATCCGGACCCACAGCCCTACCCCGCCTCAGATTAACTATAGCTTTTTTGACTTCTATAGTAGTCAGAGAACCTAAGTCGACTTTCCATTCAGGCTGCCTGGAAATAGTAGGTAGTTCTAGAGCAGCTGATGGCCAATTGGATTGCTTCCTGAGGTGTTCAGCCCGTCGTTCTAAACGTCTAGACTGAGAATAGATAAGCATTTCATCTTTTTCGGAGATTATCTCTCCAACACTTGGCTTTTTAGCCCTGCTTTCTTTTGTTAGTCTGAAAAGTTGCCTAGTGTTACCTAACACCACTTCCTTTTCCGTCTCTTTTGCTTTAGTTACCCACCACTGCTCACGATCGTTCCGCAGACTTTTGCCAGTTTATATCTGATTTCTCATTGCTCCTCTTCATGTTCGAAGCCAATTGGGATACGTTTTTAGGAATCCATCAACTCGACAGGCGTCTCCGAGATCCACTGATTTTTCTTGACCTGTTGATTTAAGTCTTTGATGTCGCTGTAGATGCCACAGCTGTTTGAAAATCTTGCAAATCAACATCTAGGTAAATCGCGTCTTTATAGGTGCCTAAGTGATTCTTTAGTTGTTCCTGGAATTTAATCTTTGCTGTCTCGTTACTGAACTAAATTCTTATGGGTTATCCTGTAGTAGTTTTTCTTCGCCCAGTAAGTTGCAAGCAAATGCGTGCTCGTACTAGAGCATGATGATAATCTCAACATGTACTTCAGAAAGATCAGCAATATTCTGTCGAGCCCTTCTAATGATGACTGATGGAGATATGGTCTATTTGAGTCCGTCGTTAAGTAGGTCCAGGAGGTCGCCATGTTAGACGATGTCGCTCCTGATGCTTAAAGTTCGTGTTTGCTAGAAATAAACGATTGTCTGAACAAAGTGGTAGCAGACAGTCGCCGTTATCCGTTCTCTGAGCTGGAACACTTAAGCATCCACTTTAATGTCTTTCAGACTGATTCAAGCTACCTATTTGAGCGTTACAATCACCAGCCATGAGTATCAAATCTGAGTGTTTGGCCCTATGAAGAAGTTCAGAAAGATTTATGTAAAATGCATCTTTCATTTCATCCCGGCTGCAGTCAGTGGGAGCGTAGGCAGAAACGACGGAAAGACAATGGTGTGTACCCCTGTCCTTCCGAGTTCTTACTGAACCATTTGGTCAAACTGCACATAGGCGACTGTTGGTAGGAATCTGCCCAAGAGGTGCCTGTTCTGCCCTCATACGCTTGCCAATGAAAAGTTGCTGTCAAGTCGCTAGATAAATGAAGAGTGTATCACATAGGTGCTTGATGCTGATTTAATGAGGTCAAATGAATGATCACGCTAGGATCGATCCTGTATGCGTATTTCGGAGACGCAACATCAATGGCGCGGGATTCTAATGAAGTCACTGACTGCTTGTCACGACCATGTTGATAGATGAGGACTACCTGGTTAGGATGCACGTGACAACCATGATTAATGCGATAAAATTTTGGATGAGTGAGATATATATACATGCATTGACTTGTTTGTCGGATTCTGGCCTTATTGTCCAATTGCACACAATTTGACTCAGTCGGATGACAATTTATAGGATCAGATTTTTTCATATCGCACCATTTTTGGTAAAAAGGCATCTCTCCTATTTATATAAAACAGTAGCGGCAATGCCGTTTTGCCTTCTGCCATTGAGTCTCAGGTTCAAACTCCTCTCCACCTACTTCAGTCTACCAGTTGAGTGCTTACACTATCTCTCACATCTAATATGTGACTGAAAGCCAAACACACGAACCTGTACCTGAAAAACCAGTTAACGGTTTTATAAGACTTATATTTATTGCACTTCAGATATAAATCAGGCGTTTGTATTATAAAAGAACTTAAATATATCAGACTCATATGATCCCAGTTTTGTTTCGAATAACTCGGGAATTAAGAGTTGCTTTATATTATATAATATTTTATTAATTCAAACGTTCTGTTTTAGGTCATTGGTCCAACAATGTGAACCGCATTGTGGCTATTGAAGTTTTGAACAGTCTCTTGCTGTGTTAATGCTCCTCTTAGAAAGTGCGGATAACAGGTTGTGGTTGGTGTACTAATAACTTTTGACTACAATTCTTCAAATGTAATTTTTTAAGTTAATTAGCATGGGAGCTAGATAGAAAAATCTTTGCATGTCCGTGAAGTATTTGATTGTCAATATGAGCCATGTTATTAAGTGTAGACTACTTGGTTTTGGTCTGCGTTATTATTATAACTTATGATTGAAGTGATTAAATGATAATAGATCACAATATTGAATATTACCGAAGTTGCATTCACTCTTTGCTTTTCCTCTGATCCTGATCTTCAAAATTATTCTATACCTTTCCAGAAATTTCTTCTTTCTGGAATCATATTTCATGTCTAATCTATTTTTCTTTTAAGACCATCAATATTACTGAAACTGTGGTATTCACCTTGTCGTGGTGTTGTAATGTGACGACTTGAGTCGATTTATATAAGCGCCAGATTTTACGTTGCTCATAACTTATTATTTATCGTGTGGTTAACATGGCCATTTAGATCATTTTGACTTTCAGTTGCAAACAGTTAGCCATTAAATCTCATTTTATGGGTTGTGTTCGTATTAATCATTGTTGGATGTATCTGTCATAAGTTTGTGCTAATGATGTCGCCTTGAATAATGATGAACCAGTTAGAAACCTCGAAAAGTATCCATAATGTGTCCATTTCTTGTATTCCAGCTAAACGTGGAGACCATGGTTACGATCCTGATTACGATGAAATGTCTCCGTTCTTCCTTGCTATGGGACCAGGTTTTAGAAGTACGTCTGGTGGCCGAACAATCAGCTCTATTCAATTAATTGATATTTATCCACTTATGTGTGCCTTACTTAATTTAACCAGACCAGCTCCAAATAATGGTAGCTTATCACACGTATTACATCTTCTTCATGATCACAATGCCTACTTCTCAAGTTTTCTGGATATGTTCACTGGTTAGTTTTATCATTTCGTTCCACTACAAATGAACTTTATTACCGTTTTTTTAAAGTTACTAGTTAGTTGCTTTGTTTATTAGTTTACCAGAGCTACACTTTTCCTTATCCTCTAGGAGTTTCTTAGATTCGCGAATAACCCAAACTTATCACTTTGTAATATATGTAAATCTTTTTTTTTCACGCATAACTTTCAGGTAGTCAAGGTGTTCGACTTTTAACTATTAAGTCGCAGATTCAACCCCTCTAATTGCTTCAATTTAGGCGGCCGGGTATATAAAATCAAAGGAAGGCACACGAATTTGTACTTATTAGTTAGGCTGCACTAGTCATTTCACAAGGCATTATCTTATATTATTTGGAGAATGAAAATAGATTTACTTAACAAGATGAATATCAAGTGAGATTATTAATTAGATTAATGATATCTAGTCAAGAAGTACTCAGCATAGTCATGCAAAAACGTGATTAACTCTTTTTGGGATCATAATCTCAGTAGATATGTCTTTGCTCATCCTAATCGGTATTGTCTTACCTCATTCACAAACCCACTCAATTATTTACTTGACTTACTGTGCTTACTTCACTAACTTTACCGATCACATTATATTGGTGTAGCTTGACTTTAATTATACAATTTATATTACGTGTAATATATTTCTAGTTTATGAAAAAACCTACACTGTCATAGTGACCAGATTTTCAACTATGAGAGCATCGTTTCATATTACGTTTATAATATTAAATTAGTTAATAAGAATCCAAATTATTCGTTATATTTAAATGATGTTATATCCGCCTCAGAACTGGCTATTTTTGTCACTGATAATTTTGAACCAATAAATGTAGAACCTGATGAGCATTTATCGAAAACAATATTCTTCGTTCAAACGTCTTTGTTTTTAATAATCATGGGAATTTTTAAACAATAATAAGAATCTGTTGGTACTGGATAGGCAATGACATCACTAACGTTTAGTCTGTAAAAAGAGTAATTAATTATGTTTTGATAATGCAGTAAGATGAAGTTTATCAGAGTTATGTGATATATTGGCGCAACACATTTCGGACATTCCAGTCACACATACACTGGTTAAGGCCTTGAAATATGAGAATAAAAGGTCACTAGACAAATTAGATCATAAACTAAGTAAACAAGGCTAATACAGTGAACAATGTGAATCACACTCTACCAAAGTAGGTTGAGTGAAAGTACAAATTGGTTTTAACACATAAGGGGGGGGGGTTTGAACTTCCGTATAGATAAGGCTACAACAAACCTTAGCATACGTCCTATGGCACTTTCATACAACACCATAAAAGATGAACTGTTATCAATTATGTGGCCTGTCTCAACTAAGTGTTTAGCAATAGACGATGAAGTTTGTTTATTTTCGTTTACTTTTATTTTGCCATTCGAGTTCATTTGTTTTTGGAGCCATATAGGTATGCGTTCAGCTACCCTTAAATGCGGTTGGACTTAAACTTACTGTGGTCTGAGTTTTTAGCTTCTTGTCATAGATAATAAGTAAAATGTTATTGGCTGATAACTGAAAGGGATAGAATTTTCACCGTAAAACTGCTATCAATTTGTATCTCCTGAAATCACTTGTTAGTGCAATCCGATTAGTTAAATAAAACTGATCTTATCTCCTTTTGATTGGTTGCAAAATTTCATCAAATTTTCACAAAAGAGAATCATTTTTACAAATGTTTTTTGGAAAACGCTTAATCTTCTTGTTAACTTGGATAAATGATAAATGAACGAAACATGAATGGAATACGTTACTTGTATTATAGGAACTCTATTATAGTCAACTAGGAATAGTATGATTCTAGTTCATACTGTTCACATTGATAAGTAGTTGAATAATAATGCTTAATTGATATGAAAAGCCTGAGAATTGGGACTAGGTTACTTAGTGTTAATGAAGAAGTAGAAATAATAATAATAATAATAATAATAATAATAATAATAATAATAATAATAATAATAATAATCTCATCAATAACACTAGTTCTATTGACACAGAAGTTAAGCGTTCTATGCTAAGCTCATTTTATTTTTAATTAGTGGAGTAAATTATCTGCAAGTGTAAATTGATAAATGAATAAATTAGATATTCTAAGTAGTTGTATATTTAAGAGAATGCTAGATTAAGGAAAGCTAACGTAAGACGTGGTTTATCCAGCAGACTAAATTATATGACAGTATTCACTAATTAACTACTAATTAACAACTATTAAACATAAATAGAAGGAATTTGAAATGCTTATTCAAGTAATCTTGACATTTTCTGAATAACCGATGACCTTAATGTATATGACCCATATAGCTAAGTTTATTAATAAATCGAGAAGACTTCTTATTCAGCTGTTCATTATACCTGTAAGTGGTAAGACAGTTAATGACTTTAAGACGCATGTAAGTGTATCAGGAAGTCTGTATGCCTCATTTATATTTGAAGGTTGTAGTTCTTCAGTTTTGATCACAAATTCAGGGATATGTTGTAGCCAAACTGTCTTAATTACATAAGTAATAAATCACTGGTGTCATGACGAAGTATCATTGCATAGAATATTAATTAAACGTTTAAGTTAATTATCTAATGGTTTCAGGAGACAGTCATAAAAAGAGCATATGATTATTTTAGTCAGGATGAGTGCTTCAGCATTTCGATATGTGTAGAAAGATAATAGATTAGTTCCAGAGATGGGCTTAATCGTATACGTAAGGATGATGTTTATTATTGACAATTGTCGTCTTAAACATTTATTAATAAACTTTTTGTTGAAGTAGATTAGTTTAAAGCCACTTACATGTTAAAATAATTGATTGTAACCATACTGTAAGTCAAACAGACTAAACATGCAACTAGAAAAAATGAACTCAAATTAATATGACAAAATGGGAAATGAATAATTCTCCTTGTCATTGTAGTGAACGCACTAATAAATACGAAGGTGAACACATGTGCACTACTATAATTATTTTATTATACGATAATGGCAGAACTATCAGTAGTAACTTTGTAATGTAGATTGTGTTAAGCCGTAGTACAAAATTTCAATGATAAATGGTTTGTAAACGTTTAGCAATCGAATGGAGTCAATCGATTTATTGGAATTATTTTCTTATTGAATTTATGTTCAAATAATAAATGCTGCTTGTTAAGGGTTCCCGCATATGGCAAGATTCAAACATTCTATTTATTTATTATTAAAGGGAATTAGTACGAAGCAGTATGATGATATATAGAACCCTAGTCGCCGTAACTGAAAATATTATAGACTGTTCACACAATAGCTCGTCGAACCAAACTGAGTGCAAACCTTCAGTACACAATAAACATCTCTTTGTTTCCAGACAAGGTTTAAAAATATATTAGTAATAGGTTGATTAACAAAGACTACGATTTATTATCAAGTACGTTTTCATAAATAATCTTTAAAGTACATGGTTGGCTTAGTGATCACTTTCTTGTGAGTGACATTCATCATATAAGGACCTTTTGCATGAAAAAACAAAATAACGTTAAACATCGTTTACACTTCATTGAACTGGTAATAATATTTATGCAAGACCTCTGAAATATGTAAGTTGAGTGCTATTCTAATCGACTTGGATTCTCTCACATGTTGTATTGACAGAATAGTGAGTTTCTCTCACCACTTTACCAAAACTTTTAATGAAGTGATTCAGTAGTATTCACATCTGATAAATGATGTTTGCATAATAATCATACAGCATAGTAACCATTGGCTTTGCAAAATAAACGACTAAACAACATTAGTTGCAAAAATACAGTGAAGTATTAATTGTAAGAATTAAACCTCAATGAAATCATGTAAAGATCATTCAACTTTCGCAGACGAAAGAGTACAGTTGATGTACGTTTTTAGAAATATGACTAGTAAAAACAGACGGAAAGACTGAAGAAATACTTGGTTGTTGTTCACTATAAGAGCAGCATGTATTATTACCAATAACGATAAGCGAGTAATCGACCTAACTAGTTACAGGTATATATGTTGACGAAACTTGTTGAATACGAAAGATTTAAATACGTTTTCGGTAGAAATATTTTATTTAAGGTCTCAAGTAGGTACATAATTGTGAGTCGGCTTCATTCTGCTGACAGTTTTTACTTTCAAAGGACCTGTTGATTTGTCATCTTCTGGAAATAAGTATAAGTAACTAAATTTATTTACCGATTTCCACTTCATGAAATTCTTTCAATTATTCTCAGAGTTTCTTGAATGAAACCTTTGAAGATAGTAAATAAGGATTGTATCCGTTATATTTATTTACAAATAAACTGCACAATTCACCGATTTTTATAGCAACTTCAAACAGTCAGGAGGTTGCAGATCCTACTCCAAATGTGTTACAGCTCCACAAGCAGGGCATTCTGTTCCAAGAACAATGGGATCAGGATTCCAGGCACAAAATGAAGGAAACATGGCGTTGCATCAACAAACGACCCATGTTACTTCCTCGGTGTTAGTAGTAGGTGACGGGGAATGCTGGCACACATCGCATAAGGCAGTGTCATTGGCTTCTTCGTCAAGGTTTGGGTCCCTAGCGTCAAATTCTTCTAAATTTATTGAAATAATGCTGACATCATCAGAAGTTGTCGATAACTCATCCATATCAACGTTCATTTGTCGTTGACTGTTTGCAATGGTTTCTGATTGTTGAGATTGTAAGCGTCTAATTGACAACATATATTGAGGTATACTTGCTTCAGGCAGTGGACTGATATCCTGGATAGTAGCTAATCCTGCGACTATATGTTGCATGTAGTGTACAACAGCTACGAACTGATCCTCCGGCATCTGTTCTAGTGAAGCGGCAAATATTTGAAATCTTGTTAGCTCCGATGTGCTTCTTCGTTGCGGTAAATTTTCAATTGCAACGTTGACAAAATGGTTCACAGACATTAACCATCATGTGCTAATGCTTTCCATTGGGAATTGGGTGTTTTCTTGTAACAACGATGATATCAAATGAAGGTATGGTAATTTGTATTTTTGCCAGAATATGCAGGTACAACTAACGGGATGCACATCCACAATATAGGAACCTGTAATGTCACTGACTTGCAATGAATCTGTTACTGCAATGATCACTGTAATAGGTAAACGTAGTTCTCGTTTAATTAAGTGGCATGCAGCCAGAGTCAATCGTTCTCGCAAGACGGGAAGGAATCCCGTTTCATTGATGTTTAACTTGTTTCTTGAATTCTGCATATGAGTCTGTACTCAGGCTTGCATCCAATAACCAGTTCGAAGTAAAATGTGGAATATTGATAACTAGATTGGCACTCATCTTGATCATTTGTGTAGTTCCATTATTCTGTGTGTGGTATCAATAAAATTTGTATTGTTCCTCTCCAGGTTGTCTTTTGTGGTGTTGTACAAAAGTGCCTTAGGACGTATACTAATGTTTGTTAATGGCTTCTGCTAAATGGTTAGTTTAAGCCTCCCTTATTCGTTAAAACTAATTTGTACTTCCACGCAACCTTCCTTGGTAGAATTTGATTCACATTGTTTACTGTATTATCCTTGTTTACTTAGATTATGCTCTAGTCTGTCCAGTGACCTTTTATTTTCATATACATATGCCTTAAGCAGCAGATTATCCGAAATGTATTGCGCAAATACATCACATAACTCAGATAAACTTCGCCTTCTTATTTCATTATTAATATTCATAAAAGGGTGAAATTGTTTTAAATTAATTAATTTTTATTTCATACTTCGTTCTTTTTTTGGAAAAAATACTTACCAACCCTTGGAAAATATACCTCACAGTTGGTGTTGTTTTACTATGTTGCATAACATTGTCCATGGTATACATGATATGCACATGTATTTTATTCGTACACTATCCATATCTATTTCCCAATGGTAGTAATAATCATAGGAATGCTAATATGAATCAGCCAAGTTTATTGTTACTTCAACGTCGTCTTCGTCATAGATCTCGACAAGAACCCAATGTTAAATTAAATAACATCAAATCCTTAAAGATGAAGAAGATAAATCACTATAAAAATAAACTATATGAAGTATGTGTAAAAGATGAATCACCTATACAAACCGACAAACAACACTTACTTGACTATAACATGAATAAGAATCATGTTGTTGATAGTAACGACAGTGAAGAATATGAAGAATACAATCGATTCTCTGTTCGACATATTGATGATGAAACATTTTTAAATTTAATTCGTCAACCAAATAGTAAATATCCTTAGTTGTGTGCGTAGATTTTCAATAGTCTGGTGCACCTCTCTCAGTTGCTCCACTCCTTTTATTTTGTGATATTAATATGTGATATACACTATTGCTACGAATTCATTAATTTACTTGTTTTTCAAGTTAAAGATAACATTATACTATTTTTGTTGTTATTATTGCGGGTGGGGGGGGGGAGGCGGGTGGTCTTGTCTAACAACTGTATAGATTTGTGCATATTTCCATTTGTACTTCCTTTTTGTCTCATTATTTTTTTTTATAACTAACGGTATCTATCTACTTTTGTTTTATTTGTTTCTGTGTATGTGTACACACATATTGGAATGTGTTTATGGCATTATTTAGATGATATTTGAATGTATGAATGTTTGTGATATTTTGGCAAGTTTTCTTTTATTTTTATGTTTTGTTCACTAAATTATTTTTTAGTAAACATTATTTAATTATTGATTTTTCTGTATTTTATTTATTTACTATGAGGTTTTATAGTCACTATGCATAATGAGTTATTTAATGTGTTTTATTAATTATTGGGTTATTAACACAGCCGTCATTCATCATCATCATCATAAAGTCTATCATAAATATACGTTAGAATCGTAAAAACCTATATAACCATTCTAACTCTGCCGTGGGAATTGGAAGGACTAATATGACGCTTCATGGTGAAAGCCGAGTTCCTTCGGAAGCCATGAGCCTGATGCCCCACCTTCTGACAACCGGAGCAACAATTAATATACTCGACCGACCTCAAACAGCTGTCCCCTGGACACTGCGGTCACACTCTCAGGTCATCACGACCTCTCCTAATCCTCTTTCTCTTTCAGGTTCCTCAAGAATGACCCTTCCACGGTGTGGGCAACCGGGAAGTGATAATCGCCCTCATACCTCTAACAGCACAAACGATCAACGTTAGGATCAGTTGTCATCTCATATAAAGATAGTGATTTAATAAGTTGGGTGGTATAGCAACCCAAAAAACTGTAGTAACAGTGTTAGTGTGAAAGGCTAACTATTAAAAATGTCATTCGATGAGATTGAATAATAGGGTATGTATAAAAAAAATAGTGGGACTCATGATTTAAAGAAAGGTCATGAGCCACTGTAATTGGTGTATAGATGAGTATTAAATGAAGATTTGTGAATCGTAGTAACAATAATATTTGGATAAGGTGAATTCAAGTTATGAAAACATGCATATTATCTAAATTAAGTCATACAATCAGGATGAATATTGACTTATTAGGCCTGGGATTATCTACGGCAAAGGAATGGGTTGAAAGCAGTTCTTTTACAAAGTTTGTGCCTTTTGATCCGTATGATTATTGCTTCTGTCGTAAGTAATTACAAACACTATAGATTATAATAATCTTCATAATCCATTTTAATTACTTGGGCTAGGATAGAACTCTTACCGATTTTTAATACATTTGCTCATTTATGCCAGGAAGTTTTATATGTATGAGCTTGTGAAGAATGTAATTAGTCAGAGTCCCGGTGTGAACATGCAGCTCAAATTGTGTTGGCCACTCACCGACTAGAACAGAATCGATAAATTTAAGTAACAAATTGAAAATAGCCATTTACTAAAGTCATAATGGTTCTTTGATTACTTACTTTTCAATCATGCTCAAACATGAACAGTATTTCTTTATATTTGTAAGCACGGTTTGCACTGCTTCTTATGATTAGTGTATTTTGTTAATTTAATACACAAAACTCATTGTTATTGGAAGGAACTTTCAGTTCGAACTTCGAAATGATTTTAATAAGATTACATTCTAAAAATGACTGTAGTATCCACGTTAATTTACATTTACGATTAAACGGCAGGCAGAATTTAGTAATGGAGCATCGAGTCTGCCATATTTGAAGCAGATGTATGCAATTCTATCTATTGCATATCTTTTTGAAAACTTGAGGCAGTGTATGACTACTAATACCGAAAAAAGAGCTGAGTGTAAATTAAACGTACAGCTTTCTATTTACTATTTCCTAATGGCTTAAATAATAATTGCAAGCATATCACTAAATAGTCTGGCAATCGTCTGTTATAAGGCCTCCATGCATGATACAGAGGTTGTTTGCTTTCTGCTATGTTTCTAGACGCTAACTGGATTGAAATACTAGGTTTTGTATTTCAAAACTGTTGTACAGTATTGACAAGTCTTTATGAATTAACACTATGTGGTGAACAACTAAAGAATAACTAGGTATCAAAAGTTATCCTTGTATCCCATTCATTGACAATGCTATGTAACATTGGATTCAGGATTTTGAGGAATATTTATGAGGATTTTACTTCAGACAACGAAGTTAGAATTTTGTCCACATTTTTAACTTTAACCAGTTGGTGAAAAATGCACGACAACAATCGATAGTATTTATCTTATTAGTAGTATTTTCTCCTTCAAGCTGTCTGTAAATGAAGATGAGGGTTGGTGCAAAAAATTTTAATATTATAGCGTTTGTGTTCGTCCTATTCAAGATATCAAGGAATGGATATCCTTCGGTGACAATTTGATCTACAACGTTGTCCTAGGTGTAGAGATTTCGTATTACCTAGAAGCTTTTTATCTCCGAATCACAGTGAGCCAACTTTTTAATTAGTTTTTTTTGTAAGAAGTGTTAAAATTTCATCCATAGGTCATTGATACAGATTCTATGGATTCGCACTTCAAGGGATGCAATCATATAACTCTTCTTGGGTTCACAGACCTGTTTGTAGGAATTTGTCATCTGACTGTTCCATTTCGGATTTTTGTTGATGGGTCTTTGTAATGTTTAGTTAGGTTCCCTTTTCAACTCAACTCGATGAAGCGGGAGTTTAGCCTATGTTTCCTCACGAGTACATTTAGTTGATAGCTGTGTGCTTCTGATAACATTCAGAATATTATTTGATTTTACTTTATTATCTCAATTAATAATTAAGTACCTTTTGCAAAAATCCATGTTAATGAAACCTTCGTCTTGATTCCTCGATTTTACATGTATTATTCGAGTGCACTAGAACCTACAACTGTTGCGATAACGCTTAGATCACTGAAATTGTTCATCATACCGGCGGTTTAAAAAGTGACTTCAATTTAGAATCCTAATTTGTACTACTTTAAAAAAAATAAGTAGCATAAATATAAAGGACAAAAAGTTGATATTCCTTTAAATTCTCGAATGTTTGTAAACTTAATTTACTGCCATATAAATCAAATGCAAGTGAAGCCTGTTGATGACTTTTAACTAAAACTATTACAAAAGTATCCTATTTGTTTACAATCCTAAGTGTATGCATCCTTGAAACCAAATTGCATTCTCATTGCCTTTTTCTTGACACTAATAATCAAAATTTGAACTTTTGATATTTCGTTGTCAGTGTCTGGTCATCGTGTTATTTTACATGGAGTTGGCTATTGTATTTTATCTTGCTTCAGTTATCATTCTTGTCTTGATCTATAAAATCACGTTTGTTTATTAGGTTTTCAAACCAGTTAGTAGCTTGTCTATTACTTATTGATTGACTTCAGTTACAACCTTGCATATTCATACCCACTCTCCAAGTTATCTATATTATTTGACTGGATATATCACAGATTGGTGTTGGCAGGGTACCATTGACAACAAGGGGGCACTGGACAGCTGTTTCGTTCTAGTGTGGAACTCCTCAGCAGTGCGCACCCCAGATTCCGCACCAGGGGCTTCAGGTTGATAGGAAACAGGATATACGCTGAAATTCAGCAATTAATTTATGATTGCCAAGAAGAAAACAAACTGCTCCAAAAGTAACGTAGTGCAATATTTCTCCAGTAAATCATAATTCATTCTGTAGATAATGTATTTATCTGAAAGTTATCTGTTTAAAATTCTACTCGTTCTCGTGCATGCTAAAAGTGTAGAAAAAGTAGAGCACAATTATCGAACAGTTGGTATCACTTATTCCGGTCACCGCCACTGGATTCACTGTAATGATTCTCCATAGGCGATTTGTCCATGTTTGTTTCTTATTATCCAGGCAATTATTTTACACGTTAGTAATGATTAATTATAGGCCTCTTGAGAATATCGATAAAAACGTATCCATCTAGGATAATTGAGTAATTTAGTTTAACCAGTGGCAGTTGGTCTGTCTGTGAACCAATTAGTATTGACTTAGCTGTCTGAAGTCTAAACGTATGATTCTTGGGTTGTCCGCCCTGGGTTTTATTCCTCGTGGAACTATGTATGGGCATTCCTGAGGAACTCTGTACTAAAATGAAACAGTTATTTGCCACTTTCTGAGCTTCAATTAGGCGTCTTTATTCTGAAACTTTGAATTCAACATTTTTAACATCACGATAATAATAGTCATAATGCCCTTGTTAGCAACTGATGTCGACATAATTCCTGATATTCCAGTAAGAAAAAGTGACGATTGAAGTTATTCTTGGTTGATAATTGAGCAGTTCTTCATCATTGGCAGTAAATGATATTTACATCATGTAGACAGTCGGCTGAAGTTAAAATTATATAATAATAAACACTTTTTTCAATTGCCCTAAGTTTAAACAATCCCCAAGAATCTTTAAGGGTTTGCAGTCTACTGCCCCCCCCCGAAACTAAACAGCTTCCCTCTGGTCCTTGATTCTCAATGGGTGTCCATCGTGATAAACCTTGAATTGAACTACTTCCACAACACCCAGTAGAATGACTTTTGCATGCTTAATCGCTCATTTCCAACCATATATAAAATTTCAATCTATTGGATTTGTTATTTTTTTTGGTTTAATTGATCACTGCTTCTGTTAAGATTAATCCTGAAAGTTTACTTTGTTAATGAACTGAATTACACATTTAAATTTTGTATCAAGTCTTTTAATTTTATATTTAACACATTTACCTGTTACAAATCTCTCATGTATGAAATGATTTACTAATGATAGAGGAATTTCAATATTATTCAACAAGTGTTTTATTAATGCGTTGATTCAAAAATTTATAAATTATTCTGTTTGTACTTCATTCAACATATTAAACTTTAAATTATGCCTACATACAACATAATTTGTTAGTAATTTCAGTTTGTTTAATTCAATGTGTCAACTTTCCCCATTTTTATTTAATTTTATCATTGACATACTTTTGGAGTTGACATTGTCATCGTCTGACTTCGGCGGGGTTGATCTCCTTCCAGGAGATAAACTTGCTGACTTAGAATATGCAGATGATATAGTTCTCTTAGGCGAAGATGCTGATAAAATGCAGAATCTTTCGACTACCTTAAACATGAATGTAAGGATGTTTGGGACGCGATTCTCTCCACCCAAATGCAAAATGTTACTTCAGGATTGGCTTGATTCGACACCGAAGTTAGTGATAGGGAGTGAGGCAGTTGAATGTGTTGACCGCTCCACTTATCTTGGGAGCCTCATCAGTCCTGACGGTCTGGTGTCTGCTGAAGTCTCTGCGCGTATACATAAGGCCCGATTAGCTTTTGGGAATTTGCGTCATCTGTGGCGTAGGTGAGGCATCCGACTACTGACCAAAGGACGCGTTTACTGCGCAGTAGTTCGATCCGTCTTACTTTATGGAAGTGAAACATGGCCATTAAAGATAGAGGATATTCGTAGGCTCCTGGTATTCGATCATAGATGTCTTCGTAACATTGCTTGTGTTTGCTGGGACTAACGAGTAAGCAATACGTGGGTTAGGAATAGAGTACTAGGTAGATACGGTAAGTCTATTGATGAAGTAGTAAATCTTCATCAGCTAAGGTGGTTAGGACATGTGTTACGTATGCCTGACCACTGGCTACCTCGATGAGCAATGCTGTCTGGTGCGAGAGTAGGCTGAAAGAAAGCTAGGGGGGCCAAACCAAAACATGGCACCAGTCCATGAAGTCATTGACAGTTGGACTGAGCCATGTTAATAGGTGCAGACTACCTGGTTGGTGTCCGCGTGACGCTCGTAATAAATGGCTAGAGACCTTGTGTGATATGGCTCAAAATCGTTGGTAATGGCGCAGGTGCATCCACTTATTTTCTTCTTCCAAATTCTAAGTTTCTGAACTTATCATAACTTTCTCTTTACTGAATCATATTTTCTTAAATCTTATCACCAATCTCTATTCCCTTCCATTAATACTAACTCTGTTACTACCTCCCCTACTCTGGGATTTGATCCGATAATTTAATCTCTATCTGTTAATTGGAGCATGGCAACTTGAACTGACGTACGCATGTACCAAGTTCTACGTTGTAACTGTCTGTCTGTGTCTATTAATTTGATAAGTAAATTTCATTGTGAAATATGTATGTTGTAGTTGGTTGAGATTAGCCTCGGTGTTCTAATGATTTATGAAGTGTTTTATGTCTAGTATTTCACATTATTTTACCAGCTTGAATATATCATAAAGACTGGCTTGGGTTATTCATAAAAAGGTCCGCTATAAATAATTGTTTCACCAATTAACATGAACTTTGCAAATCTATATTTACAAGTGAGCCAATAATTATCAGACGACTCATGAACTGCAGATGGAAGGAAACAAGAGTGGTTTCAAACATGGTCATATTTGTATACACTAAATAATTATCATTCATTATGTTCTAGAAAGCAGACTTTTCAGCCTCTCACCATGGTCGTTTTTCTTTACCTGGAAGCAGCATTTGGCTCACTTGATTGTGAAGTTATATGATTGTATCTATCATTGAAATGTAAACCTCAGAAATGCATAAACCTTATGAAGGCTCTTTATTTGAACATTATTAGTCTAGTCAGAGTGTTTGGTAAACCGTTATCTGAATTTACAACCTTAAGTAACATCCTTCAAGGCTGCCAGGTGTCCCAATTCTTATTTAATTTCATCATAGATTCACTGTTGGAAATAACGCTCTTATCGTCTAAACATTCAGGAATCGATCTTCTATTAGAAGGTCTACTAATTGGCTTGGAATACACAAAAGAGTTTGTATATTCCCGTTGATTTGCTATAGACTGAAGCTGGTCAGTCATTGTTGCTATATGTGCATCCTGAGCGGATTGCCTCGATATAGCGATTTTTCACAAGTATTATATAATTTGGATTGTGACTGGCAAGTGGAATCCAGGACGCGCGTTTCGTCCTATTTGGGACTCATCGGCTGCATGTACCTGCATCCCAATGACTGACCAGCTTCAGTCTATAACAAATCAACGGGAATATACAGGCTCTTCCTAATACCAATGTGCCCGTTGCACAAGTGTGACTACCTGGACTCAGTAGTCTAGTGGTGAACGCGGTGGCGTTCGACATGAAACGGACTGAGTTCGAATCCCAGTGTGAACATCAACATTGGGATGCAGGTACATCCAGCCGATGAGTCCCAAATAGGACGAAACGCGCGTCCTGGATTCCACTTGCCAGTCACAATCCAAATTATATAATTGTCTCGTTCGTTGAAGATGCTGATAAAATGCAAAGTTTATTGATTACTTTGAGAAACATGCAAGCCTGTTTGGGATGCGATTCTCTCCCTTGAAATATAAGCTGTTTCTTCAGGACTGCTGTGTTCCAACATCTAAACTAAAGATAAGGAGTGAAGTGATTGATCGCTCTGAACACTTCACTTGGAAGCTTGGTTAGTTCTTATTGGTCAGTGTATGTGTTATGTATTGCGAAAAATCACACAGTGGCCTTGATAATTGCCATTCAGTATACGCACACGTCTGCTTCGCTACTACCAGTCCCCAAAGCCGGAATAGAGAAAACAGCGATTTATGAGCCAACCAGACACAATCCAATCCAACCCAATTTCGGTCGTATTGTATTTCAATCATTCCTATATATATACACAAATTCAGACCACACAACAAACCAATTAGGGATTTTACATTAATACTAAACAGTAGAGACTATGGCAGTGAATGGGGGGGGGGTAACTTGTACACAACTAATTAACGGTAGTCCATAGTAAGAGAAAATATAATAACAGTAAATATACTAAACGGAAGGATAGAGTAAGAATAACGTAACAATAATAGAAATGTAATGTTTACATTGCTCACGACCAGAATAAATGAATTAGTTCTCTAAATCACAGTTCTGGAAGTTTTTCACACTTCGTTAGTGGACCGACATAACAGTATGACGAAATCTCAACACAGACTGATAAAACCTCATTTGACTCCCTTCAACTTACATCACCTATGGCGTAGACGAAATATCTAGCTGTCAGTTGAAGAACAAATATTGTCATCCACCTAGAAGTATTCAATGAAGTCCAGTGGTGAACAATGACAGTAAAATCCACGTATATCTAAATGACAGGATGGATTCTATTGCTAGCCACTATTCAATTTAATTGAATATGATTTTTAGTCCAAACTTCATGTATGCCACTATTAGCATGGCTATTATTCAGAATCTCACTATTAGCTGATAAAGTAGATTGCGTTAACAAATTATAACTTAATGTTTACATTTCATACTGTTGTTATCTAAGTCCATGTATGTATTCATTACAAACAGTCTACTACTCATTGTTGTCTTTTTTCTCAATCAATGGGTTTGTATTTCAACAAACATTTATTAGATCAACAAACAGAAGGTATATGTTTAAGGATAAACTTTATATGTATGAAATTCACCTATTTTGATCTAATATATTTGGCTGTAAGCCAAACCAATAAGAATATGTTATCACTATAATGATCATGTTCTATCTCCCTAACTTAAAAATAAACAGACACTAAAACTATCATTATCGGTATTTCTAAAAACTAGATTTGATAGGAAAAAATTTCAAATATATTACATACTGAACGTTTATATGAATACAAAATTGCTTTATGGATCAAAGTAATTAACAATGAATAGGATATGTTGGAACGATAGCTTCTAATAGATTATGTATATTTAAGGGTTTAAGTTTCCTATTCATTTCTATTACATAATGAAATTGATTAGTTTTTGTAAGCCTATGTACATCTTCAGTAAACTGATTTGATTGTACTATTGGATTAACGAGTGTTTGGATCAAATGATAGTGGATTTAAGAGTCATTTTGAAAATACCTATGAATGAAGGTATTCCCAGTTACAAATAGGACGAAACGTACATCCTAGATTCTTACTGACTACTAAGAATGTTGGTTACGAACAGTGATGAACCAACAGATACAGTTATATCCATACCATAAATGGTTCATTTGTAACTAAGTGATATTCCACATAAAATGTTACAAAATCACTTAGTAAACAAATGATGATAATGAAATAAATGTAGCTTACCCAATATTTCAACATATTTTCGTGGTTATCCATTAGAATGCTTATTTTCTCGATGAGATATTTTGCTATACAGATGATTAAAAGTCAATAAGCAGTCCTTTCAAGAAGTTTCATCATGATCATCAGTAAAAATACAAACATAATAACTTGTAGATTATCGGAGTGTATTTTCAACGGAGTGACCATCTTTTTTTTACTATAAACTCGATGTTTATTCTCTTCCGGATCTTATTAATTAGTTTCAGTCTATCAGAAGTTCACACCCAAGATTTCAGATTATGAATTTTAATTTTACAAAATTGTAGGTACACGATAATGATAGGTGTCAACTAGTAAGAAATATAAGTTCATAGAGCCTTATCAACAATCTTTAATCAATAGCAACATAGCATACATAATATTGAATAAATTAGACTAGTCGCAAAATCGCAGTTTGATTGATAGAATTCTACTAACACTAAGGATCAAGTCAACTTTTCAAAGCTATCCACTACTCTCCCCCCTTTCAAAGTTTGTAATAGTTCAGTCCGTAACAGCTACAACCTTCTCATGAGATCCTTTAATAAAAAATTATAATGATACGTTGCTTGATGATTTACTTCAAGACGAAGTTCTGTGGAAAAGGCTTTAAAGAGGAGAGCGATAGATACTGCGTTCAAGTTTCATTACGAGTATCAGCAACAGAATGCAATCATACTCATTTAACGATGCCCAAATTAGATGGAACGTGCTTTTTGCATTTTTAATGTCTGTTTAAATTCGAATACACAGATGTTCATTTTTGTACATAAGCAGTTTATTTTATAACACTGTTGTTTCTAACAGACAGATTATACGGAATAGACAGTAGTCACGTATTAGCTAGACTAAATGATTACATTTCAGATTCTCGTTTATTTCGTATAATATTTCACTGTATTCTTCTTCACCAAATGAATATGTATGCCTATAGTTTTACAGATAAGATAGTAAACCCTCCTAGACCTTGGTTTCATATTAGTGAGTACATCCTATCTATACACATATCTAACCTTAAATCACATAAATGCCCGATTATATAGTATTGAAAACCACACAATCCAGAGTGATAGGAATTTTTCGCTAACTACCTTAGATCATCATACAGAATTAAACATTTTCATGAATATAAAACTAATCTACATTTCAATCTCCTACATTACGCATTCTATTTGAAGTCACCTATTAATATCAAATAGATTTCTGTTTTATTTTGACAGTAACCTTTTTTCAGAAAAAAAAAAGAACAAACTAAATAAGTTAGTTTGTATCAAAAGGTCAAGAGAAATACAAATATTTACATGAAATTTATTTTCAAGTTAGAAATTATTTACAAGGATTACGTAATATACAACACATCCGTATGTGTATAGTTAATAAACTTTGTCACAATTCTTAGAGTAAATTTACCATTTTAAACTATGAAAAATAATATTATATAAGTTGGATTGTGACTGGCAAATGGAATCCAGGACGCGCGTTTCGTCCTATTTGGGACTCATCGGCTGGATGTACCTGCAATGCTGATGTTCACATACATCCAACTTATATAATACTTGTGAAAAAATTCACTATACCGAGGCAATCCGCTCAGGATGCACATATAGCAACAATGACTGACCAGCTTCAGTCTATAACAAATCAACGGGAATATACAAGTTTATCCTAATATGAAAAATAATATTATTATCAAGGTATGAAAATGAATTTGTAAAGAACTTCAACTGTGCACTTTACAGTTACTTTGATGTAGATGATTTCATCTAGTTATAGTAAAATGGTGATTTAATGGTTAAGGTATCTAACTTTCAATCATTCAATTCAGATGTTCGAGTCTAGCTTCATCTACTTCAGTTTGGTTACTGACGCAAATGTTCATAATCAGAGTATCTCATGAAGTTAAACACACAAATCTATACCTCTTAAGTTAAGAATACGAATAATAAATAGTTGAAAAATCATTAGAAATTCATTGAATCGCAAGAGGATAAAAAAATTGTTAAAATCAGTGACGTCAGAAGGGGGAAAAATGTAGCTTTAGGATTCATTGAAAAGGTTTCGAAAATGTCACTAGAAATGCTGAAGATGCTTAGAACAATCAATATTCTTTGGTAACTTAAAAAATAACAACAGAAAACGTTAGGTTTCTTATGTCATCTACATATAGGTTATTTATCATAACTAGAAAGAAGTTAAAATGTCAGTGTCTTACCTTTCGAGGACAAGATCAATAAAACTCAAAGAATTTAGGAGTAGGATTTATCTGTTACATCAAAAGAAACATGTATCATTGTTATTTATTCTCCTGTATTGGTAACTGTTTTTGTTATCCTTACATAAATATTGTTTATAGTTGACAACTCGACAAACGTATGTTTAATACTTATTTACACTTATTATTGAAATTATGAGGTTGTGGAGATTCGATAATATAGTTATGACCAGTGTTCTGGTACTTGTCTTGTTAATAAGAAGGACATGATAATGATATCGAATGATAGCAAGTTATTCTTAATCTGAAAAGTAAAATACTGAATTTAATGGCATAATGCTGACTATTTGTATGTGCATATGATTCTTCAGTGAGTACTATTGAGTGGTATTAAAATAGAGCCAATCAACTATTTAGTGCTCTGTCGTTTTCATCAGTTTTACAAATGCCAACAACTGCTTATGACAACTAACCTTAAAATTAACTTAGTAATTGATTTAATAATTTCAAATCGTCACTTTTACTGTTTTCCATGTCTAAATAGTAAAAACGGTTATCACTAAAACTGATAAATCCGAGCAGTACTATGTTAAGTAGTAGTTAATTGCAAAGTTTGATTTTGAAATACTAAATCAGATTCTTAAAAAGTTTCCATTTTATTAAGTAAATACAAAAAATAAACCCTATTTGGATAGAATATCTATCAGAAGTACTTTTGCTATATTAATAGTAATTCTGATTGGAAGTGAGTTGCTATCCAAATAACTCAAAGGTAAAAACTAAGACTAGGATGTTAGTTGGCACTGTTTTGAATTTTATACGAAATGTCAGTTATTTAAAGACTACAGGTTCGCCTTATTGATAAGAACCAATCTGTGTTTAGTAGGGTTTCATACTGATTTCCACTAACCAGTCAACACATGTTCCTTCTGTCTCACTTCCCACTTAATTATCTCAACGAGATATAGTTCACAACTATAATTTTGGACAATCTGTCCCGTAATTACTTAATGGCAAGTGGTTATTTTTGTTTATAGTTGACAACTCGACAAACGTATGTTTAATACTTATTTACACTTATTATTGAAATTATGAGGTTGTGGAGATTCGATAATATAGTTATGACCAGTGTTCTGGTACTTGTCTTGTTAATAAGAAGGACATGATAATGATATCGAATGATAGCAAGTTATTCTTAATCTGAAAAGTAAAATACTGAATTTAATGGCATAATGCTGACTATTTGTATGTGCATATGATTCTTCAGTGAGTACTATTGAGTGGTATTAAAATAGAGCCAATCAACTATTTAGTGCTCTGTCGTTTTCATCAGTTTTACAAATGCCAACAACTGCTTATGACAACTAACCTTAAAATTAACTTAGTAATTGATTTAATAATTTCAAATCGTCACTTTTACTGTTTTCCATGTCTAAATAGTAAAAACGGTTATCACTAAAACTGATAAATCCGAGCAGTACTATGTTAAGTAGTAGTTAATTGCAAAGTTTGATTTTTGAAATACTAAATCAGATTCTTAAAAAGTTTCCATTTTATTAAGTAAATACAAAAAATAAACCCTATTTGGATAGAATATCTATCAGAAGTACTTTTGCTATATTAATAGTAATTCTGATTGGAAGTGAGTTGCTATCCAAATAACTCAAAGGTAAAAACTAAGACTAGGATGTTAGTTGGCACTGTTTTGAATTTTATACGAAATGTCAGTTATTTAAAGACTACAGGTTCGCCTTATTGATAAGAACCAATCTGTGTTTAGTAGGGTTTCATACTGATTTCCACTAACCAGTCAACACATGTTCCTTCTGTCTCACTTCCCACTTAATTATCTCAACGAGATATAGTTCACAACTATAATTTTGGACAATCTGTCCCGTAATTACTTAATGGCAAGTGGTTATTTTTGTTTATAGCTTGAAATTACAGCCCTTTAATTATTTGCCTTATCGTCTACCAATTAATATTTAAACAAGTAATCACGAATTGACATGAGTCAGACGACCGTTGAAAACCAGGAAGCACCGAATAGTTTGGCGTTCTAATATGGAACTCCCTAGTAGAAGTATGCATCCACTACCTTATTAAAGAATCAAATCCGAGACCATTATGTTACCTGGCTAACGCCGGCTCAGAGGTCGAGTGACTAAGCGTTATTCGAGAAAATTTAGGGCCTGAAGTCGGTTTCTTTGTGCAGCCATGGATGAAGACTTCCACTAAGGGATTTAATACTAGAACGAAGTATAAACTCATAACATAATATAGGATATAACCCGGAACTGTTAAGTGATGCAATATACTCATGCTATATGGATATAATTTCATTTCTAGCCATTGTCATTTGTGAATCAATATACCAACTCCAACTGAGTTGAAGACACTTAACTAGAACTTCAGGAACTATATTTTTAAACCACTAATTAATGGGCGCACGACTCTAACTGAGGAAGATAGTTCAATGGAAAAGTCTCATGAAATATATTCAAAATATATTTATAATATTTTCATTAATTCAAACTATCATTACTACTTAGAGTAGGCAATTAACATACATGTCAATTGTTTATCGATAGAAAAAAATGTTGCCGCTCTTTAACGCTAATTGGCTGCAATTAAAAATGTCGACCATTAAATATCTACTTAGTGACCGATAGATTATACTCTGAAGATGCTAGGCTAGATCTTCGGTGTATTCATGGATGTACATTAAGAAATCTCATACTAGGATGACATAACTATACAATATTCACTGACTGAGTAGTAAATGTCCTTATGCAATTAGGAAACTTTAAATCCATTAATCTTTACAACATTGGATAATTTACTTTTGCAAAATGTACTTCAATTATACAGATTATATGTCATTTGAAATAAACATATGAGACAACTTGTCATTAATGTAACTACTAATGTGAATCTCATGTGTATACGAATTCGGAAAGATTATTGTTACTAATTGTTTTCAAAAAAGTAATCTACGTGTTATCCGAGTATCCAAATCATCTGACCTCTGTAAGAATAACCATAATATGAATAATTTTAGCATCAGACCTTACAATCATAATTATTTATAATAATCATGCCAAAAAGTCTTTGGGAAATTACATAATATCATATTCATAAGTTTGTCAGTCTTACAAGTTCATTATATTTGGCCAATCATTGTAAATCAGTCTGAACACAAAGAAAATACTAAGTGAACATTAAGTTATGTTAGTATGTGATATTATTCATGTTGGATAGAGAAAGAAGGGCTAGTCTACTAACACTAAGATTTGTTATATACATACATACATACTGTCTGTCATTCTAAAATTATTTCGTTCCCTTAAGTTAGGAAAATATTAGTTACCCTGATAATCAATAATTCATCAATTTAAAGTTAACCAAACACTCCCTAGAACTTCTCATCAGATGAACATCTGCATATTTACTACGATAAATAACATTAAATAATCTTCATTGTACAAAATCACAAATAAACACCTAAGAAATGCATACATTAGCTATGGATATATACCATGATGCTAAGCTATTAAAATGTATTGAGTAATGAGTGTCTAAATTCTAGTACAAGTGAATTTTATTAATTTGTATGAATGACTTGACAATGTGCCATATAACCGAAGCATATGTATTCTTTATATAAGTTGGATTGTGACTGGCAAGTGGAATCCAGGACGCGCGTTTCGTCCTATTTGGGACTCATCGGCTGGATGTACCTGCATCCCAATGTTGATGTTCACACTGAGATTCGAACTCAGTCCGTTTCGTGTCCAACGCCACCGCGCTCATCACTAGATTACTGAGTCCAGACAGTCACGTTTGTGCAACGGGCACATTGGTATTAGGATAAACTTGTATATTCCCGTTGATTTGTTATAGACTGAAGCTGGTCAGTCATTGTTGCTATATGTGGATTCTGAGCGGATTGCCTCGACACGAAACGAACTGAGTTCGAATCCCAGCGTGAACATCAACATTGGGATGCAGGTACATCCAGCCGGTAAGTCCCAGATAGGACGAAACGCGCGTCCTGGTTTCCGTTTGCCAGTCACAAACCAACTTATATAATACTTGTGAAAAATTCGCTATATCGAGGCAATCCTCTCAGGATGCACGTATAGCAACAATGACTGACCAGCTTCAGTCTATAACAAATAAAACGGGAATAGACAAGTTTATCCTAATACATATGTATTCTTATTAAATTCAATAAATAGTTAGATTATTCTTTTCAAATATACTACTGTAAATGTACAACAAGTAGCTTCTTTAATAAAATAAAACAATGTCAAGAGATAATGCATATTTGAGCAATACGTTTTGAACAATCTGATTACCAGTAAACTTGAGAAATAAAGTTTAAAATAGCAACAAATTAGAATATAAGAAAACATGGTAATAAGAAGAATAATGTGAATCAAACTCACTTTGGATATAAAATCAATATTAGTAGGGTAGGCTCAATGTAAGCATAAATTGCTTTTAAGTACACAAAAAGGGTGTGAAACTCAAGTTTGTCGAAGGCTCCAACAAATCTTTGTAAATACCCTAAGGTACCCTTATGTAACACTATAGTGTATAACATCACGATGTATTGATAACATTTAGTTCACGGTGGATACTTTCATCAAATTCACTGGGTTACTATGACAAATTATTTTGGATTACTAATAGCTGAAGTGTTTATAGCACATATGAAAGTTTGAGCTAGCGATTCAGTAAAATAAATGTCTTATGGGTGGCATATTAATGATATTTTTGCAAAATTCACGAGGATGAATGATTTCTAAATAAACTTAACACTTACGAAGACCATATTAGTTTATTCTATGAAGAAGAGAAGAATAACCAACTTCGTTTCTAATATATGCTAAATCGTCGGATGAAAGATGATTGGACTGATCAATCGATCTGTAGAAAGACTACATACAGAGAGCAGTATCTTTGATTTCATAGTTATTTTACACTTCAAAACAGAAGGGGCTTGGTCAAGGGTACGTTAAAAAGAGGTATGCATGTAAATTTCTTAACTAAACGGGACAGGCACTTTTATATTTCTGTCCTAGTATAACAGTTTTTGCTCATCGTTCAAAAGTAATTTGCTTTCAGGACATTACCGATGAAGAATCGAACAATATCTGTTATTTTTACTACTATTATTGTTATTATAATTATGAATTATTTCTTTTATTCGACTGCCTTGTTTTCGATCTCTTAGCAGCGTACATTCAAGATATAAAAAGTGATGGACTATAGATCTTTCAAATGGTATAATAAGTGAGTTGTATTTAGAGCCTAAGGATTCGAATATAATATGACGTTTACACGATGCAAAAACTGACTATTGCGCAACTTCATGTTTGTCCAGCCATTATTGTCAATCGAATTTTGTAGACTAAGTTACAACAACGACGCATATAAATGAAATTGGCTAATACTCAGTGATCAGCCGATGAAGAAATCACAGTTATCTAAGAGATCATTCAAAGTCCTGACAGCTTACTGTCAGTATTTCAAACTGTGAACCTTGTTGATAGTCTGATAATTGTTAGTGCTTCTTTTAGATGAGTACCGCCTAGTATGAAATCCATGGGGTCCAGTAGGATATCTTGTCGACTGTCTCCAGCATCCTAACACTAATGTAAAATCTGTCGCATTTTTGACCTGTATCAGATTAACCAGTACACAGAAAAGTGACGAAAGGAGACGAGAAATAAATCTTTCTAATTAACTTCTAAACAAAGCTATACAATAATATACATATTATAGTAGTGATAGAATCATTAGTAATCAAATGGTGGTGTATTATATTTCGATGTGAGAAATTCGAAATTGTTTTTGAAGGTAATCACCATTGAGCTATTTGTAAATCTACCGGTTATTACGATGGTCAAGGCAGGAAAATAAGTCGTCTTATGAATATAGAGGTCGGAGGTAAGGAGATGACCGTCAGCGAATTATGTTACATATGTAAAAAATGTATACGAAAACCGCACGGTAAATTCGATGGTATCCAGCGAATGATTATTCTAACTCATCACACCTAGAAATGGTTTAAGAAGTTGACTGTTCTTATGAATTTTAAGCAAACAATACATGCTTGATGACTTGCCCTTGTAGGTTTAAGCATTTCATATAAATTTTCAAAAATCATTTTCAGTGAGTCTGTTAGTTACCTTATGGTCCCTTTAGATAAATCATTCTTTACTACCTGTCCTGTGAACTTACTCCACACTTAATGTGGTTTTCGTATTGTTTAAATAGTCGTTTCCGTTTATGAGTACTACTGAAGTCCAGACATGATATTGCTAATTTACCTTCTGTTTGTAACAAATGGAAAACTTCACCGTGTATCTTAGTAACAGTACATATTGAATTACATCTACCATTTAATTAAGTAGAATGTATTTGGATCCTCCCGTTGATTTGTCATTAACTGAAATTAATCCATCTCCGTTATCACAAGTACATCCCGAGCGGGTTTCATCGATATGGAGATGCCCATATGGCAACAGAGACTGATCAATTACAGTCAACGACAAATCAACGGTAAGATACAAATATATTCTAGTTATGTATACATACCTATTGCACAAGTGCGTTTGCCTTAACTCAGTAGCCTAGTTATGAACGCGGTGTCCTATGCTACCAAACGAACTGAGTGCGAGTTCCTTTAGGAAAATTAGCACTGGGATGTAGGTACATCCAGGTGACAAGTCCCAAATAGTATGAAACACATGTGCTTGATTCCGATTGCCAGCCACGATCTAATTCAAACACATACTGCTTAAGTGTTTAATGAAGAAATCAACTGATATGGATTTAAATCATTCAGTGTCATTATTTGGAAAGTCATTCTTTTCGTGCCTACAAGTTTCGAATTGAATTCTTGCATCCATTTAATTAGCATTTTCCTTAATATCACTTAATTTACAACTAAGCCAAAGTGTATTTTATTCATGCCTATTATGTTTAACATTAAAAGCACTATGAACATACCGACCTGGGTCTTATAGGAACTTAGCTTCAGGAATCTGTTTGCCTAAACCTTATGTCAGCTTGATAGGCAATTTTTTCTATTATTGTTTCCACTACCTTCTACACATAATCCAAAAACCGTTACTTAAGGGATTCCGTTAGCTGTTCAGCTGCAAAAAATCTTTTTGTGATATTCTTTAACATTTTACTTATGTTGAAATTTAATGAATTAATTAGATTTAAAGTTCAAAATTCCAGAGTTCTTCTATTAGGTCGAATTCTTAAGGTCTAACGAGGTGTAATGATTTCCAATATGTTACCTAACATACGTAGGATTAGTTTTGATGAATAGATTTACGTTTTCAATAGTAATTTTCACTGTATTGATCTCTGTGTTGTACTCCAGATAATCATTCAGCAACTTCAATGTAAATATTTATCCAAAAGTTTTCAATAAGGCTAAAATTCTTATGTAGACGTTTAAACAAACTGATGAAAGTGTTAATTTTACAATTAACTGACTAATCAAATTGTTTCATATTAAGTTAACAGAACCGTATACATCTCTGATAGACATACAGTTCAAAAGCTTTAAACAGTTATGTATTTAACAGTATTTCCATTATCCTATCCATTTATCTGTTAACATGCAAACATTTATTCTAACATTTTGAATTCAGTCTTCATTGAGCATCTTCTTATTTGTCAGTTTATGTTGTCAACTAAATTGTTATCTCCAGACAGTTAAATTATAGAATAAGCATAACAAACAAATCAGAATTTGACAAGCGTCATTATAAAACACGTGTATTTTAGTAAACAAGAAGGCGATATTTACAAATGTATTTGACTATATGTGATATTTAAAAATGTATTTATCAAATAACTAATTACTTAAATATGATATATTATTTTGTTATTACAATTGACTGAATTGGAAACATCAACCGTTAGGAGCCGACTTATTGGTCCAATAGTAAAGTGTTCACCGCGTAACAGGACTATAGAATAAGGACCAACCAATGAGATGGCGATTTTTCACCTCAAGGTCAATGAGTACAGTTTAGTTGACAATGTTGTTAATTTAGAGGAGGAAGTTATCATTAGCTATTTTCAGGAGAAATGTTCTTAGAAAGCTCAAATATAATCGAGGACGCAGCATATATACAGTGTGAATAGGTAGTTTCTATATTAAGACCTATATTAGATATTTGGCATTTGGGATTGACAACTACATAAAAGACATTTTGAAAGGGTTTCTGACTGGAAAAAAACCTATCTTGATTCCGATTACTAAGAAGTGTATCGAACGAGGAACAACAGTTTATACCGATAATTTGAAGTTATACAAGTGCCTATTAAGACTTGGATACAGTCATCAGATGGTCATTCATAGCCGAAACTTAGTGGATCCCTCAACTGGAACTCACTCAAATAACATAGAATCGATGTGGACTAAGTTGAAAAATTCGCGTCAAAAATATAAAGGAACCCTTAGAAAAATGCTCCATACCACATGGACTAGTATTTCATCATCATCATCAGCAGCAACGTAGAACCGGGCACATACGATCGCAGGTTCACGTTTCTGTACCACATTAGCACTACGAGATTATATAGGTAACGTAATGACAAAACACAGGAGGGAAGAGTAAAGGTGTGCAGAAAATAATAATAGAATTTAAGATCTAGATGAGGTTAACGAGTGAATTCACTTGCGCCACTGTGACCGATTATGAGCCATATCGCCTAGTGTCTCCAGCCATTTATTGCTACTATCACGCGGACCCCAACCAGGTAATCTACATCTACCTACATGGCTTAGGCCAACAGTCAAGGACTTCATGAACTGATATCATGTTTTGGTTTGGCCGCCCCTAACCTTCTTCCATCCTACTAAAACCCTAGCCATTATTGCGCGACGAGGTAGACGGTGGTCGGGCATGTGCAGTACATGTCCCAACCATCTCAGTCGATGAAGGTTAATGACCTCTTTGACTGATTTACCGTGTTTCAAAAGAACCTTTAGTCTAACCTCAGTATTACTTATTTGACTATTCCATGATATACGAGCGATGCTACGAAGATTTCTATGGTCAAATACGGAAAGTCGACGTATATCTTGGATTTTCATGGCCCACGATTCGCAGCTATATATTGAAACGGCGAGTACTGCTGCGCAGTACACCCGGCTTTTCGTTGAGACACAGATATCTCGCCAGCGCCACAAGTGGCCTAAATTGGCAAATGCTAATCGAACTTTTTGAATCCGCGCTGAGATTTCGTCAGACACAAATTCACCAGGGGTGATGAGACTTCTAAGATAAGTGAAGCGGTCAACGCATTCAATTACTTCACTCCCTATAACTAATTAAGAAGGAGAAGCAGGCCAATCCTGGAGTAACATTTTGCATTTGGATGGGGAGAAGCGCATCCCAAATATGCTTGTATTGTTACTCTAAGTGTTCAAGAGACTCTGAATGCTGTGTGCGTCTTCACCAAATAGGACTATGTCGTTTGCATATTCTAAGTCAGCGAGAAGGCCTCCTGGAAAAAGGGTGATTCCTGAAGAGTTAAAAGTAAGTGAGATATCTAGGAGTACATTTATGATAAAATTAAATAAAAAAAGATAAGGGGCAACCCTGACGAACCTCGATTGAGGAACAAATTTCTCGTGACAGTTCGCCATATGCTCTGACTCGACAGGTGGTAACCGAACAGAGAGCCTTTATAAGGTTTATGTACTTTTGAGGTACTCCTTTTAATGACAAACACTACCACGGTCTACAGAGTCGAAAGCTGCTTTCAAGTCAAGAAATACAACTATAGTTGGATGTTGGTACATATGCCTATGTTCAAGGGTTTGGCGCAGGGTGAATATTTGATCAATGCAACCTCGTCCAGGTCTGAAACCAGACTGGTTTACTCGAGTCTGCTGTTCTCTAGTGTTGGATAAACGCCGAGTGATTATAGAGGATAGATACTATATTAGTCAAACTGATTTCTCTGTAGTTATCACAACAGGATTTTTATCCCCTTTTGTAAATTGGAACGATCAGAGATAGTGACTAGTCAGATGGGATGGTGTTCAGTTCCCAGACTTTGGCTAATACATCAGTCAACTTGCCAACTAAAATAGACCACCATTCTTATAGATGTCGGTGGACAACATCAGGTCCTGCTTCTTTCCCTCGCTTCAAGTTACTTATAAGCTTTTCAACCTCACTGAAAGTTGGGGGACCCGTGTCAGTTTTCCATTTAGATAGCTTGGGGATAGTGGGTAAGCTTTGAGTAGGTGAGGGCCAGTTGGACTGTTTTTGAAAGTGTTCCGTCCATCGTTCTAATCTTATAGACTGTGAGTGAGTCATAGACCCGTCTTTTTCAAAGATAGTTTCACTATCTGCCGATTTCTTAATACCGGTGTCCTTGATAAATCGGAACAGTTGTCTACTATATCCCGCCGCTGCCGATGCTTCCATCGCTTTTGACTTTGTTGTCCACCACTGTTCACGATCCTTACGCAAACTCTTTATCAGTCTACGTTTCACTTGTCGTTGCTCTTCATCATACTCCGAGCCTGCTGGAATGAGTTTTCGAGTCTCCATCAGTTCACTAGAAGTTATAGAGATCCAATGGACTTTCATAACCTTTGAATTGGAGTTAAATGCAGATAACGCTGCTGCATTTATGCCTGCTTTAAAATCGCTCTAAGCTGTTTCGGGATGAATTTGTTGGTTGTGGGCGACTAAATGCTTAGCCAAACCATTTCTAAATGCAATCTCAGCATTTTCAGTCTCAAAGTGATGTGATCTTTCTGCGACCAGAAAAACACATAGTGATACGTGCTCTCACTAGGGCGTGGTAAGAATCTAAACATGTGCCCCTGAAAGAGCGGCAGTCCTCTATATAGCCACTCCAACGATAGCTGATGCCGAGGTGGTCGATTTGTGTCCATCGTTGTGTAGATGTTAGGGGTCGCCAGGTTAAACAATGCCTCTCTTTATGCTTAAAGTTTGTGCTAGCTAAAAACAAACAATAATCAGAACATAATTGCGTCAGACGATCTCCGTTATCCGTTCGTTGGGCTAAGATGCCGAGTGACCCACCTAAGTGTTTTTCAGCCTGATTCAGCCTACCTACTTGGGCATTAAAATCTCCTGCTATAAATTCTATGTCTGAGCGCTTAGCTTTCTGAAGGAGGCTAGAGAAATTCATATAGAAGTCGTTTTTCACTCCATCTGTGCTGCAGTCAGTGGGGGTCATAAGCGGAGACGACAAGAAGGCATCGGCGTATGTCCCTATCTTTCTGAGTTCGTACTGTGCCATTTAGACAGACAGCATATAAACGACTGCCTACAGGAATCGACTCGAGGAGTGCCTGTTCTACCCGTAAGCTTAGAGCTATGCCTACACCAGCAAGGCCACGTGAGCTTGCTGTTGGGTCTCCAAACAAACGAAGAGTGAATTGTGCTGTTCCACTGTATTGATTAAACGAGGTCGAACGGATGATCATGCTGGGGTTCTGTATGCGTATGTCAGAGGCACAGCGTACTTTAATAATTATATGGGATAACATACATCATAATATTCCCTAACCAATCAAATAAATTACACATTTAATCATCACTTCCGTTTAACAACATTAAGAAAAAAATCGATATTTTACCCTCAGGATTATAATCCTGTTGGTAGATTAATTGCAATTAGCCTGTTGCTTGTCATTCCTGTAGCGTTTTTCTTACTAGTTGAATCTTCTTATATGTTATATGTAGCACGATTTGATAAGCATGCTTCATTCCTGCTTTTAATAGTGTTAAACGACAAAATCTAGTTGAATTATCACAAATGAGAACTGGATTGGGTATTACTAAAAATCAGAAAATACTGGACAACTATTTTATTTTAGTATAATTCCAATGATAGGATTCCTATTGCAATCAACTAGACCTAAATGTTTTGTGCTTAATAATCCCTGGTGGGGTAATAGGTACATGCTACTGATGAGTATTACGTTAGGACGAAACTACTGTCCAGTGTTTACTGTTTTTCAATGGTACCCTACAGAGATTAACTTACAATAAATGCTTATAACATTCGCAATATTGATGATATAAGTGAAAGTTACTGTTTGCACGAAAAATGAAAAGGTCAACACTAAAGAAACGAATTTATCATTATATCACATTACTAAAAATGTCAATTTTTAAGTACTTCAAACTGAAAAGATGATGCAACATATCGAGTTAATTAAAAAGAATATTTTCAATGATCAACATTTTGTAAATGACAATTTCGCTAATAACATCAAGAATAAAAAAACGCCAAAACAATTGCTGAAAACTGAAAATTTGTGAACAGATACTTTGATCAAGTATATAATTACTCAACAATGTACACCCTTCGGTATGCTGTGGTTGATGAGGCTTAATAAAGTCCGAAACTAGACAACTCTGATCATTCTTAACGGTTGATAATATCCCTTTGTGGCATTATGATAACCTATAGATTCATAATGACTTGGAGGTTCTGTAGCAGCCACTGATAACTCTTATTGTACATGCATATCTTGATATACACGTTACCACTCTTTCCAAATTTGGTCTGCTTGATATTGGTCTACCGAAATAAATTATTTTGTATCAACTAATCTTTTGCCTTTTATATAATGCATGGAACCTTGTAGGGTATCCAGGCGTTGGTTTGAAATAGTTGATAAGTTGTTCGGGTCCATTTCATTTAAGGAGTCAGTTAGATACCAAGTTTTACCTAAGCATCAGGTTAATAAGAAATGAAACCGGACGTTTCACCAATTCAACATCGATTCTACAGTTCATGTAGTAATTTGTAAAGATTTACATAATTTGGTAGAAAGAATTTCCTAATACACTATGGTTTTATTTTTTTGGATAAAGTCAGTTCATGTTAACAGCTACAGATTGATCAATGTTTATCTGAATAAAAAAGGTTTGCATTAAGAATTCCAACGACTCAGTCAAAGAGCAAAACAATGGACACACTTATTATATAAGTTGGATTGTGACTGGCAAGTGGAATCCAGGACGCGCGTTTCGTCCTATTTGGGACTCATCGGCTGGATGTACCTGCATCCCAATGTTGATGTTCACGCTGGGATTCGAACTCAGTTCGTTTCGTGTCGAGGCAATCCGCTCAGAATGCACATATAGCAACAATGACTGACCAGCTTCAGTCTATAACAAATCAACGAGAATATACAAGTTTATCCTAATACCAATGTGCCCGTTGCACAAGTGTGACTACCTGGACTCAGTAGTCTAGTGGTGAACACGGTGGCGTTGGACACGAAACGGACTGAGTTCGAATCTCAGTGTGATCATCAACATTCGGATGCAGATACATCCAGCCGATGAGTCCCAAATAGGACGAAACGCGCGTCCTGGATTCCACTTGCCAGTCACAATCCAACTTATATAATACTTGTGAAAAATTCGCTATATCGAGGCAATCCGCTCAGGATGCACATATAGCAACAATGACTGACCAGCTTCAGTCTATAGCAAATCAACGGGAATATACAAGTTTATCCTAATGAACACACTGTTAGGATAAGAGTTTAGGGTTAGCGTTATCAGTAGGATTAAGTTGTTAAATTTCATCAATATACGTTTTGTTTGGTAATTTAGGCACAAACACTAATATAAATATACTTATCATGTATATTTACAATGTATTCGTTAAACTAGAATGTTATTCAATAAACACGATCAAAGTAAATTACCGGAAGATAAGTTTTTCTAATGGTTTACGTAATACTTTAACATAAATTTATCCATACCTTTTAAGTAATTAAAGTCTAGGATGAAGAAACTAATAGAAATGGGAATCAGTGACTTTATTTTAACTTGTTAAATGAGAAATGCATCACACTAAGATTAGCCTGTGTTAAAAGCAGTCTTCATCGTTTGGATGGCTGACACATCACAAAATATCATCCAAAGGCATCATAGGAGCTAAAAACATCTTATCTAATAACCACTAATTAGAATTTGGTAAAGCTTTGAAATAGAATCACCTCGTTGGCTGATTTTACAACTGTTTATTCTCAAAGTGGATGAATTTCAAGTGAGATTGTTATTCAGCTTAAAACTATAACCGCACGTTGTTTCTGTATCGATTTGATACTTATATGAGTAAAGTGTTTCTTTTATCTACTGTTTTTGATCTGTATTTCTGGAGCTCATAGAGATTAGACTTGAAAGACTATTACACAGATAGAAAGCAGTAGTCTAAGTTCTAGTACAAAACTTATCAGAGCCACTGTTTGCTATAGAGCTGTTCAAAATATTGAATCCTTCAACAATTTGAAACTCAGACTCCGGACGTAATTAAACTGTAAACCTATATTTCTCGTTATGGGCAATTAGATTTACATGTTTCCAAACTTAACTGGTTTATAATATCTAGCAACGTCATTGAATTTCAGTTTTATCTTTGATTTGGCTTATTGAAAAGCATCTAATGTTACTTGGGTTGGATTGTGATTAGCAGGCGGAATCCAGGACGCGCACTTCGTCCTATTTGGAGCTCGTCAGCGGGATGCAGTAACGTCCCAGTGTTGATGTTCTCACCGAGACTCGAAGTTAGTTCACTTAGTGCCAAACCACTAGGTCACTGAATCCAGATAACTACACTTGTGCAACGGTGTGTATATGGAAGTATAATGTGTGTGGATCCTCCCAATGATCTATTATAAACTGAAGTTGATTAGTTTCTGAATCTGTATGAGCTTCCTGGCCGGACTGCATCGATATAGCTATAGTTCACCAATGTTATTTGAGTTAGATTGTGACTGGCGGGTGGAGTTCAGGATGCACGAACAAATGTGGCTGTTTAGACCCATTAGCCTAGTAGTAAAAGAGGTGGGGTTTGGAATGAAACAAACTTTATTCGAGTCCCAGTGTGAACATAAACACTAGTATACTGGTACATCACTTTGACTAGTCCCAAACAGGACGGAACGCGAGTCATAGATTCCGCCTGCCAGTCACGATCCAATTTAAATAATACTTGTAATTTATAGTTATGTCGAGGCAATCTTCCCAGGAAACACAAGTAGCAACAGAGACTAACCAACTTCAATCCATAAAAAAAAACAACAGGAAGATACAAATACATTCTAATTACATTTAATGTTACTTTTTAATATTATTACTTTTAATATTATCTTGTACTATTGTGATTAGTAAGGGGAAAGGAATGATATATTTTAATAATTAAATAGTGACTTTATATGAAATCTAGGATATGCGTGCTGTTCATTCGAATTGGCATACGAATATAACTTACGAAATCCAATTGTGCACAGTAACATGGATATACTTAGAACTAAAATTAGTACCAATTTATAATATACTTAAATTGATTACAGCCTATCCCAAGTTTGTTACTATTGTTACATTCAAGTGTGACTTAACAATATACTTAATTATCTACTTCATTCTTATTTCCTATGATTTTCAATATATGATAAGATGATTTCTAAAGAATAGTTTGAAGCTAATCTTCATCATTACATAGAACTCAACAACACCAGACACAAATAGATTTCATAGATACTTAAATGTATTCAGTTAATCATAAATATATTTCAACACTATAGATTATTTAATACTCTTATGTAAGGTCTGCATTAAAGATGAACTGTAACTGGAAATCGGAATTTATGAGGCGCTTTCCATTTGACAGTAGAACATGATATGGTTAGATCTTTATTAAATCTATTATGCCTGTAACCATTTCAAGTAAACTGTTACTTGAACAACCTGAAGTTAAACAATAAATTAATTAAAATGTATTCAAGTTGTGAATACCATTAATTAATGCTGCTACCTTGACGTGGTGATCGGGCTTGCCTATCGTGATGACTCTCTTAAATCATGAGCTTTAAATTATTCCATAACTTTCTTGCTACGCTTCCTGAACCATATTCTACATGTTCACACTCCTTGTTACTATTATTATTTTATTTTTATCGAAGTAACTTCTATTAATGGTGGTGGCGTTAATCTTGCGGTGCCAAAGAGGTATGGCAACTTGGACCTATGTGCACATGTGCCAGGTTCTATGTTGATTATACATATATACATACAAGCTCATTATCAGTACAGTACTCTACAGTTGTTAAATCATATACGTTGGTTATTCTAACTTGGATTCAAGTATGATAAAGACTAATCTTTATCTAATTTCATCAAGTTCTATATAGATGGATAATAATGAAAATTATACTAAACATTTATTCATCGATTTTTAATTTTCACTAGTTATCTAGAACATATCAGTTTATGACGAAACAAATCAGATAACCTCAGTAAATACTGATTACTGGCAACCACTCGCCAAACACATTCAAAACAATGATTTTTCTTTGTAGAGTGAGTTAACTGGAACGTTTTAGTAATCTTAAAATGGCACACTTAACATTTCTTTGTGATCTTAACCATTAAAAAACATGAAGGACTAATTATCTATTACTTCCTATCAAACTGATTAAAGTTAGCAGTGAAATCCAGTAGATATTGACTGTATAATCTTAAGATGTGGGCTTGATATCTGTCTGAGTTGTGGATATTGAGTAAGCTGAGATATCCGAGACTAAGATGGAAGAATCTTTCACTAAGTTCTCACTGATTCTTTTAGTGTTCGCCTAGCAACAATTAATTCATCATGTAAATTTCATCATTGTTCTTTTACATTTTAAAATATTTTAACAGATTTTCAACTGCTTACTGTTTAAGCTGATTACATGTTAACAGTAAGCAAACTTGACATTAATGAATTTAAATGGTAATTTACACGTCTTGGTTTGATTTCATCATGATTTCACGATGAATATAATCTTAAATGAATACGAACCTCAATATGATGTTGAAAAAAATAAACATTTTAATCACTCTCTTCAACATATCCTTAAAGTTCTAATAAGAATTCATGACTAGTTGAGTTCAGACATTTTTTTTTGGGGGGGGGGGTGATAAAGTTATCACTAATGATAATGGTTGATCGTCGAGCTATATCACAAATTGATGAAAGTGTGAATTTTACTATTGAACTCTAGCCTAGTGTTGCATGTGGTTTGATGTTCACTGCGAAACATTAAGGTTGTGAATTGAATTTCTTGTCAAAATCAACGGTGGGCACTAATGAGGAGTCTTATTCCAAACAACTGTCCAGGACTTCTTTGTTTCCATTGGTACCCAGCCAGTATCATTTTGTGACGAATAAAAACAACAAATTAAATATCAATCTTCACAAAAATCACCTGAAATCAACCATATTTTAGTTGAAGTGGTTGTACTGAGATAAATGTAAAATTTCTTTGTTGTTCTTGATTGGGTGTTGTTTAATATTAGGAAACACTGGATAGTTGTTTCATCCTCTTTAAGGACCCCTCAGAATAGTGCACCCTTGTCCCAATTGTGAAACGGAATTCATGACTTTAAGGTGTTATAGCTAACGCTTAACTACCAACTAAACCCTAATCCAATGGTAGGATTCTCACTTCAATAAACATATTTAGTAACAAAAAGGAATAATGAGTGATGCATAAACAGGAATGAAATTAAGAAAAATCTATGAATCATAGAAGCATCAAATGATTGAAATCTTCTAAGGTCAAAATTAAACTTCCAATGAATAATGATAATTATATCTAATTTAGTGACTAATGACTCAGAAAAATATAATAGTGGTGACAATCACATTTACCATTTTTAAACTTGAATGTATAAAACTTAATGTTTACTTAGAAACTAACTTATTTTTTTGATTAAATATGTCACAGAATGATGTTGGCAGGTTATCATTAAAAACCAGGGAGCACTGGACAGCTGTTTCATTCTAGTGTGGAACTCTTCAGCAGTGCGTGTTATGTCGGACCACTAAAGAAGAGTGGAAAACTGCCAGAACTGTATTTTATAGAACTAACTCATTTATTCTGGTCATGTGTAATGCAAACATCGCATTTCTGTTGTTGTTATGTTCCTTTTATTCTATCCTCCCGGTTGGTATATTTATCATTAGCGTATTGTCCCTCATTATGAACTATAGTTAATTAGTTGTGTACAAGTTACCCCTGTTCACCGCCACAATCTCTTCTGTTTTGTATTAATGTAAAATCCCTAATTGGTTTGCTGTGCGGTCTGAATTTGTGTATATACAAACGCACGATTAAAATACAGTACGACCGGCAATTGGACTGGATTGATTGTGTCTGGTTAGCTCGTAGTTGCTGTCTTCTCTATTCCGGATTTGGGGGTTGATAGTCGGGGGACTGACGTATCCGTATTCTGATCGGCAGTTGTCAAGGGCACAGAGTATTTATTTTTCAATACACAACAATGCGCACCCCAGATTCCGCACCAGGGGCTTCAGGTTGACGCGAACACCTAACTATCGATCAACAGAATAACACTTAGCAAATAACTGATTACCAAGCATGAAAAACAAGAAACGGTATTAAATTTATAATTAAAATAGTGATTGCATGAACTGCTTTTGTACACAGAGTTCAAGCTTGAATTGTAAAACTGATAGACTTTCTGAAAGGCAAAATGTTTTATTTCATTTCAGACTACTCGTTTGATTATGTAGATAATAGTGAGAGAAATTTGCTTTGTAGCTAACGTAACAAAAATTGGTAAGATGTTCATTTATTGAGCTACTGATGATTTTGCATTCTCTTCTTAAAAGCTGTTTTATGTCATGTCCTCAGACGCGTTTAAAAAGTGTTCAATTTGTGAAATCTATGTAGTGGTGAGAATTTCAGTAGTTTAAACCTAAAATCTCTGCGTAAACTTAGCACAATCAAAGTATTTGATAACTTCGTATAGACACTGTAATACTTCCAAATTTCATTACTCAGCCCTTAATAAGTCATAATTGACATAAAACCTTGTACATCATCACAATAAAATGTATACCAAAGCAGGGAACATAGTAAAAGCAAATGATTCGAAGATAACAAATTCATCTTATATAAAAACGAAGAATAATGATGAAAATCAAGATCATAATGAGATATAAGTCGTGAACCAATTTACCCCACTGCTGCAAATTCTTTTCCATGTTTTACATAACCCCCACTCACTGACTACAACAATAATGCAGACTCTAACCACATAGTTTTCACCTGCCAACATGAATCAGAATAACAGTCATTGATTTCATAGAGTGATACCATGATTTGGTTTGGCTTAATGCGCTTAACACTTCACTACTGTCTTACCAAATAATTCATGTCACTATGTTGAAGAATTATTATGTCCTGACGTTTGGAACTCGTTAAACTTTTATGTAGTTTATTTAGTCACAGCCATATTAAGGAATATTTAGTCGAACTAATTGATATAATTTGATCAACACTAACGTAAATAGATTAATATCACTATGGTCACTATTTGGTGGTGAATCAATTTGAATGTCACATTATTATAGAAAGTCAGACGTAGACAGATTAGTTTAGTGGGGATATCTCAGGATGTGAAACTATGTAACTTAGGAGACATTAGTTCGTTCATGATTACAGGTACACTTTACTGACATATGACATACGTTACTAAAATTAAGTCAAGAACGGTTTCCTGCTAAACAACTAGGAGCACCTAACATTATCAAACTAAAATATAATTACTAAGAATATCATGTAAAACAAAAGAGATGAATTCGATATTAAGAAAAAGTCGTCGAGATAACGAGATAATGAGGAAATACTGTGCAGATGTTGCGTTCTACCATGAAACGTCTTAGAAAAGAACATCCACGACTAAACAAGGGATCGAGCTAAGAATATGCAGGCCTATCATTAAGCCATTTAACTTTACAGCGCTACTCCAGCATCTAAAGATTTACATTTCAATTTCATTTAGTCATTCAATTTAATTATTGGTCAACTGATTCATTAACAATATGACTAGACTTCATAGGTCACAGGTTCGCATTAGAATTTAATGCATCCACCATATGGTCACGTTAAGCTTATTCATATATGATTACTTTGTCCAGCATATATATATATATATATATATATATATATATATATATATATATATAGGGAAAGAGAGTGAGTAGAAGGAAAGGGTGGTAGCTATGTTTACTCTTTTAATAGGGTACATCTGCAAACTACGAATGTTCCCTGGGTTCTGGTAAGGAAAAGTGACTAGTAGAGTTGAGTCTTGCCAGTTGTGAGGCAGTTACTCTCCGAAGTCTAGCAAATACATTACGAATCAACTGGCGTTAGATATATCAACTTATAAAAGTTCAGTTATCTGATGGTTGAGTTCACCTAGAAGCATGAAGGTCCCTAGTTAGATTCCGTAGGAGAGTAGTGAAAGCGTAATATTAACAAGTCCCAAACCCTCACAACAGGTATTTACATTACATAAATACACTGTAACTAGTATGATAGTGTGAACTGAGCTACTTAATGAAGATGAGAATAAGAAGATTTATAATTAACAAATAACAACCATGTAAACAGTAATGTATTCTTCTATTCCTCGTTACAAACTATATTGCATTCACAATCATAGCTCATGGATGTAAGACATATTGTTTTAGGGAATTTACACAAATCGTGGATAAATGTTCTAAAATCTTCAACCATCATATATTTGTACTTCATAATCAACATTTCTGATAATAAACTACTAAATTTAACTCGATTATAGTAACTTATTACTCAAAGTCTATTGAACTATGTCATAAATTTTCATTGTTTATAAATAAGAATTACTCAAATCTTTTGACTAGGAGGCATAATTTTACCGAAAATGTTAGTTTCAATTAAAAATTTCTTAATTCTATTTTTAATATTAATTCATACGATAAATCCTGTTTTCAGATTTAAGTTTCAACTTTATCCCTAAACTTAATTTTACCAGTGCTGTAAGATTGGAAGAAACGTAATACAAGGTAGGGTAAATGTAGGATAACATCAAGTACAGCATAATGGGAAGTGATGTAAAACACTATAGCACAAAACAATGTTAGTCAGTGTTGCATATCCCGTCGTTTTACATACATTCTTACTATTGTTTTACATAATGTTTTCTTCAACTGTATATAATTTAGCAACAATATTTTGGCTAACTGGGTTAGTTTCAATAAGATCAGAGCAGAAGGTTACATTCCTTGTGTTAGGCCAAACATCTCTCCGTTGATCTAAATATTATTAGAATATGTTGACTGATGGAACTGCAACTATTTGTTAAGGCAATGAGTTCCACTCGTTCACTGTTCTTACAATAAAACCTGTTTCCTAACACGAAACCTGACAAGAAAAATATTATATTTTTATCATAAAAACCTAATTTTAACTAAAATTCCTAATATTTACCCTAATCACTAATCATAACTATCATATATTACTGATGGTGGTATGCATTTTTAGTTTAAATTCGTAGAAATCTTAAAGCCAATAAAGCATCTCTAATTGAATAGTTTGAAAGTTTTTCTCAATCATTTAAGCATCTTGTTTTCAGGTTCTTATACTGTTCCCTAACCCAATCTGTTAACTAGAAGTTAGTAATTTTGTTTTTCATATATTACATGATTTGAAAAATAAATGTGAACTCTTTTCATAAACAATTTGTTTACCATTTTAGAATTGTTCAAATACTTTTCAAATTGATCTGAAGAAACGTTAGACACTATAATAATCTTTGTATTCATTTAGAAGTAGTCTAATTAATAAACAATAAAATATATCCAGTGTACATCTGAAACGTCTGTGAATATATTCAACTTATATTTAAGTGTACCAAGTGTACCAATATGTATAAATTAAAAGAAAGCTTAGAATAATTTCATTGGAATATATCGTTAATTCATGAAACCATTGACTGCTGATCTAAACTATATTGATAGATGTAAACCATCTAATTAAAGTATACGTGATAACCGTTACTAGTAAATGTAAACGTTGAATGACTTAATTAGAAATTAGTCGTTTATTTTATTCTTTTTAGGATTCTATCATATACACTTTGTTATTTCTGTCGCATCAGATCATATTATCGATGCCTAGTATTTCTTAGAATGATTAATACTACTATTATCCCGACTCATATATTATGATAAATGGTTGTTAACAATTATGATACAGTTATGCTACATAATGAAATAAGACATACTTCTAACAGTTCATATAGTTCACTGGAAACCCATTATTTTAGAAATACTTATTATCACATTTAAAGGTAAATGACAAAGAATTTAACAACATAAATTTATTCCAACCTCCATCTTTTGACGTACATTGTTAATCCATTCAAGAGTCATTTTTTGTAATAAAAATCACTTTCATAGTTTTTTTTTCTTATTTTAGGAAGAATTTTAGTTGGAAATTTTTCATCACAAAAATGTGTTCAGCAACTGTTACTTCCATGCATAGAACTCATTTATGATCATGTTAATCATTAAATTTAATACCTTTAAGGCGTCTGGCAAATGGTGACTTCGTTTATTCCTTGAAGTTATTTTCTAGGTAGAAACAGATGTCCACTGCTTGTTTATTTCGTTTTCAGTTACTGTCTAGCAAAATATACTGAAGAACATCAAATTAATATTCAACATTCTTTACATACCAATACTAAGGATTTATTTTCATCATTAATCATTAGGCTATTGTCGGTGAGTTGTCATTGTCATTAATTATTTAACAGTAACAGTACTAATAATAATAGTAACAACGAGACTACATTTAGATGTTTTCCTTCGTTTTTGCATCTTTACATCCGTCAGTTAACGAATACATCTGTTTTTAATATACAAAGCCATGTTTGATAATATCACATGACTTTTATGATACACTACACTATTATGGCCACTGTTGTTATGATTTCTAGAGTTGAAATAAATAAATGAATGGAAATAATCATAACTAGGATTTAGACTTAATTATTTCCACAGTACTCAATTATAATCGGTATTAGTTCACTAATAACTGACTTTGGAGGTGATTCCAAGGCACTAGTGAAAGGATTTTACCAGTAGATTTTAGACATGTCGAGTACAAGTCAGTTGCCTACTGATTCTAATGGATGAGTTCAATCAAAATCGCAAGTTACCTTAAATTAGAAATGCAAATTAATGACCGTCAACCATATGGTCTAAACATACCATACCATAAATAGCAGTGTGTTAAATGTAACTGGATTACGTAATAGTTGTATATTCAAAGTTCCCTTATACATAAGGTTTTTTTACAAGCATAAATTATACGTTTGGTAATAAGTGTATGAATCCTCAGCAACACGACATCAACATTATTAGGACTACTGAGCAGATGTAGAGTATGCAGTACGATATTGAAAATTTATTGAAAATTAAGGCTGTTTATTAACTCAAAACTATGCAAAACTTGGACTAAAAGAAATTAACTACACATTATCCTTGCACAATTAGGTTGGACACGAAAATGAACGTTGGCATAGACGATCGTTGATCTGTCAAGCCTGAACGCTATACAATCACAAAATGACAACTACTACACTTAGAGTATTCTTAAAAGAATAACTCCGATTATGTAGAAAAAGGTGTCTGAAGCTTACACTGTTCTGTATGTAAATTAGTGCAGTCACACAACTTCTTAGACCATTAAAGTGAAGAAAGTAGAAAAAAGAGTCAGAACTCATTGATCAATGTGTATAGAACTTATATTATTAGGGAGCGTTATGAAAGATGTTGAATTTAACGTTACATATTATGGACAACCACTAGAATCCATTTCATGAGTAACATAATTATGATCAGTTGTAATCGATAATTACAGTTAAATGTTGTGAATCGATTAAAACTGGAAATGTAAATCAGTGAATATCAACTATGTTGAAGATTAAGTGCTCGTAAAGAGTTTTAAATGCACTGAGTTCACTTCTGGTGTGGTTGTGGCTGCATGATGTCACTGAGGAATGTAAATCTAAGACGAAACAACCCACCATTCCTACTTGTTCACCAGTGGTAGGCTCTTCAAACTTAAAATATGTCTCATATATTGCTGATTATCTATAAGATTTTATAAATGCCTATTTCATATACGACAAGTTTCTGAACTTCATTCATATTGTTTACATTTTCCAAGCTTAGTTTATGTTATATGATCAACAGGTGTTATAACTGTGTAATCCTAAGCTTAGCTCATAAACTTTCTTAGAAATTAAATTGAAGTACTATACTGAATGGCCTCTACAAATAGTTGAAGGTTATCTTCGAATCAGCACTTCTCTGATAGCTTGATGTTAATTCCATATTCGTGTTATTTACTGATGTATGTGATGCTCATCAATAAGATACAAATGAACAATGCATTATTCTGGACATCAAAAAAGTGATCACGTATTCAATTTTATTTTTCTATACCTCAAATGGGAAGTGCCTTCAGATAAAATGAATCACAGATATTTACATAAGATAAGTAAAGACAGACATTTAATTGATTAACATTTTCACCCTAAAAACATACTTCCTTTTTTAGCATAAGTTAACTTATATGGAAACTTTGACATTGAAAATTTATATTTCAGGTCAGTGATAATTAAATTTTAATAAAACAAGTATAAAATAAAAGAGCTTATTAAAAACTTTTTTTTTATACATCACTCCATTTGTACCATCCACCTACATAATAACATGAGTTACACCTAATATGATAATAAGGAATGAATAAATATGGATAAATATACAATATATAGCTACTATCATTATACTGTTTAGTGTATAAAATAGGGTGATAATCTAGTATCTAAAACTAAATGAATTCAAGAATGAGGAACACTTGGAGAAAACTTCACAATTAGTTGCAGATTACTCTCAGATAATGCCCTAAGCGAGTACTACTATATTAGTGAAACGAAACTTTGCCGATAAACTTGAGAAGGCCAATCAGAATTAAGGTATTTGTTTCAAGATCGCGCCGTCTTCCAAATTCAAAATGCTTACTTTAGATCGTCTGTTTAGAATTTTCAATAAAAACGTTATTATTTATAATCTACATGATCTCGGATTACTTCGTAGAAAGTTGATTTGTGATTGTGGGCTCAATATAGCTCAAGTACAATCTGCAGATAGTCGAGATGGAGTAATCTTTCGTTGTAATAGTTGTTGGCGAAAGAAATCAATAAGAATAGGCAGTCGTTTTAGCACGTCTAGGCTGACACTAAGGCAAACCTGCATGTTAGTTGTATTATGGGTTATGCAGTTGCCTGTTACGCTGGCATCATCTCTTACGGATGTAAGCGAAGTATCAGCAGTGTTCAGAAATGATCAGAAATCATGTTACGTTTAAATCTGTCGTTGATAGGCGTCGGAAGAATCGTTGAAATAGATGAAACAGCCATTAGAAAGCGAAAATATAATAGAGGAAGATCTGTAAATACCGAATGGATAAGTAATAATTGCTTTAATATTACTAGTAGGTTCTTGGAATTTACGACCGAACATTAGGAAAGGGACATTTCCAGTATGCCTCAAATCGAACTGAAAGTGTATAATGTTTAATTCTTTTTTAAAATTTCGCCGTTTTTCAAAATAAAAAATGATTTTATCTACCAATGCATTTTCATTGGCTAAAAGGCGTCTCAAGGTCGTCGTCAGAGTTTAGTCTCATCGCTATATTAGTATAATGCACCAACTCATAGATTCTCAGTTTCCTTCTCGTGATGTTAAGTATAATTAGAGGAGTAAGTATTAAATAAGACCATCATTTCTAGTTTAAATTATATCATGTTCATTTATATATGCATAAAGTACGGTATTCAAAGTTTAATACATTGTTTGCATTTGGAACATTCTTCAAAAATATAACATCAATCAAAGTTAGCACAAATAAAACACATTGAGTAACATTTTTAAATCGTCACTAAAATATACCCGGTTATAGTTTACCACAGATACATTTTACATTCACGTAATTATAGTCATTGATTAGATACAATACGCTGTAAATATTTTTAATCATTTGTTTTAGGGCGTTGAAAGTACTAAACATTGAAAATTGATTTCTTCTACAATAGAAATTATCAAAACAAAACAAAACCATATATTGTATAAAGGTAAAAACATACATTCATTACATTCAATGCTTTTTTTTTCCCTTAAACTCATCCTACAATAAGCCCATTTACTTATAAACTAAACTAAACAATACAAAAGATAATAAGAAATAATTCAATGAAAATAAAACATGGTATACAGTATATGTTATAAATGAACAGATAAATAAGAGCACAATAAAATATTAGAAGGGGAGGTTAGGGAGATAGTTAACTATCAATCTTGTTATCACGAATTGATCTGAATCAAACAACCATTGATCACCTGGAATCACTGGGCAGCCGTTTCGTCCCAGCATGGGACTACTCAGCAGTGCTCATCTACGAACCCATAGTGGAGGAGGTCACGCAACGTACTGCGAATTGACTGAATTGGAAATGTCAACTGTTAGGAACCGACTCAGTGGTCCAACGGTAAAGCGTTCGCCGCGACAACAGTGGGTTCTGAGTTCGATCCCCGATAGGGTCGTGGATGCGCACTGCTGAGGAGTCCCACACTAGGACAAAACAGCTGTCCAGTGCTCCCAGGTGGTCAGTTGTTGTCTGATTCAGACCAATTCGTGATATCAGAATTTATAACAAAATCTGATGAAACTAATTGGAAAAAGAAACGCTGGTTAATATTTCAATGGGTTTCTCTTCATACTCTCTCTGTAAAAGGCTCATTTAAAGTTAATTCGCCTATTTATGTCTATCAGAATAAAATGGAACAGTAACGTAAACAAACAAAAAAAAAGAAAAAGATATAAAACAAACCAAATGAAACATTTTGTTCAGAAAAAAATCGAATGAAATAATTACTGATATATTTTTTAAAGTATGATTCTGTATCTATTAAGTTGATAATAACTTTCAAGAAGAAATTACATAAGACTTATGTCTTTAATTCTCATATTACGTAATTCATAAGAAGTAAACTTTGAGGGAATTGAAAATTTGTAAAGAAAATTTGTACCACAGATCGAGTACTAAATTCTTTGCAGTGCTAGGTATTTGTTTTGCTCAATATATAGAATACACTACTCACTGAGTAAACTAAGCTGATTAGTGATGAAAATGTGAAGAATACTGAGTAATATTAGTTTAGTCTTTTACATAGTTAATTGGGTCGTATCAATCAAGTTACAGTAAATTCATGTGTTTTAATGACTTGATGATGCACGCACCGTGTTATGTTGGTTTGGGATCTTTGTTTCTTACTGTTTGGCACTTATCGACATGTCATATTTACTAACAGGCGATAAATGACACTCCAGACATAATTCAATCCCAATCCATCTAAATTAGTAGTATGAGACAATTACTAATTAGCTGAAACTGGCTAACCAGGGGTGGAAATCAAGTGAGATCTTCAGCTGCCTCAAAATTTCAGATATTCTTTGCTAACATATAACACATTTCAAGAAACCAAGCTCCAGGGTTTTCTTCCTGTCTCCTCCAAATCATATTAACCACAATCCAAATTTCATGATTAGATTCCTGCGATAGTTGAAAACGCTCCACCGAAGAATCTAATAACCCAATAAACATTTCCACAATGCCTCTTTGTTTTAAATAGTTGCTTCGTCGAAGTCATTTGTTGAGGTAAACTATTGTCTACAATATGCAATTCTAGAAAAAAGAAAAAGATATAAAACAAACCAAATGAAACATTTTGTTCAGAAAAAAATCGAATGAAATAATTACTGATATATTTTTTAAAGTATGATTCTGTATCTATTAAGTTGATAATAACTTTCAAGAAGAAATTACATAAGACTTATGTCTTTAATTCTCATATTACGTAATTCATAAGAAGTAAACTTTGAGGGAATTGAAAATTTGTAAAGAAAATTTGTACCACAGATCGAGTACTAAATTCTTTGCAGTGCTAGGTATTTGTTTTGCTCAATATATAGAATACACTACTCACTGAGTAAACTAAGCTGATTAGTGATGAAAATGTGAAGAATACTGAGTAATATTAGTTTAGTCTTTTACATAGTTAATTGGGTCGTATCAATCAAGTTACAGTAAATTCATGTGTTTTAATGACTTGATGATGCACGCACCGTGTTATGTTGGTTTGGGATCTTTGTTTCTTACTGTTTGGCACTTATCGACATGTCATATTTACTAACAGGCGATAAATGACACTCCAGACATAATTCAATCCCAATCCATCTAAATTAGTAGTATGAGACAATTACTAATTAGCTGAAACTGGCTAACCAGGGGTGGAAATCAAGTGAGATCTTCAGCTGCCTCAAAATTTCAGATATTCTTTGCTAACATATAACACATTTCAAGAAACCAAGCTCCAGGGTTTTCTTCCTGTCTCCTCCAAATCATATTAACCACAATCCAAATTTCATGATTAGATTCCTGCGATAGTTGAAAACGCTCCACCGAAGAATCTAATAACCCAATAAACATTTCCACAATGCCTCTTTGTTTTAAATAGTTGCTTCGTCGAAGTCATTTGTTGAGGTAAACTATTGTCTACAATATGCAATTCTAGAAAAAAGAAAAAAATAACAGTGATTTGTAAATTTTTAATAAATTTCGTCGTATTTATCTCATTACCACTTTGTTATTGTCCGTTTGTCTCAATAGTGAAAGCATTCAATCATAAAATACTCATCACAACTATTGATTTTGATGACAACAACATGAAATAGTCCAAGCGTTTCTTAATTTATGAGAAGTTATAAGTTGAATTTTTAATTGATTCTCAAGGAAGGAGAATAACTTTCATCAGTATCGTATTCTGAATTTTAAACAGTTATGAATTTTATTTATGTCCAGATAGGTTGCGTAATCTAGTGATCAACGTTAGATGAGAGATGATTTAGTCCTTTTGGGAAAACTCAAACTGTTAAAAGAGAAATCTTTATGTTGTTACTTGTGTAAAATAATGTCCGTTATTTAGATTAATGTCTTCAGATAAAATATACTAAACATGATAGTAAATGTTATCTTTACTCAGTAATAAAAATTAATATTTCCATTTTACTGAAAAACAAACACTGACGATTACGTAATACGATGTATTTTTAATGCATTAAGAAGCTAGCGAAAAAACGATTAATCATAATGTCATTCGCTTACAATAAGAAAAGAACTTTTTAAACTTTTTTATCCTTCTTTGTTTTATACCAATGATTATGAGAGTAACTGCTTTTATCGGGTGTTATGGTGACCGTTTGGATAAAATAAAAGTACTGGACAACTGTTTCATATTACTATGGAACCCTTTAGCAATGTACATTCTTCATACTTTCTTGGATCGATCCAGTAACCTTTAAATTTTGAGATGACCGCTTGCCTAACTATTGTCAATTCGTGATCTAATAATTCACATGAGATAAATGTTAACCTATTTTATACTTCATAGTTTCTAGGTAATTTGTATCCTGAAGTAAATTTAACAAGTAAAGTATTATTGCAAATGTGAAATACAGAAACTATTCAACCCAAAATATCATGTGAATTTTTTTTACTGACAATAACATGAAGCTGGATGATTAAGCTACGATACATATAGACTTACTGTAATGGATACAGGTCAGATAAAATATAGTGAAATAACATTAAAATGTAGATAAGATAACTAAACTAAGAATATATTTTACGATAAGAAATTCCCCACCTTCTGGGTGACCAGAATTATGAGATAGTAATTAATATTATCGTTATTATTATTTGATTTAATCTAAATTACATCATTATTTAAAATGCACTAAGGTACTTTTGTTCTCATGATTGCATTCACTTTATCTTTCCTTAAAATAACATATACATCTGGTCTAGTATTAGATAACATAAAATCAAATGTTAATGCCTATTACAAAACATCTCATCATTATCAAAATATCTTGTAATAGATGTGGGATGTTTTTTTCTCATATCGTATATAACATTTTTAAATCGCAGTTTATTTTCCATGGAATTACAAATCAGCACATTTCTGTAAATAAAATAACAGGTAGTAAACTGGATTTCTTGTACGATAGCTAATCATATTATATAATTTGTCGAAGTTAAAGTGTAATGAATAGTGCTTGAACCTACAACTATATAATCATATATCAAATAGTTTTTAATGTCTATACCACTTCTGAATTGTGTATAAGAATGTTCCCCCTCCCTCTCCCATTGTAATAAAAGAAATTTTCATAAATTTCCAATTATGTTTTATTCAAATTATATTTTCAATATTGATTCTACACTACTCAAATGTATCTGGGTAACAGTCAGTTTCATCTAAATAACATTAGGTAATGAATTTATTCAATATTGATAAAAAGTATAACAACAATATATTCGTTTTCAAATGATATTTCCATTTTAAACATCCATTTAAGAAATATGCAATAGTTTGTTAAAGTTATAAGTTACTAGGAGTCTTTAATTCCTAGTAACTTATAACCAGTGTAGCAGCAACTTCAGCATCAGTAGGCTTGAACATACATAAAGGAAGGGGCAAGATTCTTAAATACAACACAGGGAGCACCAACCCAATTCAACTTGATGGAGAAACTCTGGAAAAAGTGAATACTTTCACATATCTGTGAAGCATCGTCAATAAACATGGAGGGTCCGATGCAGATGTAAAGACAAGGATTGGCAAAGCCAGAGCAGCATTCCTACAGTTGAAAAACATATGGGACTCAAAACAAATATCAACTAACCTCAAAGTCAGACTCTTCAATTCGAACGTGAAGACAGTCCTGATGTATGGAGCTGAAACTTGGAGAATTACTGCAAACATCCTCAGACGGATACAAGTATTTATAAACAACTGCCTACGTAAGATACTGAATGTCGGTTGGCCGGAAACCATCAGGAGCAGCTTACTATGGGAGAGGACAAATCAACTTCCAGCCGAAGAGGAAACTAGGAAAAGACGTTGGAAATGGATAGGATATACATTGCGGAAACCATCAGACTGCATCACGAGACACGCATTAACATGGAATCCTGTTGGGAAACAAAAAAGAGGAAGGCCAAAGAACACGCTGCGTCGAGAATCGGAAGCAGAGATTAAAAGGATGAACAGGAACTGGAAACAATTGGAAAGGATTGCTCAGGACAGAGTTCAATGGAGAATCCTGGTGAGCGGCCTATGCTCCTCAGCGAGGAGTAACGGGCATAAGTAAGTAAGTAATCTTAAATAGATGTGACTTAATATCGATTAATCAAACAAAGGTGTTTACTGTATGTTCTACTTAAATTAGATTGTAACTGAAATATGCTTGTTGCCCTACTGGAAACTCATCACAGGAAAGTATATAAGTGTTAATATCCCCATCCATTATCTTTCGTCTTAAATGCAAACCCTTAATCTACTAGGCCATTGGAATTAGATAACCAGATAGTGACATATTTATACTACAGGTACAAATTTGTGTACATTTTTTCACTGGTAATAGTAACAGCTGAAAATGATCAATCTCTGTTAGTATAAATGTTTTCGAATAAGACAAAATTTCAGTTCTGAATCCTATTGCTACCTAAAATCGAAATTTTTTTAAAATTTGTAACCATACAGAAATATCTAAGAACTCCACTTAGAATGTATATATGCCTATAAAAATCATGAATGGGAAAATATAAACACTTCATTTCTTGTGAATCAATCTTTGTTATTACAATCGCCAAATATGTTGTGACTTTTTTTCATTTTGCACTTTGTTAAGAATACGATAAGTTGAAGTGATGCGTTCATTTGCTTTCAAGGTTTCATTATCATATTTATTCTATTTATCCATCTGTCTATTATTTTGTTGGAAATAGTTGCATAATTATTTATATAGATGGTGACATTTCAGTATGTATTAGATAGGTTGATCGGTGGTTCTGTAGTGAGTGGAATTTAATTTTACTTGATGTCTGCATTCATCACAGGTTGATATCGGTTAGGTACCAGTGAATACAAGGATGCAGTAGACAGCTGTTTCGTCTCCCTGTGTATTCTCGATTAAGATGAGGAATGCAACCCACGACAATCAGGTCTTACAGCGAAAGTTTAACTATCTTCACCAGTGGGCCGAAGTTTAATAATAAAATCGCAACTTTCATCGGTTTCTGGTATTGCATCTACGGTTGTAACTTTCTCACTTTCGACATGTCTGATCTCGATCAGTCATGACTTCTCACTTAAACTGCAAGTAAAATAGTGATGTTAGTCACTAGTGTGTTAATTATTATAGTTGACTTGGGGGGGGGGAGGAAAATTTTGTGGAGATAGATAATTAATTAAATTGTGTTGTTTGTAGCCGTCACTTATTGATCTCATTTGAGTACTATTAAAAACCAGGGAACATTGTAAGTTATATGACAGATATTATCTGTTTTATAATCATACAAAAGTCGTATTGATTTTTTTGAAGTCGATCAATTTATTTGTAGCCAATTTTAATAACCAGTATCTACACTAATGTCGTTTTGCTATTTATGCTGACTATAGGCCATTTTTACTGTTCTAATGTAAATCAATTCTCCTATTAAAATTATTTCATGTTGCTGGGGGGGGGAGAGGGGAGAAGGCATAATTCACGTTGTAATAAAATAGATATCTAATGTTATGTTTATGTATAGTGATAAATAACTTCAAAATACTAGAATATAATGAATGCCACATTTCATAGTGATATATTGAAGTTACACAGTTGAATTGTTTGTTGAATTCTATAGTGCCTAACTATTTATAGAATAATTTAAACAATAAATCAAGATTAGTTAATATAACTATACATCAGTTATACATCATATAACAAAACTATTGAATTAGTTCAACATGTTCCCAATTCAGAACCCAATAATTTCAGTCATTAATAATCTCATTAATAGATGAAATGTCCGGTAATACTGAACTGATTGTGACCATGAGACCTTACAATATATATATATATATATATACAGCTATTCACGTTGTAATAAAATAGATATCTAATGTTATGTTTATGTATAGTGATAAATAACTTCAAAATACTAGAATATAATGAATGCCACATTTCATAGTGATATATTGAAGTTACACAGTTGAATTGTTTGTTGAATTCTATAGTGCCTAACTATTTATAGAATAATTTAAACAATAAATCAAGATTAGTTAATATAACTATACATCAGTTATACATCATATAAACAAAACTATTGAATTAGTTCAACATGTTCCCAATTCAGAACCAAATAAATTTCAGTCATTAATAATCTCATTAATAGATGAAATGTCCGGTAATACTGAACTGATTGTGACCATGAGACCTTACAATAATATATATATATATATAATATATATATATATATATATATATATATATATATTATATATATATATGTCATTAAGTATTATTACACTAAATAGGTTAAAGTAATTAACCTGTTTCATCCTATAAAATTAATTGTAGAAGTATAATATATATATATATATATATATATATATATATATGTCATTAAGTATTATTACACTAAATAGGTTAAAGTAATTAACCTGTTTCATCCTATAAAATTAATTGTAGAAGTATAATAAAAACATCAACCGTATGTTGAGAGAATATTACACCAGCTATTCACGTGTAATATTGGCTTATTTAGAAGTAAGTTGAGGGTAATTAAATGAAGGCTTAATATTAGTTCATAAAGTCAATAATTGTTGGTCTAAATTATGGTAATAGATGTACATCAAGCTGAATAAAGTCTTGATGATAATCAAGATCAAAGCTTAAATGCGTTTGGAGTAACATGTCTCAGAATCAGTGATAGTAGCTTGAATGTACCAAGATTTTCCTATAGATCTTCAATTATAGTATTTCACTGTAAAAACCTCTTCAATCAGCTTCTTTCTAACCATCTTCTCAATCTATACACTTTTTCACGATCATTACTATTGAAAAGTTACTGACTTCTTTGTTATTTATTTCATAAATTTCATCTTTTTGTGTTCACATAGTATGAGAATTTGTGGTATTGCATATATTAGCTCAAAGCACTACGGTGATTATGACTGACTGACTGACTACTATATCGATGTTCCTTCCCCCAGAATTCCGACTTTTGAAAGTTCTTGTTTCTATTATATATGAAATTGGTTAATGTGAGTTACTAAAAAAAAAATAAGAATGAATTAGCATAAAATAATAATAGCTAAATGTTTTGTTTAATTTTCAACAGTACATCAAGTTGTAACTGTGTACTGAAAATTCTCTTAAAACCTCTAAAATGTATTTGATCATACAAATATTATTATGGTCTATAGTTTCATTTAACTCCGCCTGTAGCCCTCCTAGGGTTACTGCCGGTCCCAAGCCCGGGTAAAGGAGGAGGGTTGGGCATGGGGCTAGCACCCCCATCCCGTAAAAACCCAAACTTGCTAAAAAAAAACGCAAACCAGATTAAACAAGATAAACCATTTAAACCATTTAAACTCTGCCCTGGGAGTGGAAGGATATATGACGCCTCATGATGAAAGCCGAAATTCTTCGGAAGTCATGAGGCCGATGCCCCACCTTCTAACAACCAGAGCAAATATTTTTATAGGTACATGGAATGTTCGAACAATGTGGGAGAGCGGGAAGACAAATCAAATAGCTGCAGAATTGAAGAGATACAACTTGACAATACTCGGAATCAGCGAAACCCATTGGACTCAAGCTGGACAGAAAACATTGGCTTCGGGAGAGACGCTACTATACTCCGGCCACGAAGAGGAAAATGCTCCCCACACTCAAGGAGTTGCTCTGATGCTGTCCAAGGAGGCACGTAATGCACTTGTGGGATGGGAACCACATGGACCCAGGATCATCAAAGCATCTTTCAAAACAATGAAGAAAGGGATTACAATGAATATTATCCAATGCTATGCACCAACCAACGGCGGCAACGACGAAGACAAAGATCAGTTTTACGATAGACTGCAATCAATTATAGCAGTGTCGAGGAAAGGATCTGACAATCCTGATGGGGGACCTAAACGCCAAAGTCGGAATGGACAACACTGGATATGAAGAAATCATAGGACGACAAGGACTGGGAGACAGAAACGACAATGGTGAAAGACTTGCAAACCTATGTGCCTTCAACAAATTAGTTATAGGTGGTACAATATTCGCCCACAAACGCATACACAAGGCTACATGGGTCTCACCGGATCATACTACTGAGAATCAAATTGATCATATATGTATCAATAAAAAATTTAGAAGATCAATGGAAGATGTGCGAACAAGGAGAGGAGCTGACATAGCTTCAGACCACCACCTGGTGGTTTCTAAAGTGAAACTGAAGCTAAAGAAGCCGTGGGCAACTGGAGTAGCAGTAGTAAAACGGTTCAATACAGGCTTTCTCCGAGACACTGATAAACTCAACGAATTCAAAATATCTCCCAACAACAGGTTCCAAGCCTTACAAGATCTACCGAAAGAAGAAGTAACCACTATGGAGGATAACTGGGAAGAAATCAAAGAAGCACTAACTTCAACGTGTCAGGAGGTCCTAGGCCGCAAGAAGCACCATTATAAGGAATGGATCTCCACTGAAACATTGAGCAAAATTCAACAAAAGAGGAACAAGAAGATAGAAATCAACAACAGTCGAACAAGAGCAGAGAAAATTAAGGCTCAAGCTGAATACTCAGAAGCAAATAAGCAGGTAAAGAAGAGCATTAGAGCTGACAAACGGAAATACATCGAAGGCCTTGCAACGACAGCGGAGAAGGCTGCAAGAGAAGGAAATATGAAACAGCTATACGACACAACGAAGAAACTGGCAGATAAACATGGTAAACCAGAGCGACCGATCAAGAACAAAGAAGGCAAGACACTCACTGAGATTCAAGAACAAATGAATAGGTGGGTAGAACACTTCGAGGAACTTCTAAATAGGCCAGCTCCACTGAACCCACCCACCGGACATCGAAGCAGCACCTACAGATCTCCCGATGGATGTCACCCCACCAACGATGGAAGAAATCAAGATGGCCATCAGACAAATCAAAAGTGGAAAAGCAGCAGGACCTGACAATATACCAGCTGAAGCACTCAAGTCAGATATCGACCTAACAGCAAGGATACTCCACGTTTTATTCAAAAAGATCTGGGAAGAAGAACAAGTTCCGGCAGACTGGAAAGAAGGTTATCTTGTCAAGATACCAAAGAAAGGAGATTTGAGCAAATGTGACAACTACAGAGGGATCACGCTACTGTCGATACCAGGGAAAGTCTTTAACAGAGTATTGTTGAACAGAATGAAAGATTCAGTGGAGGCTCAACTTCGAGATCAACAAGCTGGTTTTCGTAAGAATCGGTCGTGCACAGACCAAATCGCAACACTACGGATCATCGTTGAACAATCAATTGAATGGAACTCGCCCCTGTACATCAACTTCATTGATTATGAGAAGGCGTTTGATAGTGTAGATAGGAGAACACTATGGAAACTTCTTCGACACTACGGCATATCAGAGAAACTCGTCAACATCATCCGAAACTCTTACGACGGGACACAGTGCAAAATTGTGCATGGAGGACAACTGACAAATGCATTCCCAGTGAGGACCGGAGTCAGACAAGGTTGCTTACTCTCACCGTTTCTCTTCCTCCTAGTGGTCGACTGGATCATGAAGACCTCCACATTTGAGGGAATGTACGGGATTCAATGGACAAGTAGGATGCAACTCGATGATTTGGACTTCGCAGATGATCTAGCTCTTTCAGCACATACACACCAACAAATGCAAGCGAAGACAATCAGTGTAGCAGCAACTTCAGCATCAGTAGGCTTGAACATACATAAGGGTAAGAGCAAGATTCTCAAATACAACACAAGGAGCACCAACCCAATTCAACTTGATGGAGAAACTCTGGAAGAAGTGAATACTTTCACATATCTGGGGAGCATCATCGATGAAAAAGGAGGGTCCGATGCAGATGTAAAGACAAGGATTGGCAAGGCAAGAGCAGCATTCCTACAGTTGAAAAGCATCTGGAACTCAAAACAACTGTCAATTAACCTCAAAGTTAGACTCTTCAATTCGAACGTGAAGACAGTCCTGATGTATGGAGCTGAAACTTGGAGAATTACTGCAAACATCCTCAGACGGATACAAGTATTTATAAACAACTGCCTACGCAAGATACTGAATGTCCGTTGGCCGGAAACCATCAGCAACAGCTTACAATGGGAGAGGACAAAGCAACTTCCAGCCGAAGAGGAAATTAGGAAAAGATGATGGAAATGGATAGGACATACACTACTCAAACCATCAGACTGCATCACGAGACACGCATTAACATGGAATCCTGCTGGGAAACGGAAAAGAGGAAGGCCAAAGAACACGCTGCGTCGAGAATCGGAAGCAGACATTAAAAGGATGAGCAGCAACTGGAAACAATTGGAAAGGATTGCTCAGGACAGAGTTCAATGGAGAATCCTGGTGAGCGGCCTATGCTCCTCAGCGAGGAGTAACGGGCATAAGTAAGTAAGCTATAGTTTCATTTAACTGAAACTTACTTATCTTAACAGAGACGATAGCATTAAAAGAACAAAAAGAATGAAGTGTGCAGTATAGTACAACTGTCAAATAGAATGATGCCTGTTACCCCATATGGAGAATAGGCCGCCCATCAGCATTCTCCAACCAACTCTGTCATGAGCTTTCCTTTCCAGCTCTTCCTAAGTGCTCTTAGTTAACTTCATGTCTGTCTCCAATTCGCGACGCAATGTGTCACTGGGTCTTCTTCTATTCGTTTGGCCGTTAGGATCCAAAGTTTGTGCTAGTCTTGTGACACAGTTTAATGGTTTCCTTAATGTGTATCCAATCCACCTCCAGCGACTTTTCCTAATTCCCTCCTGGGTTGGAAGTTGATTAGTTCTCTGCCGCAGAAGGTTGTTATTGATGGTATCTGGCCGATGAGTCCGAAGTATCCTACGCAGACAGTTGTTTGTAAGCACTTGAATCTTCTGAAGAATGCTTTTCGTAGTTCTCCAAGTTTCAGCTCCATACAACAGAACTGTCTTCATATTTGTATTGGGAATTTTAACTTTAATGTTGACTGACAGTTGATTTAAGTTTCAGATGTTTTTCCGTTGTAAAAATGTTGCCCTTGCCCATCCAACCTGCGCCTTCACATTCGCATCACACCCTACTTGTTAATCGATGATGCTGCATAAGTCTGTAAAAGTTCCTACATCTTCCAGAATTTTTCCGTCAAGTGTAATTGGATTAGTGTTTGTTGTTTTGTATCAGACAATCTTGCTTTTCCGTTTGTGTATGTTGAGGCATACCGCTGCCCATGCTGCTGCAACACTGTTCGTCTTCATCTGCATTTGGTGCTGTGTGTGGGATAGAAGAGCTAGGTCATCTGCAAAGTCCAAGTCATCTAGTTGCGTCGATGTTATCCTTTGTATTCCGAGAGTGTCTTGAGATGTAGCAGTCTTCATGATCCAGTCGATGACCAGTAGGAAGAGGAAGGGCAAGAGTAAGCAGCCTTGTCTGACACCGGTCTTGACTTCGAATGAATCTGTGAGCTGACCTCCATGCACGATTTTACGGTGTCGTCCGTCGTAAGAATTCTATATGATGTTGACTATCTTCTCGGGTACCTCATAATGTCGTAGAAGGCTCCATAATATTCTTCTATCCACGCTATCGAAGGCCTTCTGGTAGTCGAAGAAGTTGATGTAAAGGGATGAATTCTATTTAATTGATTGTTTAACAATGAACCGTAGAGTAGCGACTTAGTCGGTACACGATCGGTCTTTACGGAATCCGGCCTGTTGATCTCGAAGTTGGACGTCGACTGGATTTTTCATTCGGTTCAGTGACGCTCCGCTGAAGACTTTTACTGGTACTGAAAGGGGAGTAATATCTTTGTAGTTCTCGCAATTGTTAATAACTCCTGTCTTTGGTATCTTGGCGGGATACCCTTCCTTCCAGTCTACTGGCAATTGTTCTTCCTCCCAAATCTTTCTGAAGAGAATGTGGTGTATCTTTGTAGTTGCCTCTGTATCTGTCTTCAGTGCCTCAGCTGGTTTGTGATCTGGACAGGCTGACTTGCTACTCTTGATTTGTCGGATGACTATGCTGGTTATCTCGATCGTTGATGGATCGATATTCATAGGGAGGTCTGTACATGCTGCTTCGATGACTGATGAGTTCAATGGGGCTGGTCTATTCAAGAGGTCTTCGAAGTGTTCTACCCACCTGTTCTGGTTTTCATGCAGTTCAATGATTGGTTTGCCATCTTTGTTCTTGATTGGCCGTTCTGGCTTACTGAATTACCCAGCTAGCTTCTTCGTTGTATCGTATAGGAGTCCCATGATTCCTTCTCTTGCAACATTTTCTGCCGCCGTTGCCATGTCCTCAACATATTTCCATTTATCTGACCTGATGCTTATCTTCACTTGTTTGTTAACTTCGTTGTATTCGGCCTGTGTCTTGGCTTCCTCCGTTCTTGTCTGAATGTTATTAATCTCTATCTTTCTATTCCTTCTTTCTTGAATTTTGTCCAGAGTACCAACAGAAATCCATTCTTCGTGGTGGTGCTTCTTGAGACCCAGAACTTCCTGACATGTTGAAGCTATCGTTTCCTTAATCTTTTTCCAGTTGTCCTCCATATTCGTTCCATCTTTTTCCAGTAGATCGTGAAATGTCTGGAACTTATTGTTGAGAGCTACTTTGGACTAGTTTCGTTTGTAAGTATCCTGGAGAACCATTGCTGATATTCCTTGTTAAATCAAGTTCAGTAGTTGGTTAACTAAATTACTTTTAAACATTCCATTTCGGTGAAAGGAGGAATTCAACAGTTGGACGCCAACCCAGTACTGTAGACAGTTAGATATTCGTCAAACTGAAGACTATGGAGTGGAATACAGATGGTACACTGCTGTGAAGTCCCATACTAGAATGAAACAGCTGTCTAGTGGTCTCTGATTTTCAGTGGCACATTACCAACATCAATTTGTGATGATTACAAGCATCTAAACTTAATATCATTCTATCTCCACAAAACCACCTCAGTTAAATTTATAAATTGTTCAAGAATTTTCATACTCAAAACAAAAATGTTTGAAAGAACAATATTCCTTCATATAAATTCCCACTTTAGTTTCTGCATTAATGAGTTCAAAATTGACGATTACAAAACAAGAATAACTAATTTTAAAGCAAATGTACTATTTAGATATTACGAATTATTAAACATACATTTTGGATCGTGTTATAAATGACGATTTCTAAAATAAGTGATATATATATTTGAGGAATTCCAGTGAGTAGAAATTAAAATTTCTAATGTTTCGTGGTTTAGTGCAAGTTGCTTCTTCAAAGAGATAAAGAAAAGAATCGAATTAATTTAAACATTCTCTTAACTAAACTGCAAAACGTCGGAAACCTTAATTTTTACACTTTGGAATTTTACAAATATATATCAGTTGATTGAATATGTCACAGATTGATGTTGGTAGGGTACCACTGAAAATCAGGGAGCACTGGACAGTTGTTTCGTTCTAGTGTGGAACTCCTCACCAGTGCGCACTGCAGGTTTTGCACCAGGGGCTTCAGGTTGACGCTAAAGCCTAACCGTCTGCACCATTGGGTCGGCATCCAATGGTAAAATTCCCACTTCCATCAATTTGTGATATATAGCTCGACAATCATCCATTGTCATTGGTGATAAGTATCTCACACTCGACAAGTCTGAACTCCACCAGTCACGACTTCTCACTAGAGCTTCAGGAACATCCTGGAGTTAGTCACTAATGAGCTTATTATTATTGTTCAATTGGGATGGTTATTTTTTGTGGAGGTTGGTTATTTTATTTGATTGAATATATCACAGATTGATGTTGGCAAGGTACCATTAAAAAAAAAACCGGGAGCACTGGTTTTCAATTGTACCCTGCCAACATCAATCTGTGATATATTCAAGCAAATAAAATAACTAACCTCCACAAAAATAACCATCCCAATTGAACAAATTTATATCACTCATTTTTATAAACAATCTATCCAATGCTCAATTTATTTGAAATCATCAAATTTAACCTTGATAATGATATAGACGATTGTGAGAGTTGAAATAATAACAATTATATAATGCTCACTTTGTATACGTTTATACGATTATTTAAATAATAAGGTTATCAGTCAGAATGTGTTGACACAGTGGGGTAACAAGAAGTAACAAAATTACAACCAGATCAAATGTCTAGTCAGTGACTGTATTGTATTTACAATGATATCGACTGAGTAAGAAATTGTAAAATTGGGTTAATGATAATTAAAATTTACTGCATTTGTACAAGTCTAATAATAATAATAATAATAATAATAATAATAATAATAATAATAATAATAATACTAATAATAATAATAATAATAATAGAAAAGATTATGATCACATGAAACCGAACGTTTGGTTTAAAAATCACTTCATAAACGAAATAATACGAAGTAGGCAAGAAAAAGAAGAATGGATTGGATGATATTCAAGTGTAGGTGAAACAGCAATTATGAATTCTCTCACAAAAAGGAATATATATTTGATTAACAGAGAACCTGAACAAGCAAAGCATCTGGACAGGAGATCACATAAACTTTCTTAGCTTTGTTTTCCTACAGTATAAATGAAATCTATTGGAAACACTTCATTATAGAATAATAACAGTATATTCTACTGATACAGTTGACGAAGTAACAAAAGACTTGCGTTTGACTCTCAGGAAAAATGACTACCTTGTAAAATTTATGTCCCAACACAAAGTAAATAGATAATCGATTCAGATAGTAGGTAAAAAACCACTCTGTATGCGACTGTCATGACGAATCCAAGTAGGTGTTAATTCTCATGTTACATATAGCCACCCAGAGTACATTAAATTTAGGAAAACTGCAGCTACTGTTTGCTACCCGCACAACAGCGGCAGTGAAATTGTTGGGGATGTCAGATTCCCAGAATTCTCTTGGTAAACCTGTTATTTTTGTGATTTATTTGTGTAAGTTCAAATTTCTCTTTTTCGCGCCAAAAAGTTCCCTTTTCACCTTCAGTTTGTGTTTTCCACTTAGTGAGACGCTAAATCTTATTGGTTCGTTGTTTATTTTAGTACGCTATTTGTAACATTCCAAGGACGTTCTCTTTTTTTGTATATAAACGCATGAGGTGTGTGATTATCATTCCGTTTGCCAGGTTATCTGTGGAATTAAACGCTTCTGCTGACTTTGGACTTCTCTCTCTAGTTAGCTGGGCTGGGGCACTGTGAATAGCTTAGCTTATTTGTTGTTGTGTCGCTGGTCATACGTTCACTAGCAGGTATCGAGGTGTTTCCCCTTAATTCGCGAAACCCTGGCAGAAATTGAAGGACAGTTTGCTTAAACCTGCCACCTCTTTTGTATTTATCAGTTTAACTACTCATATAGAACAAGTTACAGTGGCAGATCCTATAGGAATTTACTCATCCATGTTCGTGACCACCTCTCAACACGCTTAAGAAATGGTGTCGTCAAAAACAAAATTTAAATGTCACCAAACCCACTCTTTCATTTCTTACTGCGTATCATTTCCTTTACGACTTAATTTTTTAACGTAACATTTGATTACATCTGATTGTAATGTTAATTGTTAGAATCTAGGTCAGTGGTCTAGTACTAAGGCGTTTGCTTTGAAGCCAGATTGTCCTAAGTACCATCCTTGGTGGGGTTATGGATACATTCTGCTAAAGAGTCGAATACTAAAATGAAACGGCTGTGCATTGCTTCCTAGTTGTCAATATTTGTCTGATTCAGCCTTTTAATCTGATATTACGAAACGATCTGAAGCAGAGTACTTCCTGGTTTTCAATCTTAGTCTAACTCAGACCAATTTATGATATCAAATTAAAATTCAGAAATCGCCACACCATTTAATTGCAATTTAATCTTTAGCTACATACTTAATCTGACTGTAATTTTATGATTCCTTGTTACCTATGTATAAAAGTTGTCAAGTAAGCTATTCGGGTAGGCTTGATCGGTCGCGACTGTAAGCCTTCAGAATACTAGTTATTCTTATCCCAAAAGCCATATCAACAGTAACAACACTTGTGACTGCAAGCGTTTATTATCCAATTTATCAGAATACTTGACAATACAGAGTCTACAACAATAGCACAAGTTCTTTGGCCTTAATAAGACATAAACAATATCTCGTACTACAGGACGTATATTGTCTACCACTTTATTCCACGAACATCACGACCATTTCTACGCGAAAATTATGAAGGTCCAACAACAGACGAAAATTCTGCCAAACAATGTTTAATAATGGAAATGTGCTAGCTACCTTGACAGACGTACTTTTGACTAATAATCTTATTACTTTAAATATTGTTTTAACGTTTACGATTTAAACAAACATTACATTATTATTATCATTTTAACATTAACAATCATTATTTATATACGGTAATCTTTTCTACCTGAATGATGTATATACCTCAAAATTAACAACCTTTTTATTTTGTTATCTTTAATTTTAAACTCATGCTTGTAGAACCTGAAAAGAGGATCTCTCTAAAGAAATATTCTTCGTGCAAGAACCTAAAAGAAAAATATTTACTAACATCATTATTATGTAAAATATTTTAATGTGTATACTTCTGTTTATTTGAATATTTGACCAACTGTTACTATTGATTAAAACAAAACATGTTTCCAATAAGCAATAAACCACATTTCATTAAAAAAAAAAAGTTTAAAAAATTACGTATATTCTACAAATTCAAAATTCAGTCACTTACCAATTATTTTTTTGATTGGTTGTTACACATTTGAAGGTTATTTGTTTAAATGATATCATATGATGAAAATAGATTTGAATTAAACTGTGACAAACTAATTGAAATACCAACTAACTAGTCTAGTAATAAATTGTTTTTATTTATTTAATTTATATTATGACGTATATAGTTCTAAAATAAGTTAGAATAATCACCGAGAGAAGGAAGATAAACAAGCAAATGTATCATGTGTTTAAATGGGCAAAGTTATTGTTAATCTATGTTAAAGAAAATATCTAAAACAGTTGGAATAGAATGTATTTCACTTTCATATACCTAGACTTAGTGCTTGTTAAAATTTGGGATTAGTACTAGTCAATCAGTCAAGAACTTTGTAGAACTTGACACACTTGCACAGGTTCAGTTTCCCATGTTAAAACAAGGTCAAAATTTATGATATTGGTTTTACAATCTAATTCAATAAAAAAAAACATTGAAGCAAAGTTAGGCACAGAGGAATGATGTAACTTAAGACTTATGAGAAGACAACGAGTGAATATACTTAGGCTTCTGTGACTGTGATTCTGATCCACTTTATATGGTGTCTCCAGTTACTAAACACGATTATCACATGAACCCCAACCAGCTAATCTGCATTTATCAATAAAGCTCACACTGACAGAAACAACAGAATGACACAATATTTCTTCATACTTTTCTTGTTGTTTCTTGGTCCCGTCTAAAAGTAGGATGAAATCCAACTTTACTTAGACTGAAATGTTACTACATTCCGTGTAACCAAACAACAAACAGTCTCTATAGATTTACCTTTACTTCAAAAATTGCAGGACTAAAGAAACGGTACGAACTTAAGCGACTGTTAATTAGACCTTGACGGCAGCTAATCTAAAATTGGCATAAACAGATCGTGCGAAGTAGCCTCTCCACATCCAAATAGCTGGTAATGTTTATCGCCTTAAAATTAGCTTACATACGATGGTTCGTAAACACAGTTGGTTATACCCTACACTATGACCTCTACATAAATATTTATCTTCTCATTGGTTCGTACTTGTTCTTTAGTTCTGGTGAAAAGAACTGTCAAGATTATAGCTACATAATGAAAATTCATTAATGATAATTGTTTGTATTCTTCCCTTCTTCTTGTTATTAGTGATACTTCGGATTTAGTCTGAACAGCAACAGCTGTCAATAATTCTCCGAAGTCGTTAAAAGTTACGTAAGCGTTCAAAATATTATTAGTCAATATATTTTTAAGAAAATCTCAGTGAGGAGTTTGAAAAACGATAGACTATGTTTTTAACGGTCGATTAAATAAGTATTTGATTTCCTTCACCAATTTTGACTTGTTTATAAATAGTCCTAGAAAAGCCTACAAATACTCTTGGTTTTCGTACATAAACTAGTCTTGAAAGAAAAACTCCCTGGTATGCTTTCGCCTATTGTGTTTGTATTCCATGTTCAAGAGTATATCTCCGAGGTACAAAAATTGGTTGAGAAGTCGGAATCTAAGCATTCATGTTATTGTGTGTTGAAAGCTATCAACTTTCTAACTGATTACATATTTTGTAATGACTATGAGTATAATCTATGACGTTTATGTACATCTGCTTATCGGTGGTCATAGTAACCTTTTAGCCTAGTTAGTAATAATCCACTGTTTGAAAAGATATGCTTTAAGCTCAGGCCTCAATAAAGTTTCATTCAGTTGACATATCATAGCTATAAGAAAAGTTGGCATTGAATTACACGGATAGCTACAGTCCAATACATTTCAGGAAAGCAAGATTAACACGGCTCTAAAACCAGACTAGGTTTTGTTGATTTGTGTCAAGGTTATACTGTATACTTTTAGTTAACTTTTATCTTACGCTAATAGGAAATCATTGACAAATGATACGTTTTTATTATCACATCAAAAAAACTATGATTTTTAGGAACCAAGATCAAACAAAGTTCAATCACAAACGTGTTAGCTGGTTTTAAATAAAATTCAGCGAAATTTATTTAGAATAAATCAGCAAAAAAGTAACAGATATAAATGAATTCTATAAATATTTTATGGGAAATTAGGATAAGCTTGTATTTTCCCGTTGATTTGTAATGGACTGAAACTGGTCAGTCTCTGTTGTCATATGTGCATCCTGAGCGGATTGTCTCGATATAGCGTTATTACACAAGTTATGTATTGAAGTTGGATTGTGACTGGCAAGCGGAATCCAGGACGCGCGTTTCATCCTATTTGGGACTCATCGGCTGGATGTACCTGCATCCCAATGTTGATGTTCACACTGGGATTTTATGGGAAATAAACATGTACTTATTAGTGATTAGTTTCTGAAAGTAATTCCCAAAGTCTTAGTAAAAAGCTGTGAACAGTATAAGAAAGTTATTAATCATTGGCGTAGAATGATTTCATACAATGTGGTAATTCGACTGAGGTTAAAAATTTAATCCATTGAAAATTTAGGCCATAGAATTCTAAATGTGATTCCAGGTGAAGCTATGAGTTTGTACTTTCAAGAAGTCCCATTCTAGGACAGAATATATATTCAATTTTCTAAGTTCAGTATAATCATCAATCTAAAGTCAAACAATGATAAAAAATGACAATATTCAGCATTCTTAAAAAAACTCTACTAGAATGAATACAATCATTCAATTTAGAGAATTATACATCAAACTTGTTATGACGTGATAAAAGGAAGGAGGAGGGAATGATTTTGGTTGGTGAACGCGAATACCAATGAGATGCGTGCGTAGTTGAGAATGCGCTATTGACCTAAGCCCAATCACCCCCAGGCCGACAATAGGACAACCAGAACCGAGAGAGAACCGGGCCAGGGGAACATAACAGTCATAGAAATAAAATGGTTACATCACTCATGAATAAAATAACGAGAATAGTCCCCCAAAATACAGTTCTGAAAGTTCGTTACTTTTCTTTAATCGCCCGGCGTAACAAAACTACGATTTGATTCATCTCTAGTTATTATGGAAAGCATAAGTTTTAATGACTTTTATTAATTTCAGTTTCTATAATCGATTAATTTTTCACATGTTGTTTTCAGTCATTCCTTTCTTAAATTATAATGTCACTTACGGTTTTAAGAACACAAAATGTTCACTTGTATAGCTTTTCTTGTTGTTGAATTATTTTCTCTCAAATATTAGTCCAATCAATTTGTTAGAAATAGATGGATAACATTTTCAATTATAATTACTTCCAGTGATATTCACTATATCAAAAGTTAATGTTACTGTTTGTCTGTTTTATGCAGAAATTCAGAGATTTTTTATTGAAGTTGGACTACGCCTATCGATGAAATGAATGATACGAGTTATTTTTTTTGTCAACTATTCAATTAAACGTATCTGTTTGCTAGTGTTGATGAACACATATAGACTCAAGAGTAATATCGTATACGTTATCTACTAATTTACTGAATCTTGACAGCACGTGGCTTGTTCAAATTGTATGAAACTATTTATAAAATGTAAATAGATAGATAAATGTAAGGACTTGATTTTCCACCCGTATCGATATTATTAACTTTGTTTCTATCAAATTTTAGTGGAATTTACTAGAAAATTCAAATTGAAATTGTCTGCTAAGGATGCAAATAGGCTAACAGAGACAGATCATATACAGATATTTTTATTATGACATGTTAAACTATAAAATGTTATTTACAACTATAAACTTTTGATGAAAAATTTCGTTATATTGTAAACTACTACTATTATTCTATTCTGTTCAAATTAGTACTTATTAAAGTTGTTCATAAATATTGTAACCATTTTGTAATTATACATCAAATACTTTAACACATATTTCGATATACGCTAAACCAAACTTGTCAAGTATACATTAAACTGACTTAAACTAAATTGAATTAAGGTGATTGATTGAATTCGTCACAAATTAATGTTGGTAGGGTACTACCGAGAACCAAGGAGCACTGGACAGCTGTCTCTTCGTTTTAAGGAACTCCTCAACAATGCGCACCTTTGATTCATCCAGGGAGTTGGACCCATGGCTTTCAGTTTGGCGAACGTCTAATCTACTGCATTACTGGGAGGGCGTCCATTGGTGTAATTCCCAATTCCATCAGTTTGTAATGTAGGGCAATTATCATACATTACCATCCGTGATAACTATGTTACTCTTGATAAGTCCTAACTAGGACGAAACTGCAGTTTAATGCCTCCTCGTTTTCAGTGGTACCCAACAAACATCAGTCTGTGAGGAATTTGATCAACTGATTTAAACTTAATTTTAACATTTTGTAGAAAGCACAAAATAATAAATCTTACTCAGAATTATTAAGATACACCTCCTTTTTATTTGTATACACTGAATGATACTAGAATATGTTTGTGTTTTCAATGGAGTTTTTCAGACATCGTATGAGAAATATTCTCTAAAAGTATGTAAACAGGTAAATCTCACTAGAACTCACCTAATAGTGTCCATTCATCTTCTAAGTGTATTCGTATAAACACTATCTGGTGAATCGCTGTACAGATGAGTATATTTCAGTCACTAACATCGTTTTATAGTATTTGATCAGTGACTTATAACATAAACTAACATAAGTAATTATTATGACAGTGCAACCAGGAAGTTAGATTAATATAGTGATAGAATTCAGGTGGTCAGAAGCAGTCAGTCGAAAATATGAATATAGATTTTATGACATTTAGATCCGTCTGTAAGGAAAATATATGAAAGGTGTAGTGAAATCACTACCACATGGATTTTTGTATATTCACATTGTGCTTACGTGTGTTTTATATTATTTAGGACTCGTTATTAGGATGAATCTACTGATTGAAAACTTAGTTTCGCACATCAACAACTGCAGAATACAAACTTTTATGAATAAGGGTTAACTACTCAAAGTTCCAGGTTTGTGTCAAGTGATAACAAAATCATCTGACATTAAGTAAAAACAAAGACTAATCCTTTTTTCATTTAATAAAGTAACTTTACCTAGTGAACTGAACCTAGCATTTGTATTATTAGTGTAACCTTTAGCATTAATACACTATATTGATAAGAACACTACTATTTTCAATACCATGATATTTGATTCAAGATTAACATTTAAGGAATCTTTTCGGCGATGATATTACAAACTTTCTATTTCTCAAGTGAGGCATTCATCTGATGTAGTTAGACTACGGAACTAAGTAAAATATGCAGTAATCTAGAGTTTGATCCTATATGCTTAATCTTGCATGCAGATGCATGCATACATCTTCGTTGATAATGCTTTCATTTTTATAGTGATAATAATCATATATGTTATGTCAATTGGATGATACGCATTGCAAATTAATTTAGGTACATAGACCCTAACAGATACTTAATCAGTGTAGGAACTAATGAGAAAGCTATATACAGAATTTAAACAGGATGCAGAGGTTTGGAAATAAGCTGGTGAAAGAATAAAAACCACAAAGCAAAGAATACATCATAAAGGTTTACTGCTTATGAAACATTAAATACTGTTTAAATCAATTTGAAGTAGATCACAACTCATTTAAGATCACATTTAAAAATATTGTAAATCTATACGTACTTCTGAAAACTCTCATGGAATCGCGGTTTTTACACATCCGCTGATGTTTGCCTGTTGAACTAATCTGATCTTTATTATGTCGCTTATTCATTCTTATTATGAGTATTGACGCATTTCACTTCACCTCTCCTACTGTTAAATGGATAACATTTTCAAATATCAACATACCGGTTTGCATTACTGATTGATTGTAGTCAGACAACCATTGAAAACCAAGTAGTAATGGGTATATGCTTCGACTTTCTTCAAGACTCCTCAGGAGTACTCACCTACAATTAAAATCTATTGTATCAGTTTATTATTTTACTTTGGTACTTTGTTGACCTTTTTTTCTTAACTTGAATTTACATAAACATTGTTAAACCATCCTTTCTATATCAAACTATTCTCTATAAATTTACATAGATGAAAAGCTTTCAGTTAAAACAATTCACACGTTTTATTCTGTAAATCATGTTGTTGTTTAAAGTGTATTACTTATTTCTCCTCAGATGACATTCATGGAAATACACATACTACCGAACAAAATGTCTATATAACATACAAGTATAAACATATATGAAGGATAAATCAACAAGACGGAGATATATCTAACTTGAAAGGCGATAATATTGATGATATGAACTAAAGGTGACAAAATCAAAATCGAACAAATTGTGGAGCCGATCGAATTTGTGCTATAGTATTACAAAATGAATGCTAATGAACTACTGAAGTAACTGTTAGTAGTACTTGGTATTAACAAAACAATAATCGAATTGAAGTTTGTGGATATTAGTATTAAGTTTTTGTTGAGTGAATTCGTTACATGGTGATATTGGTAGGGTGCTACTTAAAACCTCGGAGCACTGAACAGTTGTCATGTTTTTGTATGGGACTCCTGGAAGGGATCCTATCGAAGGATGCTGGCCCAGTGCTGCAGAGAGTCAGGTGTTTGCCAACCTGAAGACCATGGGCTTACTTCCATGGCAGAATCGAGGGTGTAAACTGTTAAGGAGTCAAATAAAAGGAAGGGAACAGCTGTCTAGTGCTCCTGGTTCTTAATAGTACCCCACCAATATAAATTTGTGACGAATTTAATCAACTAAAACAATAATCCTTTATTCTGTGGTGTTTCAAAATTTTAAGGTGCGAAGTAAATTATTTTACTAGCATTGTCGTAAGTTTCAACGAGTTCGTACAGGCTATAGCTTTGCTATTTAAACTAATTCTGTAAAATTGGCGTTATATTTTTGTAGGAATACAGTCAAACCTACCTCTAGTCTGTTTCTGGTTTAATAGTTTCAATGAGTAGGTAAATAGATATTTGTTAGTTATATCCTACTTCATTCAATTAATACAAGTTTGTACCTTTACTGATTGAAATATCTTTGTGATCAAGTATACTTGAACTAAAATATTGACCTTAGTCAATGCATAACGTCAAATATTTCACATAATTTGCACATTCTTGCTTTTCTTAAGATGAATAATATAGGCATTCAAAACAAATATATACAACTCATTCTGCTGCCTTCATCATCATAAATGTAGGCTAAACCACGTTACATAATAGTGAAGTGAGCTACCTTAACTGAAATAATTCTTTAATGGCATTGTTTTCAATTGAATGATATCACTTATTAAATACTATTTTCATTTATTAATTTATTGGTGAAACTTCTCAACTCGCCTATATTACCTTATGAATCATTGCTTACTTCATATTCCTGCAGTTTTCGGAGTCATATTGAACCAGGATTTATATACTTAAAAGTGAATCAAAATAGAAATTTTGTTTTCTTTCTATTATTTTAACACAGTTTCAATATTTGTCTCCTTTTGTAATCGCTTAATATTTACCCCCCCCCACCCACTGAAGATTACGTAATGGTGACAATATCAGAAAGCACTTACCCTAGTTTGACTTTTACTACTGATCTATCACGATCTTCACATGATTTTTAAGTATTGAGGAAAGATTTATTAATTTAGATTATTATGTGGAAAGATCATTTAATTTTAATTTTACAACATGCTAACTTTTACGTTTTCTGCATATTGTCTATTGTCCTCATTGTTCTGTGTTATTTATCCCTGTGTAATGCTAAAAGTTTTTAGTAGATTGTGACATTAAATATTCGACTTTATTAGGAATGCGGTTGTGAATAGACACATGAAATCATCCAAAAAATTAAAAAGGTGCTATTGCATCAAATGCAATCCAGCCACTTCAGTCGTATCATTTACTTCCGTTAGAACGAGATAAAACTACGCTAGAATTCATTTGAACAAAGAAAAATATAAAAATTCTATTATACTATATGGTAGAAAATTTGCAAAACCAAACCTGACTACAAATCTATGATCAAAGATCCGTAGGTTGTTGACTATTTTAAATATACCCTAAACGATTATTACGAAGATTCGTCTTTGATTTTGAAACTTCCGTCTATTTTTACATGCACGTATTTTCCTTTTATTTTCTTGAGACGTATATAAAAAATGCATTGTATACTGGTAATCCCATTTTGTACTAAGTAAATAATACTAAATCAACCGTTCTTATTATTATTACTTACTTTAATGTAAACATTACCACTATTTAACTTATAAACAAAAATATCTAGCCAATTGCCTTACTATGTATTATTGTGTAATCTGTAGATTCTTTAAGAACGATCGCTTTGAATATTATGATTACATGATCTTCGTTCTAGTTCGAATTATTTGGTCTACTAACATCATTTCTGAAGTTATGATATTACTATCTAACACTACTAACTGATTAGTTTTGTATTTTAGTTATGAAACATATTATAGTGAAGTACCATAGTGTATATTAACTGATAGAATGTACTTTTTTTAATTGATTTACATTTATGCTAAACAATTACCCATGAGAAAATAGGGTAATCGTGTACCATATTATAGCAGTACAATCTTGCTGTATTCCTATTACATATTACAAAATTATTTCAGATGAAAGGTATCGTCTACGTATTATAAGACTATGGCTTCAAGCTTTATATAATGAGTTGTGTTTGTAATTTTTTTCATACTAATAAATCGACTGAGGTAGATGAATAGGTGTAAAAACACTGTGGAAGAATTGTTTTAAAAAAAAGTATACTTCAGTTGCATATTCATCCAATAAATAACACTGACCAAGGAGCTATAGTTACAGTCATAGTAGTAGTAGTGGTAGTAGTTCGTAGACAATATTCATGTTTTACTCTCTCAAATAGATGTTATTCAAACAGAGAAAGAACTAGGTGATAAAAATTTTTCATCATTAGTTAAACATGAAAACTTTAGCTTGGCCTATTTACGTTGATTTTACGTAGTTGGAAGACCGTAGTTTCACGCTAGTCTCCACTTTTAGAATTGACGTAAACTGTATTTCTTATTATATTTCAATCTGTGATTTAATGCTGTACTGATCGATCAAATAGTGACCTCTGTAGAACTAAGATAATTACACAGACAAACCACTGGCTACTAATTAACGTCATGTTCATCTAGTCCTAAGTGATGACTGAATTCTGTATATCACTTTGTTCCATATGGCCACTTAGATTAGTGACCGCATTATAATTAATGAAAGAAGACTTTAGTTTAATCAATGTTCTTGACCTTTCTGATTATTCGGGCACTGATTTATGTAGTGTTTTTAGATTTTATTCCTTAACAGTTGATGATTAGGCAGTTGGTTGTATTATGCTACACCGTTACTATCGCTGAACCTTATGTAAAAAAGTGTAGTTCAAAAGTCTACCTTTAATACTGACAACAGTTTGGAATTTTCATCCAAGATATGTATTGTCTAATAAATTTAAGTGATATAATTCAATGATAATCATTAAATTATGAAATATACTTGAGACATATAGAATAGAAATAATATAGGCTCATTACTTAGTTTACATCATGAATTGACTGTTGCTGGACAAACATTGAAAACAAAGAAGCACAAGTGATATATTTATTTCTAAGGTGAGACTTCTTAACAATGTGCATCCACTATCAGGGGTTGAAACTAAGACCTTATAACTTTCCATGCATAACGTACAAGCCCTATATGTTGCATTCAATAGTTAATATGCTTTACTTTAGTCAATTTGCAAGATTTTGAAACCATCATCATTTGATATTGGTGGATAATAGATTTACAATCGATATGGTTGAATTTCACTTGTCAGAGATAAATATAATAGGTGAATGGAATATACTAAATACTTCCACATCAATTATTTTACTAACCCGTTGTTCGTTAATATTCTCATTTCCAGTGTTCTAGTGTAAATTTTTGAAAATCACCCTACGCCAACTTCCCATTCTAAAGAATCTAGATTAATCCGCTTCTTGCCGTTATTTTTAAAGGATTATAATTTAATACATAATGGATGAGAATAAATGACTGTTACTCAGTATAAACCTGAAATCCTTAGCACGGTCATTAGTATATGCCTTCCATAAGTTTTTAATAAAACAAAAAAACATTTCAGTATTTCTGTAATTTTAAAAAGCTATCTAGGTAAAGTAAATCTAAAATGGAAAACTGTCTTTAATGTAAGATCGAGGTTGGTTGCAATGATTTTGATGCTTATGACGTCTGTTGTTTCCAAATCTTTCAGTCATTTCCCTGTTCACGTAGTGGATTAACGTCGCAAATTTAAATATTATCTTCTCTAGATATGTCATTCTAAGTCCCTACTTTTAACACATCTTTGTTTTTATCATCCGATATTTTGAATGGAACTACAAAAGCCAAGTTTATAGTATTCAGATGAGGATTACTCTAGCCAAAGTGCTCTGTTCATTACACATGCTGAACACTGAAGGTGGCTTTGGCCCTACTTCAGTGGAATTGCTTATTACGTATGTACAACAAAATATTATGCATAGAACACTTGTCTGAATGTAGTCAACCTTTTAGGCTGCGATTATTTGGCATTTTGCTAAGCTATTCAAATGTATTTAGTCGCAAGCGTGTAAATTCTAGTTCGAGTGAATTCTCATTCTATTTAATTTGCTTGACAACATTCCATACAACAAAAAATTATAAATTACAACTTACAGATACTTTCAATTAATTTGATGCATACAAATCAAATCCAGAAAGCGCGTTTCATCCTACATGACAAATACAGCTGATGAGTCGCAATTAGGACGAAACGCGTTTTCTAAATTCTGTTTGTCAACCACAATCTAACTTAATTCATACTTGTGAACTATCGGTGCATCGAGGCAATACTCTCAGGATATACATATAGCATCAGAGACTAATCAACTTCAGTTCATAACAAATCAATGCGATGATACAAATATCCTCAAATTATTACCGATACCTTTATTAATGATAAGCTTCCTAAGTGATGGTTTTGTTACTTAGTTATGTGAATCAATTGAGTAATTTCTAAATATTGGACAAATAAATTGTTATAAATCAATGAGAGAACATTTAACGTTTACTTTTACTCTTTTAAAATGAATAAAACCAATTGAAATTTAAGAAAAACAATAATAGAGAAGAGGATAATAGAGAAAGACAATAGTTAGCCGATTCGAATATAAAAGATAAATAAATTCTGTATAGCAGTGATTTTTAGTGAATCGTCTTAATTTTGTTTTCTTGTCTCATTTAAAATATTTCAATATCTCTTAAACAGAATAAAACTATGTATTGAAGTTGGATTGTGACTGGCATGCGGAATCCAGGAGGCGCGTTTCGTCCTATTTGGGACTCATCGGCTGGATGTACCTGCATCCCAATGTTGATGTTCACACTGGGATTCGAACTCAGTCCTCTTCTTGTCAAACGCCACCGTGTTCACCACTAGGTTACTGTGTCCAGACAGTCACACTTGTGCAACGGGCATATATATATATATATATATATATATATATATATATAATTAGGATAAGCTTGTATTTTCCTGTTGATTCGTCCTAAATAGGACGAAACGCGCGTCCTGGATTCCGCTTGCCAGTCACAATTCAACTTCAATACATAACTTGTTTAATAAGGCTATATCGAAGCAATCCACTGAGAATGCACATATAGCAACAGAGACTGACCAGTTTCAGTTAGTTACAAATCAACGGGAAAATACGAGACTGACCAGTTTCAGTTAGTTACAAATCAACGGGAAAATACAAGCTTATCCTAATTATATATGGAATAAAATTAGTTATAATGGGAACATAATGAATTTTGATGTCAATAAGACAAGTATAGATTTCATTTATTATAAAGCAGAATGATTTTAGTAAGAAAGATTATGAAAACTGTAGAATTTTATAGTTAACATCGTAAATCGATTGTACCTAAATAACTACTGAAAACCAGGAAGTACTAGATAGCATTTTTGTTCTACTATGGGATTCTTCACTAGTGCAAAAGTACTGCCCAACATGGGATGAACCTAGGACCTTCAAGCCTTTCATTGAGCATTTAACTTTTATACTACACGTTGGAGTCCAATGACTTATATTTCTAACTTTAGTCAGTTCATTGTAATTTGTCTTTCAACCATTTACATTAATGGAAAATTGTTTCATTTTCTTCTTGTGAAGTCGCTTAATAGAGAAGAAACTGTTCAGTTCATTCAGGTTTAATGATAAATTGGTAATCTCGAAACGTCATATGACCTATGCATGGCTTTACTTGAAACATCTTTGATTCTTGTTTGCATCGATATAACCAAGTACACAGATCAATTTTTGCAAATTACAACTTTCCGATTACTAAAAATTAGTTATACATATTAGTCTAACCACTGATTTATCTCTACGGTGAGTTCAGTCATCTGTGATAGTGAATACGACCGCTAGGTAGCCTGACAGTTACTAGAAGGCTCAACAGCTGGATAATAAGTGCCCACTGTTAATCAGTCTCATCAAAACGGCCATCACCTATCTACCGACTTTCAGCAGATATCGAGCTGGTGACATTTTGTAAGGCAAACTATTGACAAATTAACGTAATTTCCACAGTTCACTAAGTCAAGTCATTCATAATCATTAAAAAGTCATTTTAGGTCGCTATACCCATATCATTACAGCAATATTAAATTAACTGTTCGAATAACAGGAGATTTGAAATAATAGCAGTATCATTGATAAAGATGAAAATCAAAACTTACCTATTACAGGTTGGAAAAGAAAGAATTCGAGGAATAAAAGTATAAACTAAAATTAAACTCTTAGGTTACGAGGTTCAGAATGATAAATGCCTGTATGCTACTGAGACGGATATAAGGCTATACCACTTAACGTATCCAATAAATAATACTGGTTATTCAAAGAACTGTAATAAGGTACGCTGCAACGACGAAAGCGACGTAGTTCAGGACTAAATGGTTTCATGGATTATTGTCATGTCCTGCTTTTGGTGACTTTAATTTCCTTGTATTCCAATAGTACTCCACCCACCAATCTTAATCAACATAGATAATCATAAGTGATATGTAATACTCATTGCAACCACTTCGGTCAGTTAAGATTGCCGGTCTAAACGTGGCAAATGATCTACTGAATTGATGTGGAGATTGATTTTTACTTGTTTTTATTTGTCACAGAATGACCTCAGTTTCGGTACTATTGAGAACTACAGAGTACTGGATAGCTGTTTTGTCTTACTATGGTATTTCTTAGTGATAGTATGCATCTTTGACTTCACCACGAACTGAACACTGGACCAACAGGCGTTATGCAAACGCTTGACCATCAGTACCACTGGGTTTGGATTCAATAATAGAACTCTAACGTCAGTTAGCGATACTGAGCAACAACCATCCAATCCCACGGATGATAGCTATCTCATTCCTGACACGTGTGAGCTCCATCAGCTTTTATCTTGAAATTCGACAGATCGTCTTATTATATCACAAAGTGATTAAAATCAAGATCCTATAATTGAACGCTAACCAGTTTACTAGTACTGACAGTTAAGCTTTTATCACAAGATTTATTAGTTTTAGATTCGATCCTTAAAATGAATTTTAAATACACACATTACCATTAAGAGTTTCCGTACTAGAAAAAGACAGCTGTCCAGTTCTCTTTTCTTTACAAAGGTACCTAACCAGGATCAATTTGTGAGAAATGCAAACAATAAATGATTTAATTTACTAAATTTATCAAAACCCGTTTCGATAATCACTACATTTACACGTATTGTATATCACTAGTTACTTATTGAATAAAATTTAGTCAGTAAAACTTATGATAAAATAATAACCATATTGATATGTAAACAAATCTTAAATATTTATATATAGAAATAATAATAATAATAATAATAATAATAATAATATTATTATTATTATTATTATTATTATTATTATTATTATTATTGTTAACTTGTTCGCTCTACAGAACACAGAACTACATGTTTAGTCTAGGGAATAAGTATTATATGATTGTGGAAAAGTAACAAATAATAATAACAAATCAATAATTATATTAAAGTGATTTTGTTCAATTTTTCAGTAATAACATACTTATTGGAAGTTTTGTAACTATGCATTATATATATATATATATATATATATATATATATATATATATGTAAACGATATATTTGATGAACTGTATAACTATGAATAAATCTTAGTTATTGGCTAAATTATATTATAATTGAATTCTATTAAAAGAGATATGAATTGAAAAAGTAGTTGATTATGAGAAATATCGATGAGAATAATGGGAATAATAAAAATTTCCCCACACTAAATCATTATTTATGTCATTCGGATTATGTCTTAACTAGTGACTAACTTCAAAATTGATTCATAGAGTTTTAGTATAGATAGATTAGTGGAGTTCAAAAACGTCTGATGCTAGATAAAAATTAACAACGAAAATTGATAATCAATCAATCAATGCCTGTTACCCCATGTGGAGGATAGGCCGCCCATCAGCATTCTCCAACCAACTCTGTCATGAGCTTTCTTTTCCAGCTCTTCCCAAGTGCTCTTCATTCTCTTCATGTCTGTCTCTAATTCCCAACACAACGTGTTCCCTGGTCTTCCACTTTTTCTTTGGACTTTTGGATTCCGAGTTAGTACTTGTCTTGTGACACAGTTTGATGGCTTCCTCAGTGTGTGTCCAATCCACCTCCAGCGTCTTTTCCTAATTTCTTCCTCGGCTGGAAGTTGATTAGTTCTCTGCCAACGAATCTGAAGTATCGTATGCAGACAGTTGTTTATAAATACTTGAATCTTCTGAAGAACGCTTTTCGTAGTTCTCCAAGTTTCAGCTCCATACAACAGAACTGTCTTCACATTTGAACAACCACTATCAATTTTGATAATGGTTGTTCAATATTATGAATTAACTAAAGTTACAGATGTAAATTATTGAATGTCAAGGTAGTAGTCTGATAATTGATCATATGTTGAAAGGCTTTGAAGATAATAGTTGCCTACAGTGTTATAGTCGTAATTTCAGATTAGTAAGTACTCTCCAACTAAGAAGAAAATACTGTCTAGTGCTTTCTAGTTTTCAGTGGTTGTGAGACCTTACTTATTTCGTTATGTAAATTTTCAAATTTAGAATAGTCTTTACAACATCCTAATTCAGTCATTTAGTTGGTTGGAAAATATAATCCAGAATTTTCAGTTACACACACGTCGATAACCAGTTTTATCATGTGACAAACTCTGAAGGTTGACGTGAATAATATTTGAGATTATCAGAAATGTTTTCAATTTCTAATAATTTCTATCTTAGAGAACGCTTTAGGTCACTATTATTCGTTCATTTAAAGCGTGATTTCTGAATATTAGAGTACGGTATTTATTAAAGTTAGCATATAAAGTGGTTGTAGTCATTGGCAACTATCTACTACGAATATGTTCAGTATAGTATGACCCAATATATAAAATGAATAGTAGAAATAATATCATGCTTAGAGTATTAAGTGAAATTTATCATGAACAATACACTGCATTATGCAGAAACCATTCATTGAATTAATAAAGGTAAGACCCTCCCCCCCCCCCCACCGCCGAACGTGCTGAATACAACACGTACACAATGATGATAACCTTAGTTCAAATAATGTAGCATTACACGTCAAATTATTCTGTAATAAATTATTTAATAAATATTTTGACATGACTGCAGAATCAAATTCAGATGACTCATATTTACCATGCATACATAGAACGTGACCTGTTCAATGAATTATCAGTAATGAATGACTTTGTATATCCGGAATATTATCAAGTGATTTAATTGTAATCAGTATTTATTAGAGCTAGAAATCATGTTACTTCCGACTTAATACATTCAAAAGGCTAAGTAACATGTTCGATAATCAAGTCTGTGATAATTTGCAATGTAGCTCACTAGTGACTTAACTTTAAGATGTTCATGAAGTTCTATTGAGAAGTCGCAACTGGTGGAGTTCAGACTTGTTGAAAGTGGGATAGTTATCACCAATGACAATCGATGATCGTCGCTTTACATCACATATTGATGAATGTGGAAAGCTCACTCCTGTGGTGTATTGGATTAGGCATTCGCCAACCTGAAGGCCTTGGATTCAGTTGACTGAGTGAAATCGAGGGTATGCATCGCTGAAGAGTTCCATACTCGGACAAAACTGATGTCTTAGTTCCCAATACTACCCTACTAACATCAATCTGTTACGAATTCAATAAATCAAACTTAGCAAGCTGCTAAAATAAAAATGATTATTATTTAATGAGATATCGATAAATAGTTAGTAAATACTTGCCATATGTTATTCTTCAGAATATATTAACCCTATATTTTCATGGTTATACAGAAGATGTGGTACAAATAAAATTTCATTGAATAAGGCTTGTAATAAGTTCACCATTTATTGTAACGAATAACTATAGACGTTCAATTAGACTAAACTATTAACAAGATGTTATCAACAGACTAATACAAAATTAAAATGTTTCACATTGAAATTTAATGAATATTTAGGACCAACTATTCAATAAATTTCAGAATTTTGTGAAAACGAGGAGTATCGAAGATGGAGTACTCAATGATCAATTCATGTGCAGAAGCACATTTACTTACGAAAGGGAATTGTGATAGTTTGTTCTCCATAAAAGCGAATTTCTAGTTTATGCATCTGTGGTGAATCAGTTTAGTCAAAGACAATGTGTTATCTACTATATCTCAAACTTCCCAAACGTTTTGTAGTGATCATTAAGACAATTCCTTATTTCATAACTTTTAAAAAAAATGTCATTATATGTGCAATTTTTTTAGTATTTCTACAACTGATGTTTTCTTTTAACTAGTTCCTGAATAAAATACATTCCCCGTCGATTGTTCTCGTATTCAAGTTTGCATTACATAGTAACATATAATTTTCTTGAAAATCAACGGAAATTACCATTGTTAACTAGATAAGAGACAATTTTTGATGACTTCTATAACATGCAGTTTTAGAGTTCAGTAAACATTAAAATATCTATGGAATCTTCAATCTGAGTCAGTACCAATAATATGACAATAATTCTACTATTTGTCGCTAGGTTGTCATTTTTAGGTGATTGTAGTTAAATAGCTGAAAACATATGACCTAGGCTTCATGCTAGTTGACACTCATTAGAAAAGTACATCTGCACATTTGAAAGCATGGATGCACTCATTGTGCTTTAATACTATATCATCCAGCTTCAAAGTCTCAGATATCATTACTAAGAAATTTGGGTTGCAACAGGACACATAATTTGATTGATCACCGAGTATAAACCAACAGTATATTTGTCTTGTGCTTTAGTGTTAATATAGAGTTCAATCAGGGCTAAAAGGACATACAAACATGACGCTACCCAGTGACTAATCAATGTATGTTACTAATCTACTTGTCACCCTAATTCCCCCTTCAGATTGTAGGGTCTTATTTAAGAACATTATCCCAAGGTAATTTACCTTGGAATCATAATCTTGGATACAATTTTCACTTCAAAAATTTTTAAGGTATAAATTATCTTGGGCATTTAATCTTCAAATGTCATTTACTTCAATTTACAGAACTTCGCTTGATTCCTCAATCCCCATGAGCAGCTGTAACACCACAATAAAATTATTTCCCTATACATCCTAAATGTCACTTAGTCTCATAGGTCACTTCTTAGTTCTACTGAATGTCAAACGAATAAAATAATCAACTCGAAATACACTAAATTTACGTATTATCAAGATGGTCACAGTAAACATCTGCGATGCCTACATTCTAACTGTACTAATATTGCAATTAACCTTTCTATTTTAGATTTCTCCGAGCTGAGCAATTGTAAACGCAAAGTATTTTATGTATCTACATTGTACTGCAATTATTATTATTGTATTATATTACTATACAAAATACTAATGAAACTCAAAAGGAAAGCGCAAATACATCGAAATCCATCCTTTTTATGTATAATGGATGAAGATAGAAATAATTGTAGTATCTGAACTTATTGAAAGCATTTATGGTTAAGGATCGATACTGTGTACTGATTAATAAAAATACTAATGGTTATGCCGAATAATTTCAAATGCCATTTGACTGATTACAGGCTCAACAGATAACCGAAAATAATTTTTGATAACGATGAGTGTTTAAATGCACATGGACTGAACGTAGATGATATATTCACGTAGTGATAGAATGTATGTTGGCTACACTGGCGCGAACACTTTCGTACAATGTTATGGAAGATAGGGAATGGAAAAATAAAAGCAGCGAAAGCTGAAGATAAAAGGAAGATCGTACAAGCGACGCACATGGAGTATGATAGTAGTAAAATGTTTTCTTCAGAAAGTCATCATTTTAAGTGGTGCTGCCTACTCATACTGGAAGGAAATGTCTACATTAACACCAGCTTCATGAATTCCTACCGTCTAGCGTAAGACGTTAACAGTATAAAAGTAACATATTAGAAACTATTCGTAAAAACACCATGTGGCCGGTTTCAATCAACTGTCCGTCGGTTTTAGGATCACACTCCTAGATAGAGAAAACTACGTAAGACCATTAGATTTACGATTTCTTTTGACTGAAATGAACGTGGAAAAATACCTGTCAACCAGTGACATCTACCCAATAGCAAATAAATGAATGTAGCATGTGAAACTTGTGACAAATATACTGTGTATAAATTGTCCGACTGCCTTATAGTGATCACACAAATATATATATATATATGAAAATTAAGTGTACAAATATCAATGACCCCTCCTCTCCTCCACCTCAAACACACTTTCAAATATAATAAGAAACCAACAAAATCTTAACTAGATATATTCTTCTAACTACGAAATATGCTTATCGGTAATTACTATTCCCTAATGACCCATATTTACTCTGTCCGATATCAGAGTCATTAAATTTCAATTTAGGAAAACAACGGGATAAACAAACAGGTCAATAAGTGGCAAGCTAATAGAGTATGACTAATCTAAAGTAAACAAAGTGTTATGTATAAACTATTCCTTCCCTTTTATATTATACAAACAATCTATTCGATCTATGCACGTTAGTCAGTTGGTCTAATAGGGACGAAAACAATCCGTTAAAGGGAATATTATATTTACTAAGATGGTGTCAAATTAATGTGAGTTAGCTCACTTACGATACATAAATCTACGTAATTGGCTTCATACAGCACGATGAGCGTGAAGGTCAGTAACACTACGCAGCTGCTCAAATCAAAGGTGAAACACAGATCGAGCCTGTGGTTTAGTGGCTAGAAATTACTGTAGTTAGTGGTGTTATTGGATGGGAATCGAATAAGGCAGGCATTGTAAAAGTTGATTCACAGACCAAATTTTTAGAAAATACCACTTAAACACAGACATAAATTACTTTAAGTGTCTCTAGTAAATAGTGAGTAGTTAAGCCATACAAGTGACTGTAGCCTTAGTTGGGAACATCATTTTGCTTCCACAATAATCAATGTCCACAATACGCGTTGTTCAATTGGTTCTTAGAAGTGAACCAATATACTGAATCAATGAAATGTGGACCGATACCAGGCTAAAGTCAATCACGAGCATCGTAGGATCTGTAACTTAAATATATAGACCCAAGTTGCAGCATATCAAGACAAATACATAAGTAGCAGTAATACAACTGCTAGTAAGATTGATTAAACACAATTTGTGAATAGGTATAACATAATTGTAATACACAGTATTTAGGGGTAGAGAGAAAAATGAATCTGTGCAATTGCAGTCTATTTTGAGCCATTTCAACCAATTTATTGGTTACAATAATCGTGTGAGCTACAATCAACTAGTAAGCATTTACCACCACGGCTCATAGTAACAATCAATGATGTCAAGGACTGACGCCATGTATTGGTTCGACTACCCTTACCCTGATTGAAATCAGGGTTTTAACTACTAGGCCAATTCGACAGTAAACACTAAGAAATCGAATTCAGTTCTATGTAATAAAAAGTTCAGCATTCACATTGCATTCGTGTATAGAATACACCGAGATACTGAAAAATACATTCATATTGAACAAAAATGTTTATTGGCGAATAGCTATAATATTAAATAGTGGTACTAAAATGAATATACGTTTATATTCATTAAAAATTTAATGTACGATCATCAGAGAGTGAAAAGAAAAACACAAAGTGAAACATTTAACAATTAAAAAGAAACAAAAAAAAAAACAAAACATGTAAACTTTGTTAGCATCATTATTACTGCTGTTGTTGACGTGTACACAGAAATATAATATGCGCGCTCGACTAGGTAGTTATTTTGTTTTTATGCAATAATGACTGTTAAGAGATCAAATAATCAAGATGTGCGTAATAAGCGTACATAAGAGTTAACACGTTACGTGTAGACACAAATACAAGCAAATAAAAGCGCAGGTATACATGTGTACAACAAGCATACTGTAAGTGGAGCAAATACAATACATATGAAGATGTAAAACTAAAAGAAAATAGGATAAAATATAATGATTGCGAAACGGTTTCAAAGGATGAAATTAAAACTTCAAGGGAATAAATGATTTAGACATGGAATACTTATTGCAAAATGTAATACATTGACAAGACAACACTGCACTGATGACAATAGCAGCAAGAAATAATGAGAGAATTGCATCAGCTTATAAGATCTTGAAACATTCATAAATACTACGGTGCAATATCAACTGTCGTTAGTAAACACAATCAAAAAAAGAGGTAACGTATAAGTGAAGAAATAATTAAGCGTGTATAGAACATGAAATTTCCTTCGAGAAAAAAAAGGCACAAAAAGACAGAAAAAACGCACAATATAACCTAAAACGATGACCACCGGTGAATTAATACCGACCAGGACAAAGCAGTAATTGAGAGAACACTAATGCCGCATCAAGCAAACAGTAAGAAATTAAATTTAATCAAAAATGGAAGAAGCCGTAGAATATAATACGTCATGATATTGTTGTTATAGATAACACATTAAATCAAATTGAACAAAAAGAAGCATTATACCATGGTTACTGCCGCTGAGTGACGTTACCTTCAGTCGACGACACTATGCAGTGCCTAAAATAAATAGTAAGAAATGGATTTCATGATAACATAACGCGTAAGGAGAGTACTAAAATGAAAACATTGAGAGAATAGTAAATCCGAATGAAAACAAAACAATCAATATACGAAGTTTAAATTACTGTAATATCATACAACTATATCATTTTAACATTAATGAAGCTAAAAGCGAACGATGTGTATTTACACTCTACTTCTATTCTTTAACAAACTACTTCGCTACTTCTTAACACTAATAAAAATTCACTACTGCATGTCTCAGATAGTGAATTCCGTACGCAAGGAATATTAATAAGATCTGAAGACCTCAGGGAACGTAAGTTCATCATGTCTCTTAACAACTAAACAGGTAATGCTGGAATAAAATAAAACGAGAGAGAATGATAGTAATCGAGTAGAATCTACAAGCCCGACCGTGGCTGTTACCTTGACTTAGTGGTCGGGTTCGCCTATCGTGATGACCCAATCGAGCTATATTGGCTGGAACGCTTGTTCCTCTCGGCCCTACCATACCAAGCAGGTCTGTTGGGGAGCGATAAGACCATAAGCAGCAACCTAAGATCTGAGGGCGAAGTCGTACTGCTGACCACAGCGGAGTGTGACAACAGTAAGGTGTTTCCCTCGGACGACCAGCATCTGTAGCAATGCTGCCTTCTCACGAAGGAAGGAAGGGGTTAGAAAAAGTCGACCTTAAAAATGTCACACCTCACCTTACTCCACGGATTAACGTCTCTGGCAGTATGGCCTTCTAAATAATGGAGCTAACATTTCGAAAACTTACCATAACAAGGTCGTGCGTGATCGGCCTCAAGCAGTTGTCTCTTGGGCACTGCGATCGCGCTCCTAGGTCACTATAACCAATACTAACCCAGTTTCCTTTTCAGGTACCTCAAGAAGTAATACCCTTCCATGGTGTGGACAGCCAGGAAGTGAAAATCGTCCTCATACCTCAAACAGCACACGATATCATCTTGTTCGAGGTCAAATCCCACCATCAACTCTTAATAACTCTCTTATCCCTATGATTAACCCGTCTAGCCTAGATTTATCACCACATGCCTCTAATGCTAATGGTTTGAGTTCACGAAACGTTATTCCTGGTCTCCTGAAATCTCGCACTAAACTATATATATCAGAGCTTTTAACGTCCGAACCTTATGCCAAATAGGACAACAAGCATCCTTAACTATGACTATACATTCCCGCTCCATCGATATCTGCTGCATCTCTAAAACGCGCATACAGGGTGCAAGTTCAGTTATTCGCTTGACCTCACCTTGCCAAAATAAAGAACCGACCAGGTTCACCCTTCGTGTTTCCGAAGACCCTACCGCTACGACTAGAGGCCTTGCTCTTGTAGGTATAGCATCGAGTTTAAAAGCTATATAGGCTCTCCGACCTCCGTCGAAAAGCTAAGCGTACTGATATAGTGATAGTGGCTGGTGATTATAATACTCAAGTAGGTAGATTAGGCGAAACCGAAAGTCAGCTAGATGGATCCTATGGTGTTGAGGCTCAACGAACAGATAATGGCGACCGTTTATTACAACTGTGCTCAGATGACTGTCTATTTCTCGCAAGCACCAACTTTAAACATAAGGAAAGACATCGGTTGACATGGCGACCCCCACAATCAACTCAACGCTGGACTCAAATAGACCACATTGCTATCAGCTACCGTTGGTGAGGCTCAATAGAAGACTGCAATTGATTTTGGAGTACATGTTTAAAATCAGACCATGCTTTAGTACGAGCGCATATTAGTTTGCATTTCATTAGATATAAAAGATTCACGACAAAGATCCCCATAAGAGTTCAACTTAATGATGAAAAAGTCAAGATTGCATTTCAGAAGCAACTAGAGAACCAACTATGAAAGCTGTACCCATCCTGAGTTAACTTGGGATGATATCCAAAAAGCTGTTGAAACAGTAGTAATATCAACTAGTAAATTAAACCAAAAAGTTAAGAAAACTCAGTAGATTTCAGCTGCGTCTACTGAACTGATAGATGCTCGACTACACATCCCGTTTGGCTTTGAACACAATGAGAAGCGAAGGTAACCTAAACACAAGCTGGTTAAAAGCTAATGTAATAACCGTGAGAAGTGGTGGGTGGCGAAAGCTAAAGAGATGGAAATGACAGTAGCAATGGGTAACAGTAGACAACTGTTCAGACTTGTTAAGGAAACGGGTATCAGAAATCCGACTGTAAGTGAAACTGTCTCAGAAAAAGATGGGAGCATTATTCACTGTCAATTCAGAAGGTTGGACAGATGGGCAGAACACTTTAGCGGACAGTTCAACTGGCCCTCATCCTCTGAAAGGCAAATTAGTATTCGTCTCCCAAGTTTTAGTGAAGTTAAGAAGGCTATAGGGAATCTAAGGCGAGGGAGAGCAGCAGGACCTGATAGGTTAACCACTGAGATATTTAAGGATGGTGGTCCAGTTTTAACAACGAGATTAATCGGAATCTTGGCTAGAATCTGGGAACTGGATGCAATTCCATCTGACTGATCTCGTACACTAATCGTCCCAGTCTGTAAGAAAGAACAGAAGTCCTCTTGTGACTATTACCGAGGAATCAGCTTAACGAATATAGTGTCTAAAATACTAGCTTCAATAATATTTCGACGTCTAACTAAAGCTCGTGAAGAGCAAACTCGAGAAAACCAAGGTGGTTTCAAACCTAGACGTGGTTGTGTAGACCAAATATTCACACTTCGACAGGTTGTGTAACTTAGACACACTTTTAGACGCCCAACAATAGTTGTATTCCTTGATCTTGAAGCGGCATTTGACTGTATCGATCGTAAGGTTATGTGCCAATGTCTGTGATTGAAAGGCGTACCAGAGAAGTACACTAACCTTATACAAGCTCTCTACTCGAACACTACATGTCGAGTCAAAGCTTATGGCGGATTATCGTCGAAACTGATTACCTCAAGTGGTGTTCGTCAAGGTTGTCCGCTTTCCCCATTTTTATTTAATTTTATCATTAACATACTTTTAGAGTTAACATTGTCATCGTCTGACTTCTCCGGAGTTGATCTCCTTCCAGGGGATAAACTTGTTAACTTAGAATATGCAGATGATATACACCTAGTGGATGAAGGTGTTGATAAAACGCAGAATCTCTTGACTACCTTAAACATGAATGTAAGGATGTTTGGGATGCGATTCTCTCCACCCAAATTCATAATGTTGTTTGAGGATTGGCTTGATTCGGCACTAACAAGGAGAGGAGCTGATATAGCTTCAGACCACCACCTGGTGGTTTCTAAAATAAAACTGAAGCTAAAGAAGCAGTGGACAACTGGAGTGGCAGCAGTACAACGGTTCAATACAGGCTTTCTCCGAGACACTGACAAACTCAACGAATTCAAAATATCTCTCAACAACAGGTTCCAAGCCTTACAAGATCTGCCGAAAGAAGAAGAAACCACTATGGAGGATAACTGGAAGGAAATCAAAGAAGCACTAACGTCAACGTGTCAGGAAGTTCTAGGCCGCAAGAAGCACCATTATAAGGAATGGATCTCCACTGAGACATTGAGCAAAATTCAACAAAGGAGGAACAAGAAGATAGAAATCAACAACAGCCGAACAAGAGCAGAGAAAATCAAGGCTCAAGCTGAATACTCAGAAGCAAATAAGCAAGTAAAGAAGCGCATTAGAGCTGACAAACGGAAATACATCGAAGGCCTGGCAACGACAGCGGAGAAGGCTGCAAGAGAAGGAAATATGAAACAGCTATACGACACAACGAAGAAACTGGCAGATAAACATGGTAAACCAGAGCGACCGATCAAGAACAAAGAAGGCAAGACACTCACTGAGATTCAAGAACAAAAGAATAGGTGGGTAGAACACTTTGAGGAACTTCTAAATAGACCAGCTCCACTGAACCCACCCACCGGACATCGAAGCAGCACCTACAGATCTCCCGATGGATGTCACTCCACCAACGATGGAAGAAATCAAGATGGTTATCAGACAAATCAAAAGTGGAAAAGCAGCAGGACCTGACAATATACCAGCTGAAGCACTCAAGTCAGATATCGACCTAACAGCAAGGATACTCCACGTTTTATTCAAAAAGATCTGGGAAGAAGAACAAGTTCCGGCAGACTGGAAAGAAGGTTATCTTATCAAGATACCAAAGAAAGGGAATTGAGCAAATGTGACAACTACAGAGGGATCACGCTACTGTCGATACCAGGGAAAGTCTTTAACAGAGTATTGCTGAACAGAATGAAAGATTCAGTGGAGGCTCAACTTCGAGATCAACAAGCTGGTTTTCGTAAGAATCGGTCGTGCACGGACCAAATCGCAACACTACGGATCATCGTTGAACAATCAATTGAATGGAACTCGCCCCTGTACATCAACTTCATTGATTATGAGAAGGCGTTTGACAGTGTAGATAGGAGAACACTATGGAAACTTCTTCGACACTACGGCATATCAGAGAAACTCGTCAACATCATCCGAAACTCTTACGACGGGACACAGTGCAAAATTGTGCATGGAGGACAACTGACAAATGCATTTTCAGTGAGGACCGGAGTCAGACAAGGTTGCTTGCTCTCACCGTTTCTCTTCCTCCTAGTGGTCGACTGGATCATGAAGACCTCCACATTTGAGGGAATGTACGGGATTCAATGGACAAGTAGGATGCAACTCGATGATTTGGACTTCGCAGATGATCTAGCTCTTTTAGCACATACACACCAACAAATGCAAGCGAAGACAATCAGTGTAGCAGCAACTTCAGCATCAGTAGGCTTGAACATACATAAGGGTAAGAGCAAGATTCTCAAATACAACACAGAGATCACCAACCCAATTCAACTTGATGGAGAAACTCTGGAAAAAGTGAATACTTTCACATATCTGGGGAGCATCATCGATGAAAAAGGAGGGTCCGATGCAGATGTAAAGACAAGGATTGGCAAGGCAAGGGCAGCATTCCTACAGTTGAAAAACATCTGGAACTCAAAACAACTGTCAAATAACCTCAAAGTTAGACTCTTCAATTCGAACGTGAAGACAGTCCTGATGTATGGAGCTGAAACCTGGAGAATTACTGCAAACATCCTCAGACGGATACAAGTATTTATAAACAACTACCTACGCAAGATACTGAATGTCCGTTGGCCGGAAACCATCAGCAACAACTTACTATGGGAGAGGACAAAGCAACTTCCAGCCGAAGAGGAAATTAGGAAAAGACGATGGAAATGGATAGGACATACACTACGCAAACCATCAGACTGCATAACAAAACAAGCATTAACATGGAATCCTGCTGGGAAACGGAAAAGAGGAAGGCCAAAGAACACGCTGCGGCGAGAATTGGAAGCAGACATTAAAAGGATCAGCAGCAACTGGAAACAAAACTCCGCCTGGAGCCACACAAGGTTTCTGCCGGTCCCAAGCCCGGATAAAGGAGGAGGGTTGGGCATGGGGTTAGCAAACCCATCCCGTAAAACAACTACCATGCTAAAAAACAGCTTACGGGTAAAAACCTCTATAACCATTCTAACTCTGCCCTGGAAGTTGGAAGGACTAATATGACGCTTCATGGTGAAAGCCGAGTTCCTTCGGAAGCCATGAGGCCGATGCCCCCCCTTCCGACAACCGGAGCAACAATTGATGTACTCGACCGACCTCAAACAGCTGTCCCCTGGACACTGCGGTCACACTCTCAGGTCATCACGACCTCCTCTAATCCTCTTTCTCTTTCAGGTTCCTCAAGAATGACCCTTCCACGGTGTGGGCAACCGGGAATTGATAACCGCCCTCATACCTCCAATAGCACTCGAGTTCACCTTGTTCATGATCAAACACGTTCTCCCTCTCTGGTCCCCACTTGTAACACTTCTACCACATTTTGTATGCGTGCCACTTGTACTGGTTACCCGAGTTCCCAAATTATCATACCAGGTCTCCTGAAGCCACGCTCTAAACTTCATGTTGGAGCTTTTAATGTGCGTACGCTGTGTCAAATCGGTCAACAGGCTGCCTTAGCTAAAACATTAGAATCTCTTGCAATTGATGTATGCTGTGTCTCCGAAACACGCATACAGGATCCCAGCATGGTCTTCCGTTTGACCTCACCTAGTCAATGCAATGGAACTGCACACTTCACTCTTCGTTTATCTGGAGACCCTACAGCTAGCTCACGTGGCCTTGCTGGTGTAGGTATAGCACTCAGCTTACGGGCAGAACAGGCTCTTCTCGAGTGGATTCCTGTAGACAGTCGTCTATGTGCTGTCCGTCTAAATGGCACAGTACGAACTCGGAAAGATAGGGACACACGCCGATGCCTTTTTGTCGTCTCTGCTTATGCCCCCACTGATTGCAGCACAGATGAAGTGAAAGACGACTTCTATATGAAGTTCTCTAGCCTCCTTCAGAAAGCTAAGCACTCAGACATAGTAATTATTGCAGGAGATTTTAATGTCCAAGTTAGTAGACTAAATCAGGCTGAAAAGCACCTAGGTGGGTTACTCGGCATCCCAGCCCAGAGAACAGACAAACGGAGATCGTCTGTTGCAGTTATGTTCAGACTACCGTTTATTCTTAGCTAGCACAAACTTTAAGCATAAGGCGAGACATTGTTTAATCTGGCGACCTCCAACATCTACGCAACGATGGACACAAATTGATCACATCGGCATCAGCTATCGTTGGAGAGGTTGTATAGAGGACTGCCGCTCTTTCTGGGGCACTTGCCTAGACTCTGACCATGCCCTAGTGAGAGCACGTATCTCTATGCGTTTTGCTGGTCGCAGAAAGGTAACATCGGACAAACCCTTTAGATATCACTTTGAGACTGAGAACGCTAAGATTGCATTTAGGAATGGTTTGGCTAAGCATTTACTCGCCCATGACCAACAGGTTTCCCCCGAAGTAGCTTGGAATGATTTTAAAGCAGGTGTATACGCAGCAGCGCTATCAGTATCTAACCCCAATCCAATGGTTATGAAAGACCATTGGATCTCTAGAACTTCTAGGGAACTGATGGAGGCTCGAAAACTAGTTCCAGCAGGCTCGAAGTATGATGAAGAGCGACGACAACTGAAACGTAGACTGACAAAGAGTCTGCGTAAGGATCGTGAACAGTGGTGGGCAACAAAAGCAAAAGCGATAGAAGCATCAGCAGCGGCAGGCAATAGTAGACAGCTGTTCCGACTTATTAAGGACACCGGTATCAAAAAATCGGCAGTTAGTGAAATAATCTCTGAAAAAGATGGGTCGTTGATCTACTCTCAATCTAGAAGATTAGAACGATGGGCAGAACACTTTCAGGAACAGTTCAACTGGCCCCCAGCCACGCTTAGCTTACCCACAATCTCCAAGCTACCCGAATAGAAAAAAAAACTGACACAGGTCCCCCAACTCTCAGTGAAGTTGAAAACGTCATAAGTAAATTGAAACGAGGGAAAGCAGCAGGGCCTGATATGTTGTCTACCGATATCTTCAAGGATGGTGGTTGCCCCTTATCCCCATTTTTATTTAATTTCATCATAGACGTACTGTTAGAAATCTCTCTCACTTCTTTTAAGTCCTCTGGGATTAGTCTCCTTCCAGGAGGCTCTCTTGTCGACTTAGAATATGCAGATGATATAGTCATATTTGGTGAAGATGCACACAGCATTCTAGGTCTCTTGAACACGTTGAGTAACAATGCAGGCATATTTGGGATGCGCTTCTCCCCTCCCAGATGCAAAATGTTACTCCAGGACTGGTCTGCTTCTTCCCCCAAATTATTTATAGGGAGTGAAGTAATTGAATGCGTTGATCGCTTCACTTATCTCGGAAGTCTCATTACCCCTGGTGGGTCGGTGTCTGATGAAATCTCAGCGCGGATCCAGAAAGCTCGATTGGCATTTGCCAATCTACGGCACTTGTGGCGCAGACGAGATATCCGTGTCTCAACGAAAGGCCGGGTGTACTGCGCAGCAATCCGCGCCATCTTAACATATGGCTGCGAAACGTGGGCCATGAAAACTCAAGATATGCGTCGTCTCCAGATATTTGACCATAGGAATCTTCGGAACATCGCTCGTATACCATGGAATAACCGGACTAGTAATAGTGAGGTTAGACAAAAGGTTCTTGGGAAACACGGTAAATCAGTCGAAGAGGTCATTAACCTTCATCGTCTGAGATGGCTAGGACATGTATTGCGCATGCCCGACCACCGTCTACCCCGTCGCGCCATGTTAGCTAGGGCTGAAGTAGGATGGAAGAAGGTTAGGGGCGGCCAAACCAAAACATGGCATCAGTCCATGAAGTCCTTGACTACTGGCCTAAGCCATGTTGGAAGATGTAGACTACCTGGTTGGGGTCCGCGTGATGATCGCAACAAATGGCTGGAGACACTAGGTGATATGGCTCAGAACCGGTCACAGTGGCGCAAGTGTATTCACTCTTTAACCTCATCTAGATCTTAAATTCTATTGTTATTTTCTGGACATCTTTACTTACTCTTCTCTCTTGTATTCTGTCTATACGTTACCTCAATATTCTCGTAGTGCTATTGTGGTATGGCAACTTGAACCTACAGGCCTTTGTGCCCGGTTCTACGTTGCTGATGATGATGATGATGAACTGGAAAAAATTGGAAAGGATTGCTGAGGACAGAGTTAAATCGAGAACACTGGTGAGCGGCCTATGCTCCTCAGCGAGGAGTAACAGGCATAAGTAAGTAAGTAAGTTGATTTGGCACTGAAGTTAGTGATAGGGAGTGAAGCAGGTGAATGTGTTGGCCGCTTCACTTATCTTGAGAGCCTCGTCAGTCCTGACGTCTGCTGTCTGCTGAGATCTCGGCTCGCATACATCAAGCCCGATTGGCTTTTGAGAATTTGCGTCACTTGTGGCGTAGGCGAGACATCCGACTACTGATACAAAGGACGCAGTAGGTCGATCCGTTTTACTTTATGGATGTGAAACATGACCAGTAAGGATAGAGGATATTCGTAGGCTCCTAGTATCCGATCATAGATGTCTTCGTAGCATTACTTGTGTTCACTGGGACCACTGAGCAAGCAATACGTGGGTTAGGAGTAGAGTACTATGTAAATACAGTAAGTTGATTGAAGTGATGAGTCTTCATCAGACAAGCTGGTTAGGGCATATGTTACGTGTACCCAACAACCGCCTATCTCGATGAAAAATGCATTCTGGTGTGGGGGTAGGCTAGAAGAAAGCTAGAGGCGGCCAAACTAAGATATGGCACTAGTCCATGAAGTTATTGAGAATTGGGATGTGCGATGCTAATAGGTTTAGACTACTTGGTTGGGGTCCGCCTGATGATTGTAACCAATCGGTAGAAACTTTAAATGATATGGCTCAAAATCGTAGGCAATGGCGTAGGTGAACCCACTGCTTGTCTTTATCTAAATTCTAAATTCATGAACTTAATATAATTTTCTCTTTACTGAATCATATTTTGTTAAATCTTTTCTTCGATCTCTATTCCTTCCCATTAATACTAACTCTGTTTCTACCTCCGCTACTCTGAGATTTGATCCGACAATTTATTCCCTATCTGCTATTTGAGGCTTGGCAAATTGAACTGGTATACGCACGTACCAAGTTCTACGTTGTTACTGACTGACTGAGACTCTACAAGCAGATCGTAACACTTTATATTCAAAACCCAATCTATTTTGTTTTTCGAGAGTGATCTATTAGGTGGGTGCATGAATGTTGAGAGGGATGGCCACTGAGCAAACGACAGTTATACAGTCTTCCTAGAGTTACAGATTCGAATGAAGCATGTTTAGTTTCTGTTGCGTATATATGACCACCGTCTGACTCATCACGCCAGGCTGGCTGGGGTAATCAGTAGGATGGAAGAAAGATGAAGGCAGCCAAACCAAAACATGATATTAGTTTATGAAGTCATTGACTGGAACTTAACCATGTCAGTAGATGCAGGCTACCGAGTTGAGGTCCCAGTGACAGCCATGGTAAGTGGTCGGAGATGCTGCGTGGCATGGTTAAGACCGGTAACGGTGGTGCAAATCTATTCTCTTTATGTTCTACAAGATTATGAATTCTATTATTCTTTCTTACTTTCGTTTGTTTCATTTCTTCCTCCTGAATTATACTGTTTTGTTAATCTTGTGAATTCGGTCTCATCGTGCTAATGTGGTATGGTAATTTGGACCTATGTACAAGCGCGTCGTGTTCTACGTTGTACATGAATGATGAATTAATGTTTGATTTCTGAATAACCTCTGGCACTCACATACTTAACAAATTTGTTTTGTTAGCTTAGATGATCTTATTACCCTGTTTATTTCAGAATGTTGTCAGTAGAATTCACTTCAAATGTTAGTGACGTAAATTAAGCTGTTGAGATGTTTAAAAAATGACAGCATCCTCTTTTATTATCAGTATTGGTCACCTTATTAATAAAGTGGAGGCTTAGCTACTAGCTAATCTGGCTGTGGTACGCTCGAAAGCTCTCATATGGTTGCATGTTCATAGCCTGTAGTTAATATATGGTGAGGGTGATTGTACAAAAATGAGGTGACGGAAATGGATATCCGGCACATAAACCGAGTCGATTGAGACGGAGCTTGCTTGTGTTAAAAAAAATCCGACTGAAATCTAAGTGGCATACAAAAGCTGAATGATCCCAGCGGAACAAACATAGTATCGACCTTGATTATCGGCTACTATGGTAATGGCATTCCTCATGGGCTTATGGCTTGGGCGTCCGTTCAATATCTTAGCCCATACACAAATACGATAACTGATAATTACGAAAATGATAAACTCATTCTGTTTTATTATAAATTTGAATGGCATTCATTCTACGGCATAATTAGTGTAAAAGCCATGACAAAATTCCTAGTGTATACATCCCAATACTGATATTCAAGTGTCCAAAATAGTAGTCCATCTAATTCATTCAAAAGGCTGCATGCAAAACCTATTATATGAACTGACCTGTAATACCAACCGCTATCTCCGGTTCACCATCGGTGACAAACTTAACAACATCGTCTTTCGTAACTTTTCCATCAATTTTCTCCACTTCATGAACAGTAGTTGTAATTTTTCCACCCTCTACAAGAGTACGCTTTTCAGTGGACATTTCAGTTGTTTTTACGACCAATGTTACGTCAGTGCTAGAATAAAAGTAAATAATCGAGATCATCATATTTACAACATAATCCGGTTAAAAGTTTATATTATAATTAATAAGCATATTAAGATAAAACACGTTTAGTTACTAAGTGCAATTAGGCATTATAATTACCCATTTAAATATTCCTTGATGGAATCTAATGTAACGTCACCAACATTTTGACCATTCTCTAGTGTAGTGTCATCCACCTTTTTTGCAGTGGGTATAATCTCTTCTTCAACTACAGGTATAAAATCAATTTTAGTTTCATCGGTGGTAAAGTTACCAGCAATCTGAAATAAAAAATACCTATGATGAATAATCAGCAGTAAAAATGTGAATCAAGAAAAAAAGCACACTAATAGTAGACAAACACAGTACCTGAGGAGTTTCATCAGCTGAAGCTGTCTGATTGGTTTTTAAAATATCATTTTCGACAGGAGCCTCCTTGTTAATTCTGGCCCAATCGGGTAGACGGATAGCAACAAAATCATCGGTTATAAGATTGTTAACCGGCACAGCAAGTGAATTCAATGAAGGAATAGGAGTGAGTTCAGATACTAAAAGACGACAGCCTATGGACCAGAAGATATGTGTGTTAAATGTATGTGTCGCCACATACGGTATCGTAGAAGGTAGATAACCAGGATAACAACGTTCTGAAAAACAAGAATTTAACGTCGAACATTTAATTTTTGGACGTGAAACAAAAAACGTCACGTTATGAAAAAGAGAAACAGAAAATAATAATTCAGGTCAGCGAAAATTTCTTTATGATTACATAAAAATTGAATTTTCACTCTAAATTCAGTAAGTTTGATAGATCAAACAGTTTCACTCACTATCGTAAAATATATACTGAACAGTGGGACAGTGGCAGTATAGTTCGGATATCGATTTCAACCATCCCGGCTATTTCCGACCGTAGCTGCTACCTTGACTTAGTGGTCGGGTTCGCCTATCGTGATGACCCAATCGAGCTATATTGGCTGGAACGCTTGTTCCTCTCGGCCCTACCATACCAAGCAGGTCTGTTGGGGAGCGATAAGACCATAAGCAGCAACCTAAGATCTGAGGGCGAAGTCGTACTGCTGACCACAGCGGAGTGTGACAACAGTAAGGTGTTTCCCTCGGACGACCAGCATCTGTAGCAATGCTGCCTTCTCACGAAGGAAGGAAGGGGTTAGAAAAAGTCGACCTTAAAAATGTCACACCTCACCTTACTCCACGGATTAACGTCTCTGGCAGTATGGCCTTCTAAATAATGGAGCTAACATTTCGAAAACTTACCATAACAAGGTCGTGCGTGATCGGCCTCAAGCAGTTGTCTCTTGGGCACTGCGATCGCGCTCCTAGGTCACTATAACCAATACTAACCCAGTTTCCTTTTCAGGTACCTCAAGAAGTAATATCCTTCCATGGTGTGGGCAGGAAGAAGTGAAAATCGCCCTCATACCTCTAACAGCACAAGAGATCCCGGCTACTTCAATTTGGACAACTGGATTTTACTCCTAGCTTTCACACTTACATATATGTCTACCTGGTCAATAAGGCAATAAAAAGTAACAATATATGTTCTATAAAACTACCAACACGCTTAGAGGTGCATTAGTTAAAACAAAAGAAAAGATTCCATTCACCACCACAGGAAACTGTGTTTACAGGTCAGTTTGTGTCAATCTTGGTGCTATCTACATTGATGATTCTTCGCGAGGAATCGTGACTCGTGCCAAAGAAAACAAAAGCTACACAAAACAACCTCCCAGTAATCCTGTAAAGCTCGAGAAGTTGCAAATCAAATCAGTAATAGTAGTACATGTTATCCACAATAGCCATAAAATAAACATAACATTCAAATTATCTAGAAATGTTTTTCTAACTATAAAAAAAGGCGTGTTGATGAGGTATTTCCCATTTCGCTAAACCTCATTGCACTCAATAGGAAGGAAAGCTTTGTTATTTATCCTACTTGGACAATTTATCCAAACAAAAATTAGACAGAAGATTTTTCAACACATAAACTATCACCACTTTACTCACCATATTCCTCATACCCCACTGACAATTGACAAGCATACACAAACATGTTTCACTATGAAACACCTTGACTCATAACTACATAACTTTAACACGATCAGTCTTGTGCTAAATAACTTGAATTTGATTTGTTTGATCGTATTATTGAAGCTTCAGTTAATGTTCTGATAAATGAAAAAGCTGCTAAAACTAAGCCGCTAAACATCAGAAATTTTAATTCCTACCAACTGGATTATCACAAATATACTACCTAACGTGCTAAATAGCTGACAACTAATCAAACCGTCCCACAGGTGAAAATTTTTGATTGATACATACCTTTGAATACTTTTCGGAGACTAGGAAGAGAAAGTACGGCAATCTGTCCATCTAGTAACGTTGCAACAGCATTCCATTCAAGTTTCGTATTTTCACCAGACCCAGAGGTAAAATTCTGCAGGCCAAATCCTGTCACACGTTTACGATTAACTTGACTTGCATTTACATATACAATCTAATGAAAAGTAGTAAACAATCAAAAAATTTATGACAATATTGATTCCTGTAATAACTTAATGAATATACATATCAAAATTACTTAATGATGTGTATGTTTACTGTTCTTTCCCCGACCCACTGACATCGGTTGAAACACTTGATTAATATTGTGAAAACAACTGCTAAGATAGGAGAATGCTTTATTTAGCGAAAATACAGAACGTCATAAATAATGCAAGCATTGCCTTCAATCATCTATATACACGTCGTTTGTGTTTCCCGATCGAAGCTTGTTCTAGACTGGTTTTCCTTGGTTGTCTTCTTTCCTCCTAAGTATTCTGAACAACCCTTGCATTCCTGCCACCCTGAAATTCATCTCGTCGATTGATTACTGTAGCAACTTTCATGTGACTTTCTGCTTCATACTACGACCTTATGAGTAGCACCCACCACAGCATTAAAATCCAGTACTGAATGTCTAACAAAGAAGTTACATCAAAACAGAAATTACAATAAAAATATAGTACATATTGTCTATGATATTAAAGTCTTGAAAGTAAGCAAAATATTCACCTCTCTCTCACCGACAACTGCATCTGCTTCCTCATTCATATCTTTCTCCGGTTTCGAAGTTGGACCAGTACGAGAAGTCATTGGCATACCAAGCATCCGGAGACGATCAACAAATTTATGCTTATAAATTGTACGCAGTGAAGGTAGGCTAAACAATTTAACTTGCTCCTCAGTACACAAAAGTAAATGATGTATATCTTGCGTAGATTGTGTTGACTGCATAGGCATTTCAGTGTCTTTAACACTCTCAGTTGTAACTTCAGCAAGAGTTTCTGAAGGTTGGGTAGATTCCTTTTGTTCAATGCCTTCGTCTGACTCAATGCAAGAATTCCTTTAAAAAAAATTGACAGGTATTAGATTCAGATGAAAATGTTAAAATTGTTGGTTATGCCAGAAAAACCCAACATAAGGAACAGCACAAACAACTGCTGAAGAGATAATTACTCTATGAACTTACCGATACGCTTGGCTATGCATAATTGGCCCATGACTAACTGAATCTACTATATCCAAAGATACAATTGGAGAGTGATGATGTAACTGTACTTCTTTGCAAAATGTAGCTTTGACGGGTCCAGAGGTATTCTTCCATGATAAACTGTAAGCTAACGCTTTACCTGAACTTGTACCAACCCAAATAGAAGGAGTACGATCTCCCATTTGATTTGGCAATCGACCGTTTGGAATGTACGTGTCGGAAAATAAGAGGCAACGAACAGCTGATGATGCTATATCTTCCTGGCCTAGATGAATATATTCAGGAGAGACATCAACTTCTGTGTTATCCGTCATTAATTCGGACTTCTGCTCTTCTATTGGTTCAGATGCAATTGGTTGATCTGTTACTTCCTCAATGTCATTACCTTCTTGGGCTTCCTTCTTTTCATCTAGTTCAATAGGTTGGTCTTTTTCTTTAGCTTCATCTTTAAAACAATGCAGAGATGATATTTCAGTCAAGTTCACACTTACAAATAAATTTTAACTTCGTGATTTAGTATCTTATTAAAGTATGTACATGAAGTAAGACAACCAATGGAGGTTGTGTTTACATGGTGGGGAAAATCTATAAACACTAAAGTATCTTGGTGCCAGGAATCATTATGAACTCGCACACAATAACAGTATTCGTATTTTAAAAACTATCTTTGTTAATCAAAGTCCAGAAATTTGATTATCCTAAATACGTAAACGCATTTTTACTAACTGAGACCAATACAAACTCATCATAAACCTTAACATTAATTATGAATAATCACACTATACCAGTAAGTTCTTTTACTGAGAAGAGTGCATGACAAATACTGTGTTTTATGAAAGTAAGGAATATTGATAATATACAAAATTATGAAGCTCAGCAATCATAACACACCTTTCGATGAGGTTTCTTTAACAGTCTGTTCGGTTGCATTCGGCGTAATTTGTTCATCAGCTGGTGCAGGTTCAGTTAAACTTCTTTCGGCGGCGGTTGTTGAGGTCCGAAGGTGCTTTAAACGTCTGAATGAATCTCTTACACTTAATTTAAATTGCTTCCCTTGAGCCATTATTACACTTTGCACAGCTGGAAACAAGTATAAATTAATTAGAGTAAATAAGAGAAATCACTAAACATCTAAGATATCATCAACCACTGAACTTAGTATGATCAACTTACTTGCCACGGGATTAATGATCTTTGCAGGACCAGATGAATCGTAGGTGAAATGGGTATGAATAATAGAACGATTAAACAGGTCTAACAAAGCAAAACCATGTGAAGAGCCAATAGCTAACAGATTCCAAGATAATTCTAGTGCAAGAGATGTGATCTGACTGGGAGGATTCAGTTGGACAAGATGGCAAGGATGGAATGTTAATCCAGTTGGTGTGCAATATTGAGGGACACCTTCAGTAGGCTAGAAATTAAAAATGAGTAACAAAAATTTAGACAAGCGACCATAATCAGTAATCAATGAAGTGATCGGCTCTGATAAAATATTAGGAGGATATATGAATACTTAGATGAATCTCCAAGCAATGTGATGGTTAATTTTACGCAAACACTAACACTCAATTAACGACAACCGCTAACAGCTCAAAATAAACTGGCTAATATTTTTATCAGTAAAATAATATGGAGACATATTGGAAGTTATTAAGACAGAAGTAGTAAAACGACCAGGAGTGAGGGAGAAATGTCTACGCGATAGTAACCCGCGCCAAAAATCGGTAAACGATAAAAAGACATAAATGTGTAACTTACTCGAAGACATGAAGCATCCTTCCATATATACTTATTCTCTTCAGATTGGTCAATGAGGTTAACACAAACACTGGACACATCTGGCTCGAAAGAAGTGAGTTCCGGCATATGCAGAAAGCCTTCTGAACCAGCAACCCACAAGCTAACTTGACCACTAGCACCACCAATAACGAGAGTTAATGTATCTGGTGCAACTGAATCGCTAACACCTGATCGAATTGGACTACCGAGTAATATAAGTAAATGTGAAATAGCTAGGCGTGGATCACAATTCTCGAGAGCATAACGTTGTGCTCGAGAACAATAACCAACTGGACGAAAAGGTGGCCAAGTTTCCTCCCCTAATGTTGAACTGCCACACTTCTAAAAAACAAAATGAAATTTTGATAAATAATTAGAAGAAATAATAGTAACGTCAACTAGAGAAAATTTTTACTCTTATAAATGAATAGTCTAAAATATGCAAGGTGAGAAACAAATCACTTTACACTTTTCGGAAATCTCAGCAAAACTGGACTATTGCTACAATAGTCCTCATAATAGCTTTTAAGTCCCAATTAAAATGATTAAGTTCCTATTAATGCGCACCCGACCGTGCTATTACATTGTCGTGGTGGTCTGGATTGTCTATCGTGATGACTCAATCGGACTAAACTGGCTAGAACAATAGTTCCCAAAGGTCCTACAATGCCGGGTGGTCGGTTGAAGAGCGGTGAGACAAAAAGCAGCAAATGTAAGGTCCGAGGACGAACTTTAAGCATAAGGAACCACATCATCTGACATGGCGACCTCCTGACCCTACGCAACGGTGGACTCAAATTAGACCATATCGCCATCAGTCACCATTGAAGAGGCTCGGTAGAAAATTGCCGGTCTTTCTAGAGTACATGTTTAGATTCTGATCACGTTCTACTATGAGCACGCATTTGCTTGAATCTTATTGGGAGAAGAAAAACTACCACAGGAAAACCCACTAGAATTCGATCAGCAACAAAACAAACAAGATTAAATTCCAGGAACAACTGAAGAATCACTTAAGCAATTATACAGATATGACCAAACTAGATACTGTTTGGAAAGATGTCCAAACAGCAGTGGTATCTACAGTGACATCTATCAAGGATTTAAATCACCGTGTCAAGATAAATCAGTGGATCTCGATGGCTATTATTGAATTGGTAGACTCCCAGAGAATTATTCCGTCAAGCTCCGAACATGATAAGGAGCGAAGTGTAATCAGGTACAAACTGACAAAAAATCCGCGAAACGACAGTGAGCAGTGGTGGCTAACGAAAGCAAAGGAAGTGAAAAGGCAGCAGCGTTAGGTAACACTAAAAAACTTATCAGGTTGATAAAAGAAATCGGGGTTAAAAAATCCAGCGTTAATGAGACGATTTCCGAAAGGGATGGAACTCTTATTAGCTCTCAGTCTAGATGTTTAGAACGATGGGCTGAACACTTCAAGGAGCAGCTCAGTTGGCCTGCAGCTGCTCTAAAGCTTTACACTACTTCAAGACAAACAGGATGGAAGGTCGACTTAGGTCCCCCTCCACTTTTGTCGAAGTCGAAAACGCTATAGCCCATCTAAGCCAAGGCAAAACAGCAGGTCACGATGGACTATTTCCAGAGATCTTTAAGGATAGTGGTCCCGTCAAACTGTTGTTGATCGTTAATAGCCCCAGCATATAAAAAAGGGTCAAAGTTGTCCTGCGATAACCGTAGAGGAATTAGTTTTACTAATATAGTGTAAACAAATACTGGCTTCTATAATTGTCAAACGTTTAACTGCAACACGTGATTTGCAAGTACGAGAAAACCAGGCTGCTTTCAGACCTGGTCGCGGTTGTATAGACCAGATATTCACCACTCGTCAGGTTTTAAAACATAGACATACTTGTCGGCGCCGGACAATGGTGGTTTTCCTCGACTTGAAAGCGGCATCTGACTCTGTAGACCGTGAAGTCCTATGGCAATGTCTTTCGTTGAAAGACGTACCCCAGAAGTGCATAGACCTTGTCAAGGCTTTTTACTCAAACACTATTAGTCGTATCAGAGCATATGACAAACTGTCATCTGAACATGTAACCTCGAGTGGTGTCCATCAAGGCTGCCCACTCCCCATTTTTGTTTAATTTTGTGGTCGACATACTTTTGGAAATTACACTCTCATTGTCTGACTTTCCAGGAATTGATCTCCTACCAGGAGATCCACTTATTGACTTAGAATATACTGATGACGTGGTCTTATTTGGCGAAGACGCTGATAAGATGCAGGATCTCTTAACAGCAATAAGCTCCAATGCAAGCATGTTCGGAATGCGTTCCTCCCCCTCTGAATGCAAACGATTGCTTCAGGACTGGTTTTCGTCAATACCTGAACTAAAGATAGGCAGTGAAGTAGTTGAGCACGCCAACCACTTCACTTATCTTGGAACTCTGATTAGCCCTAATGGGTTTGTCTCTGAAGAAATATCAGTACGAATTCAAAAGGCTCGTTTGAAGGGAAGAGTGTACTGCTCTACAGTTCGCTCTGTCTTACTGCATGAGTGTGAGACGTGATCACTAAGGGTAAACGACACTCGGAAGTTATTAGTTTTGACTATAGGTGTCTTCGAAACATCGCTCGCGTTAGCCGGGATCACCGAGTAAGTAATAACGAGGTTAGACGACTGGTGTTAGACAAATGTGGTAAATCGGGAGATGGGGTTGTGAATCTTCATCGACCAAGGTGGTTGGGACATGTGTTGCAGATTTATTCACTCATTGTTCTCCGTTAAATCATGAGCTTCAAATTATTTCATAACTTTCTATGCATGCTCCCTGAACCATATTCTGTATGTTCACACTCCTTGTTACTATTATTATTTTATTTTTATTTTATTGAAGTAAATTCTACTCATGTGATGCTAATCTTGCGGTGCCATAGAGGTATGGCAACTTGAACCGATGCACACATGTGCCAGGTTCTACGTTGATTATACATACATACATATTAACACGCAATCAATCATAATCAAAGAAAATATGAGTTAGTCAGGTCTTCCAGATCGAATCGGCTTCGCGAGATGAAGTTAGCAAGATGAGTAACAAGAGATTCAAAGTAATAATAGAATCAACGATACTTAGGAAGACTGAACACAGAATAGTTTAGAAGGGAATAACATAAAAAAATAAGGAACTAAAGACCTAGGAATAGATTAAGTGCATCTGCTTTACTGTGACTGATTCTGAACCATAAAACCCATCAGCTCGAACTACAACCGAGTAGTTAGTATTCACCAAAACGGCTAATTTTGAATAAAGCATTTCTTGAACGGGTGCTATATCTTACATTAAACACCCATAGCTACTACCAAACATAATACCATCTCAATAGACATTGCATATCCAGGTAATTTGTGGCTCGGCACCTCAATAGATGAAGATTTACAGCCGCATCAACTGAATCGCTAATCTCGTCTAGCTTAACCTTAGCATGGTGAAATTTCACTCCAAGCGAGCAATGCCTTGAAGATACCTATGACCAAATAGTTGTAGCCTATGTACGTCTTTACTTACACTGATCACATTGTAATCGCACAATAATAAAGAGTGGATTGGTTACATTGCAGAGCTTGAAAGTTATAGTGCAAAACAGAAAACACTCTACATAATACTAAATACTTGTTAAAAACAATTATAATGCAGTTACAGAATGAATAACAAATAAAATGTATGGCATTCGTTGTGACTTATAAATTATAGCTGAACAATGAAAATTAAGGAAGTTAATTCAGTTAACCTTAAAACTGGTGTAACGTTGGGAGTATGTGATCTTTAAAAGTTAAAGAGCAGAAGGAGGCTGCGTTTGCGTACATGATTGCTTGTGGAAAGAAACCATTTGCAAATACCGAAATATGGACAAGATTTCCAAGACGACTAAAAAACGATGACAACTATTCTTGAAAGAAGAAGCGAACTGATACACAATGATTGTGACACAGGTTTGTATCTAAAATATCAAATATTAACTCGAAGTTTATATTAATGTATCAAACAAATAAGTATAAAATCATAAACAATGAAAGTGATTAATCTCACTTGGCCATTTTGTAAATCAGCTGAGTTGAATAGTGATGATGTTGGTAATGTTCCTAAATGAAAAGTAGTATCTCCTCTACCAATCGCCCATAAAGTAACCCAACCATTTGAATGGCCTAGAGCGATTATATCGTTACCAGAATTTTGTGCTAAATTCCTTTTGTTGTCATCAGCTTGAGATCCACCCCATATTGGCCAAGAACAATTAGTAATATCGTCTGTAGTTGTGTGAGCAGCCTGATGCAATCGTTGTATTAGAGCTGATGGAACCTAAAAAACAATTTAAAGGAAACCAAATTACTACTAAACGTAAGCAAGGTATAAAACTATAAGAAATAACATAATTACTATACACACTAACCACAAATTTAAAATAGTAACTCTATTCAGTGATCGACTGTCAGCCGTTAAGTCGCGTATTCCAACCTCGCTAGACCCAGATCAGCTAGATCGACCGATTAGTATGGCTAGTGCTCCTTCACAGTACTGAAGAATTCCGTACCAGGAAGAAACAGCTGTTCAATGTCGCTTAGTTCTCAGTGGTGCCCAGCCAACATTAAACTGTTATTTTATTCTGTCAAATACCAGTGAGAGGTCGGGATAAAAATCAACGCTACACTACTCAGAGATCAAAAGTAGTAAGAGGGTCCACTTGGACTAATGAGACTCCACCCCGAGACAAGTGAAGTGGTCAACGCACTCAGCTAGTTCACTTCCTATGACCAGTCGGGGCTATGAGTCAGACAGGTGGTGTTGAAGTAGCATTTTAGATCTAAAGGAAAAGAAACGCAATTCAAATATCCATGGATTGCTATTTGAGGTGTTAAAGAGAATGCATATCGTCAGCGTGTTTACTGAATAGGAATATATCGTCTGTATATTCTAGGTAGATAAGTGGCTCTCCTGGTAAGAGGTAAATCCTTAAAAAGTTAGATGAGATGCAACTTTTAAGGGTAGGGGAACACAATGAATACTAATCGAGGTTGACAATTTTAGTGGCAGTTAGCCATAAGCTTTAACTTGACCAGCAGTACTCGAGTACAGAACTTCAATAAGATTTATGTACTTTCGAGGTACGCCTTTTAATGACAAACACTGCAACAGAACCTCTCGATTCAATGAATCGAATGTTATTTTTAAAACAAGTAATGCTGCTATTGTTGGACGATGGTGTGTCTATGTTCCAGAATCTGACTAAATGGATATTTTGTCATCCTTGTACATGCCTGGTTTTCGTAAGTCTGTCGTTCTTTAGCTTCTGATAAGCGTCGCATAACTACAGAGGTTAAAATCATAGACAATATGTTAGTCAAAGTGTGGTCATTACAAAAGGGTTTCTGTCCTTTCTTATAAACTAGGACAACCAGTAATCAAGACTAATCAGATGGAATGACGACCAGTTCTCAGAGTTTAGCTAAAATATCAGTCACCCTACTTGCTAAAGCCAGACCACTAACCTTAAAAATATCTGGAGTCAACCTATAAGGTCACGTTGCTATCCCTCTCTTCAAATTACTTATAGTCTTTCCAACTTCATTAAGAGTCAGCGGACTTGTGGCAATTTTCCATCCAAGTAGTCCGAAGATAGTAAGTGCAAGGTAGCTGGAGTTGTTCGTAGTGTTCCGTTGATCAATCTAATCTTCCAGACTGAGTGGATCACAGAAACATCCTTTTCCGAAACAGCCATACCAAAGGCTAGCTATCTAATACAAGTTTCCTTGACGAGTCGGAACAGTTGTATCGCCACAGCCGCCCACTACTGCTAACGATCTTTGCGTAAACTTTTGTTAATCAACATTTGAGTTGTTATCGCCCTACACAATTCGACGAGCCTTCCAGAATAAGTTTTCGAGCTTCTAGTTCAGTAGAAGTTTCGGAAATTCAGTGATTTTTCATAAACTTTCGATTTAACTTGGAAGCAGATATGATTGCTACATTTACAGCTACTTTGAAACTGTTTCAAGCTTCTTTGGATGAACCTGCTGAACATGATCTACTAAGTGTTTAGCAGATTTTTCTCGGAATGCATTCTTGGTCTTTTCGTTCTCGGAATGAGATGCATATGGTCTTCTAGCTGTGACCTTACTGCATATAGTAAAACGGGTGGAAATGAATACTCACTAGGGCGTGGTCAAAAGCCAAATATATACTCTAGGAGGACGATAATCATCTACGGAACCTCTCTAACGACGGATAGTGCCGATATGGTTTGTGCCCATAGTTGTGTTGACGTTGGGGGCTGCCATATTACGCAATATCACCCCTTATGACTAAAGTTTGTGCTTGCTGAGAGTAAACGGTAATTTCAACAGAATTGTGGAAGACCGTCTCTATTATCCTTTGGTTGCGTCAGGATGCCGAAAAAGCAACCTGCGTTTTCCAGTATGATTTAGCCTACCAACGTGGGCGTTAAAATCACTTATTATGATTACTAAGTCTGAGAATTTAGTTTTCTGAAATAGATTAGAACTTCCTGCAAAACTCGTCTTTTAATCCATGAGAGTGTCCCTATCTTTCTGACGTCTTACTGTACCACATCGACAGACAGCTCAGTTGACTGTTAATAGGTATCCATTCAAGAAGGGCCCTTTACTAGGACACTTCATGCTACACCTACAAAAGCACGAGAGCTTGCTGTTGGGTCCCCGTATAAACATGGTGTATATTGCGCTGTCTCGCTGAACAGATGAGATAACATAAACTGAATGACCACGCTAGGGTCCTGTATGCACGTTTCAGGTGGTACAACATGCATCGATGGAGAGATTCAAGAGTTTTAGCCAGTAAGGCCTGTTGGCCGAAGAGTTCTCTAGAATAAGGGCCTCAGCACGATGTTCAGAAAACGGTTTCAGAAATCGTAAAATAGCACTTCGCAAACTCAAACAATTGGAACCAGTGACATGTATAGGAGAAGTGAGAGGTTGTGACTGAGAGTGGAAGTAGAAGAAATATTAGGAGTAAGGAACGGATTGAGAACAAAGCAGTCTTGAGTGCTGTTATTATTTCCCAGCTGCTCACGCCACGGAAGGGTTTCCTCTCACCAGGTACCTGAAAAGCAAGTTCAGTTAGAACTGATCTTGTTGGCATGGGAGCATGACCGCAGTGCCCATAGGACAAGTGTTTGAGACCTGTATCAAGTACCCTTTTTGTGGGTAACTTCTGTCATATTAGCTGCCCCCCCCTCTCAAATTGCCCTTATATGGCCACGCACCTAGCCTCTGCCAAGAAGGTCTACCCGCAGCCTTCTCGCTGCTCTGGTTGTCGACCGACGAGGGGAGACGAAGGAGAATATCCGGCGCTTAAACCACGTCAGTAAGTATGGAGAGTCTACTTAGCTAAGTAGGAGAATCTTGATTTTAAACCGACAGTGCACATGGGCTCTATAATCCTAAAGGAATGAGAGGAGTATGAAACAACTTCGGTCACTAGCTATCATCGGGCTGCATCTCCTAAAGATATTCCACTGCCTTGTGCATTGATCATAGAGTTAAGGGCTAATGGAGTGGCGCCCTAAGAAAACAACTTGCTTCGGTTTGGCCATTCGAGTAGTTTGGCAGCCCATACACAATTACAATGAATAAGCATTATGAAGAAAATTGTCCGCTTATTACATTGCTTCTCATTCCAACAATATTCATACCTATGCGACAGCTGTCAATTTAATAGAAACCTCTTTATTATACCTTACGTTTTTTTGATTTCCGTTTTCATTTCCGTATATTTTAACTACTTATTCAGACCACTCGACAGCCTGTCCACAGTAAGAATTTTGTTCTCTCAGTGTGATCTAAAGACGCATAGCGGTAGGCATTTTGTTTGTTGCTACTGATGTCGACGACATTTTGGAAACAGCTCTGAAGAAAGTATGTGTTGGTGATATGGACTTGTTACCTGGAGAAAGACTTTTCACCTTTACTGTGTAGAAGACTGAGAAAAACTCTCGACAGGAGTGAAACTGTCTACTATGCATCTCCATCCGAGCTGTATCTGCTACCTTGAAATTTTTTCGTTGTTATAACAGAGTTTACCTTGTTTCTTTCATCACGCGTCTCTATTTTTTCATAACATTACTTTCGTACTTGTATGGTACCTGTATTTCTAGTGCCCATTTGAACCGAATTTTATGTTAAAATAAATAAGTTAGCTGCATACTTGTTAAGGTCTTAAGGCCAGAGACAAGAATCCGTGGAATATGGTGAGGCGTGCATTTTAAGGCCGACCTTTTCGAACCTTATCATTCCTCTGTGGGCGGTCTCTTTGTAATACATACTGACATTACACCCCTGTACGGTCAGTAGCAGGATTTTATCATCGAACCTTAGGCTTGTTGCATTGAGTTTTACAACTCTTCAACCAACCTGTCTAGCACGGTAAGACTTTAAGGAACGATAATCCCAGTCAAAAAATCAAGGTAGGTAAGCACGACTACCACAAAGGTAGCATAAACGGCCAGGGCTTGTACTTTAGGAATTCAAGTGTACCGATGGCTTATTGGCTAAAGTACTTAGATACCAACTGGTATTGCAGGTGTGAATACTTCCATACCCTGTAAACTTTGATTTCGGTAGTCTGTTAATATGACTGGCCTCTCACAATTAAAGCGCGCTTCAAAGCTGAGGACTTAGCATGGTTAATAAGATAAGTCCAATTGTCGATTTATGTAATGAGATTTTGGAAATGTGTCACATCTTAAATCAATACAAAAAATGAATCAGAATAACATCGAGACAAACCTGTCCAATATGAGTTATTGCTGTAACCGGAGAGAAATCCATACAATTTAAATAAGGTGAATCATAGGCAGGCCAATCTGGTTGGGTTAAATCAACAGCAACAAGCTCACGTTCGGTGAGTACTAGTAATGTAGCAGAATGACTAGGCGCAGAAGGTTTTGTCACAAAATCACCGGGAACCGTTTCATCTAAATAGAACACGAGAAACAAGGAAGAAATGACTGTGGAATTTAAAAATCAGACTGGATCTGTTATCGAGATAGAATCTTAAGGAGCTCATATTCAAATATGCTGGTTGACCCGCTGTTAGCATCAGCGAATAAAACACGTAAACACTAGAGTTTCCCTACTTAACTTCTCAAAACATTTTTGTTTTATTTACCATAAATTGTTATATCATATCGATTATAATTTATTATGCTCCTAATTTATTGTTCTTATTTGCGTACAGTAGTGTTCGAAGAGTACTAAACGAGGAAGAATGCAACGGAAACAATGTAACGAAAGGCATGCTTCGTACTTTGGGCCTTTGCCTGTGGAAATATGCAAAGATGAAGAATAAAGTTGATGAAGCCGTACATCAATTAGTGTGACTATGACATATAACACGCATCCCATCTATCTTAACGTGCAATGGTGGCCAGGATGGAAGCGTTATGTCGGATGACTAAATAAGATTAATGAACTCTAAGAACTGTTTCAGAATACTATTTCAATTATTTTAACGGTGGGTAATGTAAACATTTCAGTTCTATCATCGTTACGTCCCTCTTACCTTATCCTCCCATTTAGTATAATATTGGTGTACAAGATACCCCTCTTCACTGCCACAATCTCCTTTTTTCATATTAATGTTAAATTCCTAATTGGTTCACGGGGTGGTCTGATTTTATGTATATATAAAGGAATGTATGAAATACAATACGATTCTGTCTGACTGATTCGTCAATCTTGTGTTCACTTATTTTGGCTTGGGACCGAGTGGGCATACGGCAAATATACACTGATCGATAAGGCACTCATCAGAGTTGTTACAACAATCACAATTTTTTCCACCATAAGAGAAAGTAAGCTGAAAGAAAACTAGGGACGCTCAAACTAAGACTTGCTACCAGTCCATGAAGTCTGACTGATAGACTGATCCATGTTGGCAAGTTCAGTCAATTTAGCTAGAATACGCGCGACAACCATGACAAAAAGTTAGAAACATCAGTTACAATGAATGAGAACAAGTCAAAGCGGCACAGACGTATTCGCTCTTAGTGTTTCGTCAGATCGTGAATCCCAATTCACCTCAACGTGGTAATAAAGTACAACAACTTGGGCAAACGCACATTTACATCAGACTTTATGCTTCATATCACTGGCTGATAAATATTTAACACAAAACTTTTAGCTTAAAAGGTCTATAGGACGAAACAGCATAAATGCTACTCAACATCAATATAAATCTTTCCAAAATCAAAAATGGTCAGTGAGTGCATAACAATAAAAGCTAATTCTACAACGACATGATACTAGAAGCAAACACTTGAGATAAACCGTGAAAAGCCTTACTTGACATATTTGCTTCACTTGGAATGAGCATAAAATCAATAACCTTTGATCCAAACTGATAACAAACATGATGTTCATGATCCTGTAGTACAGATACAGCATACCTATTCTCAAATTGGGGACGTGGTAAACCTCCACAAAACACTGTTAATAAACCACCACTAAATTAGAATGAAATGGATATAGAAATGTTACGAAAGTAGGATAAAAATACAAACTAATGAAAATAGCCTATTATATACAAACCCAAAACATTGTAACTAAACATTTTGATTATGAAAATACGCTACGTGAAGCATTACTTAAGTCCTACTAACACCAAACGAATACTTACAAAATAAGTTGGAAATAATGCATAATATAAACCGATTGTATTCACCTTAACCCTAGGCAATTTTGATAAGTGTTAAGCGTATACAAGACATTCAGCATGATAATCACCGAAAAAATGGGATAAAGATGTGATTCCTTAGTTAGGTTTTAAAAAACTATTATACATCTTCAAAGAACTGAACGATTAAAGTGATAAAGATAACAGAAACCTAATGATATTCCATAATAATTCGGTGTTTCAAATGACTTACAATCCTACTGATGCATTTATTCACAATTATTGTGTAATTATTTATGTAGGCCTTTACGAGCGTCAATGAATGGGTGTTTGTTGACTCTTTCAACTAGATTGTTCTAAACTAAATTGACGTTGACTCTTTCTACGCTTACTTCTTAAGTCTATCTACACTGACTAGTATATATATATATATATATATATATATATATATATATATATATATATATTTCTGGGTTATATGTAGGACTGGTTGAGATCCAGTCCTGGTTGAGATCCTTCCACGGTGTGGGCAACCGGGAAGTGATAACCGCCCTCATACCTCTAACAGCACAAGAGATCATTTTGCTCGAGGTCAAATCCCACCCTCAACCCTCAATAACTCCCTTATTCCCACGATTAACCCGACGAGCCTAACCTTATCACCTCACGCCTCTAATGCTAATGGTTTGAGTTCACAAAACGTTATTCCTGGTCTCCTGAAACCTCGCACTAAACTACATATCGGAGCTTTTAACGTTCGAACCTTAGGCCAAATAGGACAACAGGCCTCCCTAGCCATGACCCTTAATTCTCGTTCCATCGATGTCTGCTGTGTCTCTGAAACGCGTATACAGGATCCAAGTACAATCATTCACCTGACCTCACCTTGTGAAAACAAAGAACCGGTCCGGTTCACCCTTCGTGTTTCCGGAGACCCCACCGCTACCACTCGAGGCCTTGCTGGTGTAGGTATAGCACTAAGTTCAAAAGCTGAACAGGCTCTCCTTGACTGGATTCCCATAGACAGTCGGTTATGCGCTGTCCGTCTAAACGGGACGGTAAGAACTCGGAAAGATAGGGACACACGCCGTTGCCTCTTTGTTGTCTCTGCCTACGCTCCCACTGATTGCAGCTCAGATGAAGTAAAAGATGAATTTTACAGAAAGCTTTCAGACCTCCTTCGTAAAGCTAAGCGTACTGATGTAGTGATTATGGCTGGTGACTTTAATGCCCAAGTAGGTAGATTAGACGAAACTGAAAGGCACCTAGGTGGATCCTATGGTGTCGAGACCCAACGAACAGATAATGGCGACCGTTTATTACAACTGTGCTCAGATAATCGTCTATTTCTCGCAAGCACTAACTTTAAACATAAAGAAAGACATAAGTTGACATGGCGGCCTCCACAGTCAACTCAACGTTGGTCTCAAATAGACCACATTGCTATCAGCCACCGTTGGAGAGGCTCGATAGAAGACTGCCGCTCATTTTGGAGCACATGTTTAGACTCAGACCACGCTTTAATACGAGCGCGTATTAGTCTGCGTCTCACTGGACGTAAAAGACCCACGGCAAAGATCCCCATAAGAGTCCAACTTAATGATGAACAAGTCAAGAATATATTTCAGGAACAACTCAAAAATCAATTAGTCAACTGTATAAACGATACCCACCCCGAGCCAGCTTGGAATGATATCCAAAAAGCTGTTGAAACAGCAGTGATATCTACTAGTAAACTAAACCAAAAAGTTAGGAAAACTCAGTGGATTTCAGCTGCATCTACTGAACTGATAGATGCTCGGCAACACATCCCGTCTAGTCCTAAATACGATGAGGAGCGAAGGCAACTTAAACGCAAACTGGTTAAAAGCTTACGAAATGATCGTGAGCAGTGGTGGGTAGCGAAAGCTAAAGAGATGGAAAAGGCAGTGGCAATAGGTAACAGTAGGCAACTGTTCAGACTTATCAAGGAAACGGGCATCAAAAATCCAACTGTAAGTGAAACTATCGCAGAAAAAGATGGGAGCACTATTCACTGTCAATCCAGAAGGTTGGGCCGATGGGCAGAACACTTTACGGAACAGTTCAATTGGCCCTCGGCGTCATCCCAGTTGCCCACCATTCCCAAACAATCTGAATGGCAAGTTAATACTGGTCCCCCAAGCCTTAGTGAGGTTGAGAAGGCTATAGGGAACCTAAAGCGAGGTAGAGCAGCAGGACCCGATGGGTTGACCCCTCAGATATTTAGGGATGGTGGTCCAGTTTTAGCAGCGAGATTAACCGGGATCCTGGCTAGAATCTAAGAATTGGGCGTAATCCCACCCGACTGGTCTCAAACACTAATTGTTCCAATCTATAAGAAAGGACAGAAGTCCTCCTGTGACAATTACCGAGGAATCAGCTTAACTAATATAGTGTCCAAAATATTAGCTTCAATCATACTTCGACGCCTAACTAAAGCTCGTGAAGAGCAGACTAGAGAGAACCAAGGTGGTTTCAGACCTGGACGTGGCTGCATAGACCACCTATTCACACTTCGGCAGGTTCTAGAACATAGACACACTTTTAGACGCCCAACAATAGTTGTATTCCTTGACCTTAAGGCGGCATTCGACTCTATCGATCGTAAGGTTATGTGGCAATGTCTGTGATTGAAAGGCGTACCAGAGAAGTACATTAACCTTATACAAGCTCTCTACTCGAACACCACATGTCAAGTGAGAGCTTATGGCAGATTGTCATCAGAACTGATTACCTCAAGTGGTGTTCGTCAAGGTTGCCCGCTTTCCCCATTTTTATTTAATTTTATCATTGATATACTTTTAGAGTTGACATTTTCATCGTCTGACTTCGGCGGGGTTGATCTCCTTCCAGGAGATAAACTAGCTGACTTAGAATATGCAGATGATATAGTCCTCTTAGGCGAAGATGCTGATAAAATGCAGAATCTTTTGACTACCTTAAACAAGAATGTAAGGATGTTTGGGATGCGATTCTCCCCACCCAAATGCAAAATGTTACTTCAGGATTGGATTGATTCGACACCGAAGTTAGTGATAGGGAGTGAGGCAGTTGAACGTGTTGACCGCTTCACTTATCTTGGCAGCCTCATCAGCCCTGACGGTCTGGTGTCTGCTGAAATCTCTGCGCGCATACATAAGGCCCGATTAGCTTTTTGGAATTTGCGTCATCTGTGGCGTAGGCGAGACATCCGACTACTGACCAAAGGACGCGTTTACTGCGCAGTAGTTCGGTCTGTCTTACTTTATGGATGCGAAACATGGCCATTAAGGATAGAGGATATTCGTAGGCTCCTGGTATTCGATCATAGATGTCTTCGAAGCATTGCTCGTGTTTTCTGGGACCACCGAGTAAGCAATACGTGGGTTAGGAATAGAGTACTAGGTAGATACGGTAAGCCTATTGATGAAGTAGTAAATCTTCATCAGCTAAGGTGGTTAGGACATGTGTTACGTATGCCTGACCACCGCCTACCTCGACGAGCAATGCTGTCTGGTGTAGGAGTAGGCTGGAAGAAAGCTAGGGGCGGCCAAACCAAAACATGGCTCCAGTCCATGAAGTCATTGACAATTGGGCTGAGCCATGTTAATAGGTGCAGACTACCTGGTTGGGGTCCGCGTGACGCTCGTAATAAATGGTTAGAGACTTTGGGTGATATGGCTCAAAATCGTTGGCAATGGCGCAGGTGCATCCATTCCTTGTCTTCCTCCAAATCCTAAATTTCTGAACTTATCATAATTTTCTCTTTACTGGATCATATTTTCTTAAATCTTCTCGGTCTCTATTCCCTTCCATGAATACTAACTCTGTTACTACCTTCCCCACTCTGGGATTTGATTCGACAATTTAATCTCTATCTGCTAATTGAGGCATGGCAACTTGAACTGACGTACTCATGTACCAAGTTCTACGTTGCGACTGTCTGTCTGTCTGTCTGGTTGAGATCCTATCGCTAATAATATACGTTTTTATTGCTACCAATACCGAGTTCTCATTGTGTTATTTCACGACTGCAAATCCGAAACACTAAGTTCTGATAATGCAAGACCTTAATTAACAGTACCTAATTTTTCCTTCTGAATGCCCTACATGTTATATACGTTAGATAATCAAGCGTATGACTACACCGTATAGTGCCGTAAAATAGACGTAAATATGATATATGACCCATGGACGAAACGGGTAATTAACATTACAAATTTGTATTACTCGAAATATATAAGAACTGGATCTGTTGAAGCTTTGAGACAAGAACGTTCAGAGTAAAATCACTAAGTAACATTCTAGCGATAAAAACTAATGCACTTTAAGAAACCAATTTACATCACTTATCATAAAATAACTTATTGCTTGTGCATAGTAATCTTATGACTTCACAATAAATACCAAAGAGATGCTTTGAAGTAGAAAATAACTTATTAGTTTGCAGATACGAATATAATGCAGCCTGAGATTCTTAAGTCCAGTTTAATAGGCATCCCGTAAGCATACACTAACAATGGCGCTAAACGAGATGGAAATATATTTCTTACTAAATAAATACCATAGAGATGAAGTTATACTAACATTAGATATAGCCTTGATTAGGGAATGTACAACAACTTATCGCATCAATGTACTTATGTAGATACATCAGAGATTGAGTTCATGACCAACTAGTATTATAAAAATGGGTTGAAATGATCGAAAAAATATCTATCCACTTTTTATCATTGTATGAATTGTAGTAACAATTCTAAAATCTAATAATGTTTTGTTCTTTTTACATAACTTAGTCATTTTTACTATGTTACTATCCAAAATGTTACCCTTTAATGCTGTTCTAAAATACGACGACTTAAAGTGAAAGCTTCATGTATCGAGTAGCTTGATTAACAGTTAAAGTATCAGAATAAAAAACTTACTTTGCAGACGGATTGACTAAAATTTTGCTTATTGCACCACAAGGTAACGGACCTTAAAAAAGGAAAACAATACCAGGTTGTATAAGAAATCATTCTTAAAAAAATTAATAGACGAAGCAGTTTAATATCGACAAAAAGTAATGAAGAAATGTTGTTACAAAACCACAGAATCGAAACATCTTACTCACCACACAACTTTCATAAGGACCTGAATAGATTTTAAACAAATATGTAACACTGTATACTGACCAATGAACTGGGAAGATAAAGTCTGACGATGGTCTTCTGTGAGATAGGGTGTGTAAACATGATAATTACTAAGTATTTTCAGTGAAAGCCGATATCGTAAAGTGCTTGACAGTCACTTAAGGCCGAGAGCATATTACTTAGTGACAGTTCGGATTTCAAAACACCCTAACTATTATTAATGAAGTTATTAGACAAGGGATGAATAAATGTTACTAGTAGCATTTTATAACCTGCTTTCTGCTTGATGGGAAAGCAACAAAACCATTTACGTCGAAAGCCTAAGAGGAAAACCTGTTTTAATTTACGGTAAGTAAACAGTAAAGCTTCACCGTTGAACTCCATTACAGTATGAATTATCGACATCATGATAATAACTACCTTCGATTTGAACTACGTGCATGTTGCCTCTTGGCTCTGACCACAAATAATTATGTACAAGAACTTACCATACGGAGTGTTCGGTGGATCAATCATTGATACAATGATTGGTTCAAGTAGTTGATCACTAACAGCTGCAACAATAGGCCAAACCTGAAATGCACCATCTCCATAAGCAACGACAACTTCAGTAGACAAGGAATCTATGGTTGAAACACGCCATGAGGCCCACTCAACTGGTTGATCACGAAGAAGTAAATGACTTATGCGAGGAGCTGGAGGTACAGGTAATGAGGGTTCTACTTCCTTCTGAAATTGTAAGTTATTGTTCAAAAAATAATTCACATCAAATGACAATGAAAACAGTATAATAGGGAAAAGTAAATAGAGAAATATTGATTAGTTATACAATATTGTTGAATTTTAATCAAAAAACAATTTAAAAATGGATCAACAATTTACGTAAAATTAAATGACAAATTAATGTATAACAATTCAGTGCATGATTATTCCCATAAGTTTGTTGAATGATGCTGCGTCATAATGAAAACTAACCAAAATCGATACGTAGTAATTTAGTGACTAGAGGTAAACTAATAGAATATACAATATAGCCATATATTAACCAATTTTTAAACTTATCATGGAACTCGATGATAACTCCAGTAACCTATCAAATAAACGGACGTCTAATCAAGCACTGGTATGAAAAAGTCAAAGATGCTACGAGAAAAATCAATTTCATTTATTCACTAACAACGTAGAACTGGGCACATACGCCTATAGGTTCAAGCTGCCATACCACATTAGCACTACGAGATTAGAAGTAACATAATAACGTAATACAAGAGAGGAGAGTAAAGTAAAGGTGTGCAGGAAAGGATAATAGAATTTAAGATCTAAATGAAGGTAAAGAGCCATATCGCCTAGTGTCTCCAGCCATTAATTACGATTATCACACGAACCACAACCAGGTAATCTGCATCTACTAACAGGGCTTAGATCGACAGTAAAAGAGTTCATGGACTGATGCCAAGTTTTAGTTTGACCGCCCCTACCCTTCTTCTATCCTACTTCAACCCTAGCCAACATCGCGCGACGACCGAGACGGTGGCTGGGGAAGGGGAGCACATGTCCCAACCATCTCAGTCGATGAAGGTTAGTGACCTCATCGACTAACTTACCATATTTCCCAAGAACCTTTTGTCAAGATAAGTGAAGCGGCCAACACATTCACCTGCTTCATTCCCTATCACTAACTTCAGTGCCGAATCAAGCCAATCCTCAAACAACATTTTGCATTTGGGTGGAGAGAATCGCATCCCAAACATCCTTACATTCATGTTTAAGGTAGTCAAGAGATTCTGCGTTTTATCAACACCTTCATCCACTAGGTGTATATCATCTGCATATTCTAAGTTAACAAGTTTATCCCCTGGAAGGAGATCAACTCCGGAGAAGTCAGACGATGACAATGTTAACTCTAAAAGTATGTTAATGATAAAATTAAATAAAAATGGGGAAAGCGGACAACCTTGACGAACACCACTTGAGGTAATCAGTTTCGACGACAATCCGCCATAAGCTTTGACTCGACATGTAGTGTTCGAGTAGAGAGCTTGTATAAGGTTAGTGTACTTCTCTGGTACGCCTTTCAATCACAGACATTGGCACATAACCTTACGATCGATACAGTCAAATGCCGCTTCAAGATCAAGGAATACAACTATTGTTGGGCGTCTAAAAGTGTGTCTAAGTTACACAACCTGTCGAAGTGTGAATATTTGGTCTACACAACCACGTCTAGGTCTGAAACCACCTTGGTTTTCTCGAGTTTGCTCTTCACGAGCTTTAGTTAGACGTCGAACTCCGCCTGGAGCCCCCACAGGGTTTCTGCTGGTCCCAAGCCCGGATAAAGGAGGAGGGTTGGGCATGGGGTTAGCAACCCCATCCCGTAAAACAACTACCATGCTAAAAAACAGCTTACGAGTAAAAACCTCTATAACCATTCTAACTCTGCCCTGGAAGTTGGAAGGACTAATATGACGCTTCATGGTGAAAGCCGAGTTCCTTCGGAAGCCATGAGGCCGATACCTCCCCTTCTGACAACCGGAGCAACAATTAATATACTTGACCGACCCCAAACAGCTGTCCCCTGGGCACTGCGGTCACACTCTCAGGTCATCACGACCTCCTCTAATCCACTTTCTCTTTCAGGTTCCTCAAGAATGACCCTTCCACGGTGTGGGCAACCGGGAATTGATAACCGCCCTCATACCGCTAATAGCACTTGAGTTCACCTTGTTCATGATCAAACTCGTTCTCCATCTCTGGTCTCTTCTTATAACACTTCTTCTCCTACAGTTTCTATGCGCGCCACTTTTACTGGTTACCCGAGTTCCCAAATTATCATACCAGGTCTCCTGAAGCCACGCTCTAAACTTCATGTTGGAGCTTTTAATGTGCGTACGCTGTGTCAAATCGGTCAACAGGCTGCCTTAGCTAAAACATTAGAATCTCTTGCAATTAATGTATACTGTGTCTCCGAAACACGCATACAGGATCCCAGCATGGTCATCCGTTTGACCTCACCTAGTCAATGCAATGGAACTGCACACTTCACTCTTCGTTTATCTGGAGACCCTACAGCTAGCTCACGTGGCCTTGCTGGTGTAGGTATAGCTCTAAGCTTACGAGCAGAACAGGCTCTTCTCGAGTGGATTCCTGTAGACAGTCGTCTATGTGCTGTCCGTCTAAATGGCACAGTACGAACTCGGAAAGATAGGGACACACGCCGATGCCTTTTTGTCGTCTCTGCTTATGCCCCCACTGATTGCAGCACAGATGAAGTGAAAGACGACTTCTATATGAAGTTCTCTAGCCTCCTTCAGAAAGCTAAGCACTCAGACATAGTAATTATTGCAGGAGATTTTAATGTCCAAGTTAGTAGACTAAATCAGGCTGAAAAGCACCTAGGTGGGTTACTCGGCATCCCAGCCCAGAGAACAGACAAACGGAGATCGTCTGTTGCAGTTATGTTCAGACTACCGTTTATTCTTAGCTAGCACAAACTTTAAGCATAAGGCGAGACATTGTTTAATCTGGCGACCTCCAACATCTACGCAACGATGGACACAAATTGATCACATCGGCATCAGCTATCGTTGGAGAGGTTGTATAGAGGACTGCCGCTCTTTCTGGGGCACTTGCCTAGACTCTGACCATGCCCTAGTGAGAGCACGTATCTCTATGCGTTTTGCTGGTCGCAGAAAGGTAACATCGGACAAACCCTTTAGATATCACTTTGAGACTGAGAACGCTAAGATTGCATTTAGGAATGGTTTGGCTAAGCATTTACTCGCCCATGACCAACAGGTTTCCCCCGAAGTAGCTTGGAATGATTTTAAAGCAGGTGTATACGCAGCAGCGCTATCAGTATCTAACCCCAATCCAATGGTTATGAAAGACCATTGGATCTCTAGAACTTCTAGGGAACTGATGGAGGCTCGAAAACTAGTTCCAGCAGGCTCGAAGTATGATGAAGAGCGACGACAACTGAAACGTAGACTGACAAAGAGTCTGCGTAAGGATCGTGAACAGTGGTGGGCAACAAAAGCAAAAGCGATAGAAGCATCAGCAGCGGCAGGCAATAGTAGACAGCTGTTCCGACTTATTAAGGACACCGGTATCAAAAAATCGGCAGTTAGTGAAATAATCTCTGAAAAAGATGGGTCGTTGATCTACTCTCAATCTAGAAGATTAGAACGATGGGCAGAACACTTTCAGGAACAGTTCAACTGGCCCCCAGCCACGCTTAGCTTACCCACAATCTCCAAGCTACCCGAATAGAAAAAAAAACTGACACAGGTCCCCCAACTCTCAGTGAAGTTGAAAACGTCATAAGTAAATTGAAACGAGGGAAAGCAGCAGGGCCTGATATGTTGTCTACCGATATCTTCAAGGATGGTGGTATAGTTTTAACGTGCAGGTTGACTGATATATTAGCCAAAGTCTGGGAACTAAACTCCATCCTATCTGACTGGTCTCGATCGCTGATTGTTCCAGTCTACAAAAAGGGACAGAAATCCTCTTGTGATAACCACAGAGGAATCAGTTTGACTAATATAGTATCTAAAATATTAGCCACTATAATCATCCGACGTTTAACCAACACTAGGGAACAACAGACTCGAGAAAACCAGGCTGGTTTCAGACCTGGCCGAGGATGCATTGATCACATATTCACCCTACGCCAGGTCCTCAAACACAGACATATGTACCAACGCCCAACTATAGTTGTATTTCTTGACTTAAAAGCAGCGTTCGACTCTGTTGACCGTGAAGTCTTGTGGCAATGTTTGTCATTAAAAGGCGTACCTCAAAAGTACATTAACCTTATAAAGGCTGTCTACTCGGTCACCACTGGTCGAGTCAGAGCATATGGCGAATTGTCACGAGAAACTTCATCTTCAAGTGGAGTCCGTCAGGGTTGCCCCTTATCCCCATTTTTATTTAATTTCATCATAGACGTACTGTTAGAAATCTCTCTCACTTCTTTTAAGTCCTCTGGGATTAGTCTCCTTCCAGGAGGCTCTCTTGTCGACTTAGAATATGCAGATGATATAGTCATATTTGGTGAAGATGCACACAGCATTCTAGGTCTCTTGAACACGTTAAGTAACAATGCAGGCATATTTGGGATGCGCTTCTCCCCTCCCAAATGCAAAATGTTACTCCAGGACTGACCTGCTTCTTCCCCCAAATTATTTATAGGGAGTGAAGTAATTGAATGCGTTGATCGCTTCACTTATCTCGGAAGTCTCATCACCCCTGGTGGGTCGGTGTCTGATGAAATCTCAGCGCGGATCCAGAAAGCTCGATTGGCATTTGCCAATCTACGGCACTTGTGGCGCAGACGAGATATCCGTGTCTCAACGAAAGGCCGGGTGTACTGCGCAGCAATCCGCGCCATCTTAACATATGGCTGCGAAACGTGGGCCATGAAAACTCAAGATATGCGTCGTCTCCAGATATTTGACCATAGGAATCTTCGGAACATCGCTCGTATACCATGGAATAACCGGACTAGTAATAGTGAGGTTAGACAAAAGGTTCTTGGGAAACACGGTAAATCAGTCGAAGAGGTCATTAACCTTCATCGTCTGAGATGGCTAGGACATGTATTGCGCATGCCCGACCACCGTCTACCCCGTCGCGCCATGTTAGCTAGGGCTGAAGTAGGATAGAAGAAGGTTAGGGGCGGCCAAACCAAAACATGGCATCAGTCCATGAAGTCCTTGACTACTGGCCTAAGCCATGTAGGTAGATGTAGACTACCTGGTTGGGGTCCGCGTGATGATCGCAACAAATGGCTGGAGACACTAGGTGATATGGCTCAGAACCGGTCACAGTGGCGCAAGTGTATTCACTCTTTAACCTCATCTAGATCTTAAATTCTATTGTTATTTTCTGGACATCTTTACTTACTCTTCTCTCTTGTATTCTGTCTATACTTTACCTCAATATTCTCGTAGTGCTATTGTGGTATGGCAACTTGAACCTACAGGCGTTTGTGCCCGGTTCTACGTTGCTGATGATGATGATGAATTAGACGTCGAAATATTATTGAAGCTAGTATTTTAGACACTATATTCGTTAAGCTGATTCCTCGGTAATAGTCACAAGAGGACTTCTGTTCTTTCTTACAGACTGGGACGATTAGTGTACGAGATCAGTCAGATGGAATTGCATCCAGTTCCCAGATTCTAGCCAAGATTCCGATTAATCTCGTTGTTAAAACTGGACCACCATCCTTAAATATCTCAGTGGTTAACCTATCAGGTCCTGCTGCTCTCCCTCGCTTTAGATTCCCTATAGCCTTCTCAACCTCACTAAGACTTGGAGGACCAATATTAGTGAGGTGTTGGATAAATGCTGAACGACTATAGAGGATAAGTTTAGATACTATGTTAGTCAAACTGATTCCCCTGTCGTTATCACAAGAGGATTTTCATCCCTTTTGTAAACGAGAACGATAAGTGAACGAGACCAGTCAGACAGGATGATGTTCAGTTCCCAGACTTTGGCTAATACATCAGTCAGCCTGTTAACTAAAAATGGATTACCATTCTTAAAGATATCAGTGGACAACCTATCAGATCCTGCTGCTCTCCCTCGCTTCAAGTTACTTATAGCCTTTTCAACCTCACTGAGAGTTAGGGGACCTGTGTCAGTTTTCTATTCAGGTAGCTTGTGGATGGTAGGTAAGCTAAGAGTAGCTGAGAGGTCAGTTGAACTGTTCCTGAAAGAGTTCCGACCATCGTTCTAATCTTCTAGATTGAAAGTGAATCATAGACATCATTTTAGGAGATAGTTTCACTAACCGCCGGTTTCTTAATACTGATGTCCTTGATAAGTTGGAACAGTTGTCTACTATTGCCTACCGTCGCCGCTGCTTTCATCGCCTTTGATTTTTTGCCCACCACTCTTCACGACACTTATGCAGACGCTTTTTTAGTCTACGTTTTATCATTCACCGAGCCTGCTGGAATGAGTTTTCGAGCCTCCATCAGTTCACTAGAAGTTCCAGAGATCCATTGGTCTTTCATAACACTTGGATTTAGGTAATATGCAGATAACGCTGCTGCTTTTACACCCACATTAAAATCGTTCCAATCTGTCCCGGGATGAACCTGTTAGTAGTGAGCAACTAAATGCTTGGCTAAACCATTTCTAAATGCAATCTTGGCACTTGCAGTCTCAAATTGATATCTAGGGGGTTTGCCCGATGTGACCTTTCTGTGACCAGTAAAACGCATTGAGATACGTTTTTCGTAAAATGTGTTAAGCCATGCATTAATAATCAATATTTCAGGATAGGTCTATCAACAAGAGTACCTTACAGGAATTCTAAAGGCTCCCATGCTTGCAATTTCCTATTTAACTCATAATCGTCAAGAAGACTTGACTTTACAAACAAGTAACTTAATGCAAACGATACATGTTTTAGATAATAGATTTTAACCAGTTCCGGAAATATAAATAAAACCAATTTAATAATTTGACTGGTCTGAATTCAATTTGCGGCACTGATTAAACATGCCAGAAATCTAAAGACACAAAATATTGCTGGAGATACTTGCCTCTAGTTTAGGTGTATCAAGTCTCAAACTACGTGTTAGCGCCTTGAACTTTGAAATCGACCTCTTCTCAGAATGTCCCTTGGCTGGGGTGCTAGGAGTTGACTCCACAGCACTGTCATTCAAGATTGACTGGGTCGTTTCGCCAATGGTTTCACCTTTATCACTTGGTACAGCTTCACCCTGGGTCTCCTGAGTAATAGTTGGAGCTGATTCATCAACACTCGGAGTAACAACTTCCCCTTCAGCTGTGGGAGCAGTGACACCATCCACGGAAACGGCTGGCTGCGTAGCATTTCCTGATGGAACAGACTGGGGAACAGCTACCGCCACACAGCCTCCGGCGTATGCGATCAATAGATGATTGCCTTGAGGTTGTAATTCTACTGATACAATAGGGGAATCTACCCCTAGTTGATCGCGCTTATCAGCTGGAACACTGAAATATACAAAAACATCCATATTTTATTTGGAAAAAATACTATAAAACAATACCGAAGTATCTAACAAGCTTACAAACTTGATACGAAATAGCTGATAACAAGTAACTAAGTAGGTATTAAAAGGAGGACTAGGAGGTATAATCTTAATGGTTAACAAAAAAGCCGTCTTCAAATTCCGAAAACATTTAGTAACAGCGAACTGGGTCTGTCTACTTACAAACAGTCGCAAGAACCCATACAATCGACGTTAGCTTTCATGAAATATTAATACTAAGTAGTTGGAGATGTTTTGTAAGACCAAGCATCAAATAAAGGACGAGTTGAACATTCCTGTGGAGTAACGACATACTGGTGCGTTTAGCTACCAGTCTATAGGTCGTAGAATCCAAACACAATTGCTTATTTGGATTCGAGCGGCTACATAACATGTATGGGATGTAAACACATTAGAGACTAACTGACAGCCTCAAAAGAATAGGATAAACTAACTGCATATCTGAAGAGTAACTGTATACAATGTATATGCATGTATGATTAACATAGAACCTGGTACATGTATATATCGGTTCAAGTTGCCATACCTCTATGGCACCGCAAGATTAACACCATACCAGTAGGAGTTACTTCAGTAAAAATAATAATGATAGTAATAATAGTAATAAAAATAATAATAATAATAACAGGTAGTGTGAACATATAGAATGTAGTCCAGGAAACGTGCAAAAGTTATGAAATAATTTGAAGCTCATGATTTAACGGAGAACAATGAGTGAATAAATCTGAGCCATTATGACCGATTCTCGGCCATGTCACTAGCTATAGTTTTCGCGAGGACCCCATCCAGGTAGTCTGCAGCTACCGACACGACCCAAACCAGCAGTCCGTGACTACATAGACTGATGCCATGTTTTAGTTTGGCCGCCTCTAACTCTCTTCCATCCTGCTCCAATATCAGCCAACATTTTGCATCGAGGCAGACAGTCGTTGGGCATATGCAACACATGTCCCAACCACCTTGGTCGATGAAGATTCACAACCTCATCTCCCGATTTACCACATTTGTCTAACACCAGTCGTCTAACCTCATTATTACTTACTCGGTGATCCCGGCTAACGCGAGCGATGTTTCGAAGACACCTATAGTCAAAACTAATAACTTCCGAGTGTCGTTTACCCTTAGTGATCACGTCTCACACTCATGCAGTAAGACAGAGCGAACTGTAGAGCAGTACACTCTTCCCTTCAAACGAGCCTTTTGAATTCGTACTGATATTTCTTCAGAGACAAACCCATTAGGGCTAATCAGAGTTCCAAGATAAGTGAAGTGGTTGGCGTGCTCAACTACTTCACTGCCTATCTTTAGTTCAGGTATTGACGAAAACCAGTCCTGAAGCAATCGTTTGCATTCAGAGGGGGAGGAACGCATTCCGAACATGCTTGCATTGGAGCTTATTGCTGTTAAGAGATCCTGCATCTTATCAGCGTCTTCGCCAAATAAGACCACATCATCAGTATATTCTAAGTCAATAAGTGGATCTCCTGGTAGGAGATCAGTTCCTGGGAAGTCAGACAATGAGAGTGTAATTTCCAAAAGTATGTCGACCACAAAATTAAACAAAAATGGGGAGTGGGCAGCCTTGATGGACACCACTCGAGGTTACATGTTCAGATGACAGTTTGTCATATGTTCTGATACGACTAATAGTGTTTGAGTAAAAAGCCTTGACAAGGTCTATGCACTTCTGGGGTACGTCTTTCAACGAAAGACATTGCCATAGGACTTCACGGTCTACAGAGTCAGATGCCGCTTTCAAGTCGAGGAAAACCACCATTGTCCGGCGCCGACAAGTATGTCTATGTTTTAAAACCTGACGAGTGGTGAATATCTGGTCTATACAACCGCGACCAGGTCTGAAAGCAGCCTGGTTTTCTCGTACTTGCAAATCACGTGTTGCAGTTAAACGTTTGACAATTATAGAAGCCAGTATTTGTTTACACTATATTAGTAAAACTAATTCCTCTACGGTTATCGCAGGACAACTTTGACCCTTTTTTATATGCTGGGGCTATTAACGATCAACAACAGTTTGACGGGACCACTATCCTTAAAGATCTCTGGAAATAGTCCATCGTGACCTGCTGTTTTGCCTTGGCTTAGATGGGCTATAGCGTTTTCGACTTCGACAAAAGTGGAGGGGGACCTAAGTCGACCTTCCATCCTGTTTGTCTTGAAGTAGTGTAAAGCCTTAGAGCAGCTGCAGGCCAACTGAGCTGCTCCTTGAAGTGTTCAGCCCATCGTTCTAAACATCTAGACTGAGAGCTAATAAGAGTTCCATCCCTTTCGGAAATCGTCTCATTAACGCTGGATTTTTTAACCCCGATTTCTTTTATTAACTTGAAAAGTTGTCTAGTATTTCCTCACCGTATACAATAACCACACTAGAACCTTAATCACGGAAACTAAACAGGTCCCAAGTGAAAAATTCTCCTAATGTAAGTGGTATGAATACACCAAAAAATACGACGTTTGAATATTCTGTATCGACACAAAGATCTTTAGTGTGTTAATATATTCACTAAAGTGGATATGTGGGTCATAAGATTTTAGACCAAAAAGTATTTATGGACCTCATACAAACGACTATTTATAAAACACCATTGTCAAAACTAGGATGAAAAAGTTTACCTTTCACTGATAATTGAACTTGTGCATGCAGTGAGTGTGTCATCTCCTAACGCCATATGTCCATTTTTAACTGCAACTTGACGAAGCGTACCGTTCCCCGAACCGATGTAAATAATGCCATGGCCAAGGCATAAACATGTAATCCGATCCTGTTCAACACTACAAATGCAAATGTGCAACACTTATTTGCAACGACAATGAGGGCATTATGTATCACAATTCGACAAATGTATTTGAATCCAGACAATAAATCTCACAACTCAGCATCTAAATTTATTCTGAGCTTGTATAACGAAAACAATTTAGATGAGTTCACAAATGAGCTTTATTGCAATGTTAATGACACCACTACATTGACAAAGCTAGCAAATAAGCACTGGTATATAAGATCTCTGTTACAATGTAACTGCCAATCAACGCATTATAGTGGGATGCAGTCACTCAATGTAATTCACATACCACATACTAAACCATTACAAGTCCACATTCACAACCAGAAAGCATCATAAAAAGATGGGGTTATTTTAAGACAAGGTACGAGAAGCATGATTCACAAAGAAAGGTCTTTACAGCTACACAGAGTTACCCGATAAATACCCCTTGGAAATTGTGAATCCAGTACGACGAAACAACAACAGATTGCCGATAGTATCGGACGATCAGCTTAGTTAAAACTATTTTATTTCGATGGCAAACACGTTTGCCCTTCTGAAATGCTCCTATAATAGAGCCTGAAGTACCAACTCGATGTCAACAATATGTCTGGAGCATCCCAGCAAAAAACAATGAATGACTATGTTCCTCTAAAGGAACCAAGGATTGATTAGGACCACAAGGAGTACAGAAACTTCACCTTATTGACACAAAACACAGCTTAGAACTTTAGCGCTTCTAGCCAATGTAGCTGGTACATCTACTAGTGAACTAAGGACAACTACATTGTAAGAAAAACGTATGAACTAATTCAAGTGAAGTCAAAATATAACAATGAGTATACGCATCCCTAGTTAGCGACACTCATTTTAAAGAATGAAATACGCCACTTGTAGACTTACGTTTGCGGAACTCGGATGTGTCTACTAAGTGACCACTGTCCACAACTAGAATCCAGCTCAAAAAGATTAAGTTTCCCGTCAGTTGATGCACAAACAATACGCCCCTAAGGGGATTGGAACCAGTAAAAAAGAACATACTTCGCCTGGCAGAAACAAGATAGAAGTGATCGGAGGACCTTCTCGTTGAACAGTAAAAACAACTCCCGGTGACCCATATCTGGAAATGGGTGATGAAATAGTCTAAACCTACATCTTTAGCAGTCCTCTGCTTGTTCCGATAGCCAACAAGCCGAGAACGTCATCGAAGGCTAAACAACTTGGACACTCAGGACATCCATAAGCTGACGACTACCGCTAATTAGATTAAAAGAAGTACTAACCTGGTGGCAACAATAACCATCAGTATGTTTCCCTAGAGTGTAATCATGTATTCGCTTGACAATTTCAAGACTTTGCAACTGATGTGGTAATCTTCTAAACGGTTCTAAAATCCTCTGTGCCATTTGCTAAGTATGTAACCGGTTTCAAAGTAAAAGTACGAAGACAACAAATTCAAATTTCAAACAAGGACCCGAGGGCCTATTAAATTGATGCAATTAATCAAATAGTGTAAAAATTCTAGGAAAGATAATGAATTGTGCTAATCTAGATGTTTGAAAAACTGAAAATGCATATTTAATTAGATTAAAGTATAACCTAGTATGGACTAAGATACGATACTCAAATCTTTTTACATACTAATGTAGTCCAGACTAGCTACAAGTGGCGTACTTATAAAATGTAAGGTAGCTAGGTTTAGCCACGATGTTCATCCTTTGATTCTCATGTCTTTTCATAGACTGCTAAAATCTACTTAACATGGTGGTTCTGGAAAGGGGATGTAAACGCGATGCTATTTGCCATAATTTGGTCTTCTTACGTCCTTCTGAAATTTAACAAAAATAGATTTACTTGTCGTAATCGATTTTAATGGTATCTTCTACTATGACTAGCAACCACTGCCATTCCCAGTTTATGTGCCATTCCAAGAACACTTGAAGTGTATTTTTTTAGAGTGAGGATTTGAAATTGTTATAACTCTAAAGGAAAAGCTGTGGAGAAAGTTAGGAATAGTCCCTCTGTAGGTCTTACAAGCCATCAAAGAATAAAACGGAGATAACTTATTCTTTTGTTATGTCCATATATGCTTAGAGTTGGTGTCTAGTTTGCTCGTGAATAGTAAGTTCACGTTGTGTTCATTTGAGGTAGTTGTAGTGGTTGCATAAGAAGTAGGTCATGTATCGTGCTGTGTGATTTTAAGAATTGAATAAAATAAGTCTTCCCTCATTCTTTCATACTGGATCCTCAAAGTTTTAAAATCTTTGTGGAACATCTATACGTTCGGTAGCTCTCCATGTATTAGCACCATTATAGTAAATGAGGGCAGAAAATTCGAGCTAATATGGAAGATCATTAATAAGGATAATGAATGCATGGGGTCTTAGTGTAGTTCCATGTCCAGCACTTAAGCCTGAGACACTCAATTAACCATGTAGTCTGTTCACCTTAGTACCGAAGTATCGGTTTCTCGAGTATCATTTAAACCAAAAAATAGTTGGAAATTCCACTTCTTATTGAAAGAAACCTTGTGGCACGACATCGAATGCATTAGCAAGGTTACAGAATGACGCATCTGTGACACCACGTTTTACAGCCTACAACTAGGAAGAAGATCAAAATGCAGAGTTCTTGTCTTCCTTGCCATTTAGAAGCATTGTACTTCCTATTCAATGAAATCGAATGATGAAAAATATTCTGTCGGCTTAACATAAAACAAGAGGAGCTCTACTGTTACATTAAACGTGGACTGAAAATTATAAAGGGTTGGTGTCTCATTTAGTCAGTACGTTTTTCACAATTAATAATGGTCGGATGAAAAGAAAACATGGTGGTTTAATAATTCGTAAGTTCATACGAACTTCATCCGTAAAATATTCTTGTCAAAGTATAACGTGTCATCTGATAGTTGGGGTATTTTTTAGCTTGTAGCCTCGGGTCCTTATTAAAACTGCCAGTCATCAGATTTTTAGTCTGATGTCCATTAACATGTCTGATATTTATTTTCTAAAATATTTGATGATAGGTCGCATGATATATGAAATCGAAACATAACTCTCTGATGAAATTACTGTTATAGCGACAACAAGAACCGGACTCTCAGAAGTCGATAGTGTAATGGCGTGAAGAAAAATAGTTGAAATACGGAAACGCGTGATCGGGTACCTGGTCTATCACTGCGCTTCTGCCTTATATCCACTCAGCTCTAAGGCGGGAATAGAAGAACACAAAACCATAGACCAACCAGAAAGAATCATGTTATATTTCATACATTCCCTTATACATAAGATCAGACTACACAGTCAACCAATCAGGAAACTAACATGAATACAAAATAGGAGTAATAGTGAGTGTAAACTGGGGTAACGTACATACAACGAATTAACCGTAGTTCATAATGAGTAATGATATACTAACAGATTATATGTCAAATAGGAGGGTAGGGCAGGGTGTCACTGAACAGTAATAGGAGTAAAATATTCGCCCTGAACGCAACCAATAATAATGAAATAGTGTGCAGACAAATAGCTGTCGATAATAATAAATCGTCTTTAGGTGGCCGGCATATCAGATAGGACCCTGAATTTTAGTTTTTCAAACTTCAGCACTACTTTGACAGCCATAACATAAAGCCAGAAAGCATCCGACATGGAGATTCATGCTCAGCACTACTACTGTCGGCCGCTAAGTTGGCCTGTGGCCTTATTGCATGCAAGCTGAATTCGAACTAGTACGTGACAATAATTATTCGCTTATCATCGCCACTCAACCACCTAATGCAAAGGTCCTTTTAATGCAGAACGCTAGACAATAAATTGTAGTCGCCTTTTTATGTCATGTGCAAATTTTGGTCATTGATAGCACAGTAGTTAGAGGAGTTCTGAAACAAAGATAAATTCGATCCTAGGTCATTTTAGCACCACTTGAACGCACAGGATCCAAACACCTCAACCCTACAACTGGCCAAAATACTAAATTTGCTCATAGGGAGGTAGCCTCCGGAAAGATTACTTACCATACAAAACACAGCAATACTCCTAGATGCCTAACCATGATAGACCATAATTAGTTCCAGAAGTCTCACGGAGACTGCTGCATAAATGCCACTAGAATGTTGACAGTGAGATAAGTCACCTTAGAGGTGAAGATCGAACAGTAGATCATGGCAATCAAGAAAATATTGCGGGTACCATCGAGGTTTCCGTGCCAAATCAACCAGGTGCCTGCAGCCATGGACCCTGCCTAACAGGATATCCAAGAATACGGGAGACAAACAAGCCCTCCTCAGATCACGACGATTGGGGAGGGGTACCTAGAGAAATGCTTATTTTGTCTTAAGGATAAGAATTCTGTGATATGTTTTACAGCGTATGCAAATGACGCACTCAGTATTGTCCTCGAACCAAGAAGAACTTAAACGACAGATTTTTCCAGTTACCTCTCAAGCCGCTATCGAAATCGCCTTTAGGTAAATGACTTTAACACTTGCTTTGGGACTTCAAAGACAGGTTCCTCGGATCTTCAGAAATGCTGATTAGGATCTATCTATACTTGAATTTGGCTTTCTAAAAAGGCATAAATATCTACTTGAAGCCAAAAATCGACAGTTAACACACTGAGTTATACCATAGGCAAACAAAGTGAAATTAGTTCACCTTATTTGGTGTAAACTCCATCTTTAGTATCAACTGAACATTTTTACGACATACGGAATTTTTAGAAGTAACTACAGCCAACATTGTCCTCCACCTTTTGAGGTAAGAATGAAGTATCTTACACAGAAGCAGAATGGACTCCAGTGTTTGCAGAAGGAACTAGCTCCTGACGATCAAGAAATTGCTTAAGCCGAATTTGGCTACATGATATAGTGGGCATTGTTCATCATCTGATAGCCATTGGGTCTCATCGTTACACATGATCCTAAGGGAATACATAGGTGTGTGGTTACCGTGTAGGGACTACAGATCTCTAAACAGGGACACATTCCCTGATAGGTACCTTATGCTTCACATACAGGATTTCTTAAACGATCTAGAGATTACACAAATATATGCAGGGCTTGATTCAGTTAAGAAATACCATTCCAAATCCCTGTAGACGAAAATATTCTTAAAACAGGAATCTATACATTGTTCGGACTGTTTGAATCTGTGTAGACGCCACAATGCCAACGGAATGCAGCACAGACATTCCGAAAGTTCATAAACATCTTACTTTAAGACATGCCTTATGCTTATCAATTAACGGTAGTAACTTACAGTCCTATCAACGTCACGTGAAAACAATCTTAGAGAAAATGAATGAAAAGTAATTTAGAATTTTTTTAGAAGAAAATCTGTTTCTAGGGCCGAAACCTTGAAATATCTTCATCACACAACTACAAATGGAATTACTTTAATACGAAGAGAGGTAGATATCACCAGGTAGTATACGGAACCCGCCTTGTCATGAAACCCAGTGATCTGATGGGCGCGAGCCAAATAGTGACTAGTAACCAACAACACGCCAACCAAATTACTTTCTTACAAATCAAATCAAGAAAACCTGGTCTCGGCACTCAGAAAACTCACTTCTCTTTTGCCACACATGCAGTCACAATAGCGACTTACGAGAGGTAGAAAAACTGGCACACTAAAAATAACAGTGGCTGGTCAGGGGCAACACGTCACTACGGAAAAGTTGAATAATGATACTGGTTTTTGCCTACTTTACAACTAATTGAAAAATAACAAAATCAGAAACAGTTACAAGAAAGTAACTGTTTCTGTTCTCACCGAATTCCATAACAACCTAGGAGATTACCACGTTTAATTAATTAATTTTTATCGTCGGTTTATACCATCGTGTACACATGTGCAGCAGCTTACGGACCCACACAAGGGGAAGCTGAAATAAGTTAAGTTAACAACGGGAGTGATCAAAGCCGTTAACAACGTAAAAGATAAACACGTGCAGGCGAACGAACTAAAGAACCAGATCTCTGGCTCACCACTAACTCTAATGGTGACGCTTCAGATAAAACGGCCAGTGAGATCCTTAATCAGCAACTATCTCATTCTTCTTAAAATATCTAGTTCCCACAGAAACCAGGTACATTCGAAGATAGCTTTCAGCTATTTATCTGGCCATTAAACACTTGTAGCACGTTTTAAAATGCAAAACTTTCTTAGCTTATGTGAATCACAAGCAGCTAACAAGTGTCTAGAATGCTAACTTTGATAAGTATATTCCACGAGAAATTCTTTACCTGGATTCCATATCCCAGTTCACTAAATATATACATCTTGAAGGTAAAAACATTAGGTATCTGATATATTGTAGCCAGTAGAGTTTAGCATGATTCATCAGTCTGCAACAGGCACCATCGGATGGTAATTCAATCTATTATGCCACAAGAAAATAATGCCATGTCCATTGGTTCCTATAAGTATAGGAAAAATAATATTTCACAAAATTTACTACTTACCCACCTCGGAACGAAACTCTCAGCTTAACTGGTAGGTGCTAGGTATATATATGGTCTAATTTACACTAAGATGGGTTATAGAATGTTCAGAGTGTCGGCAAGCTGAAGCCAAGACATACGAGTTCACCTATTGGCGTTTCTCGAAACCTGGCGAGTGTTTTGTACACGTGCACGCAGGTTTAGTTAGACCACTGCACTGTCTAATGGCTTTTACATGTACAAATAGATCTACGTGACTTTCGATGGTGTCCCAGTTACAGCGACGGAGGAAGTCTCCATCCGAAATTGGGTACTTGTATTTAGTGCGCCCCATACGATAACAACTCATAAACTCATTTTAAGTTGTAGTTAATCAATAACTTATCAGAATTACAGTTGGCCGATGAGATTGGATTCGCGGCGTATCATTCACAGGTACATAGTCTGGTTTAAAGGTTACGTTGCCAGTTGATAGCTTTATTAATATCTCACGTAGACTCTACTTACTGAACGGTGTTTCTGCCTCTAATAATGTTAGGTGCAAGAACAATTGTTGGGAGTGATTCTAACTGTTCAGTGGCAGAACCAGTCTTTTGAATGATGTCAAGACTCATTTATGAATTTATTAATCTCGATACTGACGCTAAGTATCTGGATCAAGCCACTTACGTTGATCGACTGGAAGACCAAAGAAATCAACTGAAGCTAGTCTCCAGTCAAAAACAACCACGATTTGTGAATGTGCGCCAAGGTTTCAGTACCTGTATTCATGTTTCGGTAGAGTCCGATAAAGTAAAATTTCAACGCCTGGGTATGTCCTGTTTTATTGACAGAAGAATCCACATCATTAGGAAATAAGTTTTCATTTTCGTGTCGTAGACAGGCGACAGTGGTGCACGATACTGATCATTCAAACACACAAAACTTCCCAACATTCAGTATAAGATTATGGAAAATATAATCCCTATGCAGAATAAGGAAGTAAATGAGTACTTGGGCTTAACTGTTTTGACGTATGCTTAAGGTTTGAAATCAACTCTTAACTTGTCGACCTAAATTGCTAAATTAGCTTCCTCCCAGAATCGACTTCCGTAGAAACGTTCCTTCGGTCAACATATCAAACAAAATTGTCCCAATTCTGCCACTGTAGCTCAATGAAAAATTACTAGCTCGCCCAGAGATTGACATTCAATCGATGGCAACAGTCTGTCAATGTTTGACGATGCTGCGTGGATGACATTTACTTTTTAAAATTCTTATCTAATTTTGTAGCGTTTAAATTCTCTCACAAATGTGGTTTGGTACTTGGTGAACTTGACCTCCTAACTCTGACCAGAGTTTAGGAAATAACAGATGAGAAAATGAAGCGAGAATATCTGAAGAAGTACCGCGAGCGGGCTACCCGACACCATGTTGGTGAGATGCGATTTTTCCATGCTCTGTCCGGCTATCAGGTGTTTACTCACCTGCTTCTTGGGTCACCCTCATGTCAAAATTAAGGGAGAATCTACTTCAAAAAACGGAGAGACTCGAACACGCCTAAAGAATCCTTCCACTGTTTGTATAAAAGGTCAAAGTACAAAAAGAAAATATACAGTTATAATTAGTAAGTGATCGTTCCTGCGTAAGCGTTTGGTTTCCAGAACGGCTTGGCAATCTGAAAGGAAATATACATGGTGTAGATATCTTGTGAACGCCAATGCGCGAAAAAAATCAATTTCATTAAAAAATATCTATATATAAATGCGTGAACCCGCCAGAAACCAGATCAAATAGGCGACTTTGAACACATTACGACGCCTCTTATGGCTGGGTTCGTAGCCGTGGGTACTCATATTCTCCGTCAGGACGGAGAATTATAACATATGCCCGGGAAAGAAAATGAATTACAGAGAACATGAGAGTGCTTAGACTTATTAGGGTTAAAGAGAGATGGTTGGAAATAGCTGTACACGAGAGCGAGTTGTGAGCATTGGGTCGAACATAAGCTATAAATCAATGAAAGCTATCAAGTCAATATAGTGAGCTTACAGGTAAAATGCTGGAAAATATCTTCAGTTAACTAGGTGTCCGAATGTCGATAAAGTGATTGCATACCACGCGATTAACCGAGAGAGCATATGTTTCAGCTAAGGAAAGTATTGCTCCAAATCCATGTCTATGAAAATTGGTATGGACTTTTAATAATTGTTTGTATAAAGCTAACTCTGGGGATACCATAGAACTTATTGGTAATTTTTAGTTAGTTTACCGGTCCGCATTGTTAATAGTCTCATTAATTTTTTCAATCATATTACGTGATTGCCAAATCATGACGATGCTTTATGTCGATATCCCGAAACTATTATGAGTAACAAGTTGTAGTGTTGAGTTGCGATAAGCTAGTAAAAAATGAGTTGGTTTATTTGTGATTCAGAAGTATTAGATGCTTTTAGCCGTTAACGGATCAAAGCTGCCTGATTATATTACAATTTGCGGTCCAGAAGTATTCGTTTATTTAGGATTACTATTTATGTTAGGCTCCAAAGCTTACGTCGCTTTACTCTTCGTATTCTTGAGGCTGGTCGTACTCTAGACTATAATACTAGATGCACTAAGTTAGGACTAGATACCTTATAGAGGTGACGGCTAAAATTAAACCTAATCTTCTTGTATAAAATATTAAACAAATTAGCGTTCTTATCGCCTAATACAGTTCAGCTCCAGGAACCCTCTTGCCATAACCTACGCAATTGGGCCTCGAAAATAAAAATATCGCATTCTAAATCTGCTCTTTATATGAATTATTTTACAAACAAATTCTCGAGAATCTGGAACCATTTGCCTCAACCCATTCGGGAAACAGATTCACTTCCTTTATTTGTACGGCAGGTTAGTAATTTCATCTCTTCCGAAATCTCGTTAAAAATGTTCACACCAACTATTGTTTCTTACTCCACTAGCAAAATAATAGGGACTCTGAACGTGTGAGCACCACTCACCTGTCTTCGTCATATGATAGTGTTCTTCCATTACAGTCAGCCTATAAGCATAAGTGGTGTGTCGGAAGCATAATTACTAATCCTGCCCATTAGCATTGTTAACCCCGGAATACCAGTGCTGTTGTTTTGTGTTCTCCCTTCTTTTGTCTTTCCTCTACTTGTAGAAGATTATGTGCAAGACAAGTATAGAACTTACTGGCACAAAACTATTGCCTTCTTCTCAACACCCAAGTTCCAAGTACCCCTGGTCCTATCTCGCGTCTGAACATGCACAGTGATCCAATCTGCTAACCCTCAGCCGTTTTTTGGAACTGTAACGCATTGGTCAAGGAGCGCGCGGTACTTTGTCATATATGCACCATGCTACAGCACATATAATTGGTGTCCTGATACTGTGAAACTTGTTGCAAGTTGTTTGGTTTTCAATGCATATATTTATATTTTATAAAAGTTCTGACAGTAACGCTTGGTCGAAATACTTGTATATATGTAAATTTATATCATTCAGATCATGCCTGTAAACTGGCATGCTCTCATGCACACAATGATACTTGAGAATAAAAACTTTATTATTATTTGAATTCTTTTTTGACTAATAAATACACGATAGTGCCCAAATACGGTAACGTTATTACCGAGACTATGTTAAACGTAATTTAAAGCAATTGATATGGTCGCCAAATTAATAAGAAAAAGTACTTCCAGCAGTAACTACTAAGACGAGTTTAGTGACAAGTACAAGGTCGGGTCAAAAACTATTAAATTCGAATAGCACAGAGACAATAGGAGGTGTGTGTAAGTTAGTTCGTTGTGTAAATTCGTATGGAATGGAAAAATTTTAAAAATCTAACAAGAGAATTTAAAATCTTAGACATGACTTATACCACTACAGTTGGAAAGATGCTACAGATAATATGGAAGCTTTGTAGGTTATTGTAGTTAGCTTAGTGATATTTCTGTACTATGGCAGAAATAATTAGAACTAAGGAAAGTCGAATCAATGGGGAATTCGATGTTCCGCCTGAAAAGAACACACTTTTTCGCAGTAGTATGTTATCGTATAAAGTTAAAAGAATTTGTATCATAAGTAAAAATGGTTTTAATAGTGGTTTGTATGAAATTTCTTTGACTAGTTTAATTAAAAAATAATATATATATGTTGGGTACTAGTGTGGTTTGTGTAGCAAGTCAACTGGCAAAAATGTGAACCCCGCCTGGGTTCTTTTCGGAATTCATCATTATTGCTAGGCTTCATTGTGTGATTTATGGAAATTATCTATAGGGTTTTTGCTCCGTGATTCAGTCCAAATTTCTCACTGTCTACTGTTAGTGGAAAAATCTAAATAAATGATTAGTTCCGCGGTCAGAGCTTGCTCACAACACGCACCTTAATAGAAGATTTTTCCTTCCTCAGTGATTTGCCTCAGCTGATAGGTTTGTGTTTAAGAAGACATTGTTTAAGTACTCTGTATTAAAAAGTGACTATACCGTTCATACATCAAAAGATATGGTCCGAAGAGAGGTGGGTAGAATAATGTCCGAAACTACTATTATTTCGATAACGTTTTGTCGACACAGGACAAAAAGAAGAATAGTGTTTTATTCTATTTATTATTCTTACATTTACTAACTTAAAATTTCAGAAGTTACGTGATCACATTTTGGACTGAGACTAAAGCCGTGGACATCCCTGCCTGAATAATCGGTTGTGCCCATCTAAGGCTCTTAGTCACGTATGCAGACTTCACATTTTTACTTGTCGATTCTGTGGTTGTTTGGTCAGGCAAACGATCTAACAACACGTATGGTGGTTCATTATCTAGATAACCGGGTTTTGGCCTACCACTACTTACTGAGTCAATGCTCCCTTATTTTTGTATCACAAAATATTGTGTTTTCTTCAATTGACTTTGAATGGCCCTTCAAAAGAAGGGCTAAGTGGGGCTTTCATCTTGTCACATCGTATTCAGGAGTGAGAGCAATTGCTTGGATCCTTACGTAAAAACGTCACTGGTGATTGTTCACGAGTGTTAAGTGGCTTAAGTTTAGACATTTGGTCTCGAAGTTGGTTTGTGTTAGTCCCTAAATATTCCGGTAACCTAAAGTTCATGGAACATGCCTCCTCTATTATCTCTAGAACTAGAAGATTAACAGGCTTCCTCCTTAAAAACTTCCATACAACGGAGGCTAAACTTACTCTGTTTAAGATATGTGTAAGACCTATACTCCAGTACTGCTCATTTATCTTTTCGAGTATGAATAGCATTGATCGAAAACGCGTCGAAAGTGTACAAAGATGTTTCACACGTCGAATTCTGGCAACTAACGGAAACATGGACTACACGACTAGATGTGAAACACTCTTTAGAACCCCTGTGTCGTCGCCGACTACGACATAACTTCATATTCTTCTATAAAGTAATCAACGGAATATCATTCTCGGCTTTCTCTCCCATGTGGAACCAAATGCCTAGATACGAACTTCGGAACTACGAAGCAACATTACTTATCGACAAATACCAAACACAACATCGCGGTAAGTTCTTTATCGTCTTCTACAGAAAACTCTGGAACAAACTACCACAAAATATCCGCACTACCAAATCTATCCTAATATTCAAACGCCTGATCTCCCAATATCTAAAGTCAAAAGACTTGTACCAAATCTTCGACGACTTACCACTAAACCTCGAATCAATAAACAATGGCTTATTAGGGTACTAAAACTGCTAACACTAAAATCGTGTACGTTGTAGTAAATAAAAAAAAACATAAAAACGGAAGAAGACTATTGTTTGAATCTGATTATTTTGATACCATTAATCAAATTTATTTATTTATTTCTATCGCATAATCTATGTCACCGTCTTCCCGAGTCTATGGTCTGAACTGGCAAAGAACTGATCTCCTTTAAGTAACTTACTCCAAACGCTGGCCTGGAATGCAATTAATGCACCAACAACTAACCGCTCAAGACCAGTCCACACAAACTGGCTGCCTTATCCAAACTTCAAAATACCAGCCTTATCCTGTCTCTGGATAGTCTTCATGGTTCGTCCTGCTTTCTCGCAGCTATTCCCTGAGATTACAGCACCAGGGACAAAAAGCGCGCGGTTGTTTGCTGGAAGTGTTCTGTAATACAAAATCTACCTCTTGTACTGCAGTACTGTAAACTGTAAAGCTAGCTACCGTTGGCTTCCTAATTAATTAATACTTTTGTATATCGTCAACTCCATAACAATAACTCTACTAAAACTCTGTTACGATTATGCCATATCATTCTGATCATGCCTGTAAACTGGTATGCTCTCATGTACAAATGGTTACTTGAGAATAAATTATTATTATTATTAAATCGAGCCTTTTACTGTCAGTATGACGGCTAGTAAACTCACCTGGTAGTCTCAGAGTGGTCCCAAAGACTACTGAACTGAACTGCCAGTTTTGACAGTTGTTCGTATCCCCAACATAACTATTGGCAGGGATTCTGTCCACTGACTGGGGTTTGGATGAGATATAGAAGCGGCATCTAGTTGACGATGGAATCGTTCTACCATCCCATTCACTTAAGGATGATATGTAGTGCAGCGTATTCTGTTGGGGTCCAGAAGTTTATCTAAATTATGGAATAGTTCAGATTCAAATTGAGCTCCTCTGTCTGTCGTTATTGCAATAGGTGCACCAAAAATGGCCACCCAGTTCTGTATGAAGACTTTGGCCACTGCTTCGGCTGTGATGTCTTTGGTCGATATGGCTATAGGAAACCTCGTGAACATATTTATGCATGTAAATATATACGTAAAACAATTCGAACGCGGTAAGGGACCTACTAAGTCGATATGTACATGTGCAAAACGTGCATCCGGTTAGGGACAAACTCCGATGGGTAAATTTATGTGTCTGCTAACTTTTGATTTTTGATACTCCGAGCACTCTCTAATCCATTTGTGTATATCCTTCTGAAGATTTGGCCATATGTATCTGGAATTGATAAGTTTAGTCGAGGATTTCACACCAGGGTGGGACAACGAATGAAAGTTATTGAGTACTTAAATTTGCATATTTTTGGGGACGAAGAGCAGAGACACCGCCTTCGTCTTACCACAGTAAATCATAGGTTATGGCGGCTGCTTTAGTTTGAGACTGGAGCTTTTAGCTGGCAGTAAATTTTGTAATCGTTGATCATTTTCCTGGCTGCCTTTCAAAGTCTCTAAATTTTCAGTAGGCTCTCGTATTATATTCATTTCTAGTTGAGATAATGCATCTGGCGTCTATTATCTTGACCTTTCACATGTCGGATATCACTAATGAACTATAATATGTAGTCGAGGTTTTGGATTTCACGAGGTGAGTATTTATCGGCTTTCAATTTTAATGTATTGGTTAGCAGTTTATGATCCGTATAAACTATGAATTCCCTGTCTTCGAGCATGTGTCGGAAATGCTTTATGGTTAGATAGATTACGAGGAGTTCTCGACCGAAGGTAGAATATCTCGTATCTGCTAAAGCGAGTTTTTATTAAGAAGAATGTAATCGGTTTCCAAGCCTTTTTAAATAGTTGGTTAAAAGTGCCGTCTACAGCTTTGTTTGAAGCATCTACCATCAAGGCAAGTGGGTAGTGAGAATTTGGATGCGTTAATATAGATACTTGAGCAAGTTTATCTTTTAATTGGTTAATAGCCTCTATGGCCTCAGAGGCCAGCTTGGATTCTTTCACTTTTCCTTTAAGTGAATCCGTCAACGGTCGCATTAGTTGAGCACAACTGGGTATGAGTCTGCAATAAACGTTTATTAAACCAAGAAAACTTCTAAGTTGTGTTAGAGAACTTGGTTTGGGGTGTTGTTTAATAGTGTCCACCTCCTGTTTAATTGGTGTAATTCTTTCAGGGCTTATGACATGCCCAAGGAATTTCAGTGTTTCCACGCCTAAAACACACTTACTTTGACGCATGTTCATGCTCGCCCTGCTGCTTGTTCCTTTTCTTTATCTTTTCAGTTCCCAACTATTGTGTCATGTTGACAACATCACCCAGAATCCACACTGAAAAGGAAAGTGCATTTTTGTAATCTACTCATCATACCTTAACGTGATACCTCCGATCTCCATTGTTCACCTACGAGGTGCTGTTCGCACAAGGTTATGTTTGTACTTGACACCACAATTGACTATTTTAAACATTTAAATCCTCCCTGTGTCATATTTTTGACACTCCTTTTCTTAAACTGATTACATATATTAATAAGTGTTCTCTACTAATGCATGCCTGAACACTCAAGATTAAAAAGTATCTTCCAGCTGTTGGTTGATGGTTTTCTTGTGTACATTTAATCTTCCTGCATACGAATCTTGTGTCTTGTAAATGTTATTGTTAGCCAAACACTCATTTCGGTAAAACTTTGTGTTCCGTTGTGTAAGAGTTAAGCTTTCTGTATCATACTGACCACGCCTTTAAACTGGAGTGAATTCTGCACTAAATTTCAGAATAATAATAATACATTTTTTTGTTGAAACACTGCCCTCACGTGTTGTTCACATGATTTTGAGTCCGGGTTGGCAATTAATAGGTCATCTATGTACCCCTGTGCAAATGGCATATCTCGAAGTAGATTATCCATATGCCTCTTGAACGATTGTGCCTCTCTTCCTAGGCCGAATGGCATGCGTAAAAACTCGAGTAGTCCATAAGGTGTTGTGACAGCTGTCTTCGGAATATCTTTCTTAAATTACTGGAACATTGCGATATACCCTGACTAAGTGGATTTTAGTAAATACCTTCATATCCTGTAAGTCGTTCGTGAAGTCTTGGATATGCAGTATCGGGTACTTATCTGGTACAGCCTAACGGTTGAGGGCTCTGTAATCCCCGCACAGCCTCCAATCGACTATATTTTATTTGGGACCGCATGCATAGGAGATGCCGATTGGCTATCAGATAAACGTAGTGTGCCCATATGTAATATGTAATCGACTTCGGCTGTATCTACTTTAAGCTCATCAGGTACTAGTCTCTTGGGTTTAGCAAATACATGGACCTTTTCCGTTTCGATTGTATGACTTGCTTTTTACTTACTTTTGGAAGGTTGAGGGTTCGGTTTTATTAGGTATGAAAATTCCGTGAGTATATCCTGGAATTCTGCAATTGTTCCTGGTGGAGTTTGTATTAACTTTAGGGAGGTGATATGACTTTCTTTACCTTTTGTATGTTTCGAAGTTTCTTTTAATATCAAACGTCGTTTTCTAGTGTCAGCTCGAAATTCATATCTCTTTAAGAAGTCCATCCCCAATATTGTCAGATCTAGATCCACTACGGTGAAAATCCAGGGGAAATTGCCCTTTAAACCACAAACCTAGCGACACAGTCCTCTGCCCAAACGTCACGATTTTAGTTCTATTGGCAGCTTGAAGTGTGGCTGAGGAAGTTTCTGGACTCAGCTCGGCTTTGTTCTGAGGAATGATACCATGCGTGGCACCAGTATCCACCAAAACGTTCAAGCCTGAATTTCTGTCTCTAACGCAAAACAAGCGGCAGTATATAAGCACCCCTCCTCATTCGTCGCGGCCTGGAAAGGGGTTATTTGTTTCCCATATTCTTTGGAGTTCGTTTGGATCAGGCTCATGATTGAATACGTTTGGCCGATTGGACATCAAATTTCCAGTGATACCAACATAATTGCTCAGATTGTCTGGACTTTTGTGGCATTCCGTGACTTGGATCTCGGTCGTTGTGGTGGCCTGCTGTTGTCTGTAACCCATTTTCGTTTTGCTGACAGCTTCTGTGAGACTTTCAACACTCGCAGTGAGTCTTGCTATGACCGGGTCATTGACTGATTCTTCCTTTTGAGTATGGTGTATCATACGTGATGCAGCTGGGGGGGGACCTCTTTCATTATTCTATCTGCAATACGTACTTAGTGAGATGTAAAGGTGTCGGGATCTTGAGCATCTAAACAGTGTTGGAAGTAGCATGGGAGAGCATGCATCCATCCTTGTTTTAGGACTGCTTCACCCACTGTGTTGTCACCTACTAAGACCTGGTGATGACGCAATAACTGTGTCGGTGACCTATCACCTAATGTTGCTCTTTGGAAAAGCCTTTGGATTCTTTGCCCATTTGATAATGATAGGCGATTCATTATTTCACGTCTTAGGATGGTGTATGGTTGTGGTGGTAGACTTGAAATCAAGTAGCAAACTACTTTGGCAACTGAAGAGGGTAGAATTGGACACAGATCTCGATAGCGAATTCCTTCAGATTTAATATTGTGTCTCGTAAAATAATGTTCTAGTTAAGGAAACCACAACTCGTGGTCACTACGATCGAATTCTGGGAGTCGGATTTTCGTAGTCAGTGTCAAGCGGTGTGGACTGGCATCTACCACCTAAGGTAAGGGAAAATTTCATTGGCCCTCTTTTTACCAAAGCCTGTACATTAAACCTCACTATATTTACTACATTTTTTCGACCAAAACTCCCGTCAGCTTTCTTGCATTTCTCTCCACCTCTGTGCATATGCAAACACCCCCCCCTAGTGATCAGTAAACTTACCGCCTTCTGTCAGACTGAATATATTCTGAGCAACTTCCAAAAACATTGATAGCAAAAAAATAAGTGCACAAATTGGGAATGCTGAGATCGTACTACATAGATATGTCGCTGTTTTCACTTGAAACAGCCAAAATTTGATGCTAAAGCATCACAAGGCGATTGCGAAGAAATCATTTGGTTTGTACTCGCTTATAATAGAAATATTGGATACTCACGTGTAGATTCATTGATATTAATGTGTTTTCATAAGTTCGCTTCGACCCAACACACATTATTACGTTATTTCAAGGAATATGAAATGAACCACCTTGGAGATGGCAACGGATATCAAGGTATTTCTGTAATTTATGAGGACAACTATAAAAAATTCTTATATTATCGATTTTTGCACCAGTGATAACTGGAACGCGGAATTCCCATCGTCAACAGAATGGGAAATTCGGAAATGTTTTTAGAAGACTTTAGGTAACAAGACTACTAGACTTACTTTCGCAGTTGTTTATATGTTGCAAATCGTTAGTTAAGCTAATCTGATCACCGTTAGTCTGGTGAATGATGGCATAGTTAACGACATCTGTGCTGTCCAGAATCATGGAAAAAGTCATTCATAAACAACTGCCATAATTAATACTTTCAGAAAACCTGATTAATCCATCTCAACATGGGTTCATGGCAAAACGCCCTTGTGCTACTTCACACTTAAGATTTTTGATTATATAACACTTGGAAGAGACAAAGGTTTCTTAACAGTCGTACTATATTTTTATTTCAGTAAAGCATTTGACAACGTCTTCCACAACATTCTCCTCTCACAACTACACTCTTATGGCATGCGAAACACACTGCTAAAATAGTTTAAATCATTCCTCACAGGGCGCCGCCAAATTGTAAGGTCCGGTTCTAGCTACTCAAGCCAGTAAATGTAGTCAATTGAGTTGTACAAGGAAGTGTAATTGGACCATTACTCTTTCTTCTCTTCATGAATGATGTATGCCTGCAATTTGTGCGAAGTAAAACCTTCCTTTTTGTTGATGACTTAAAGGTGGCCTATTTATTCCCAGCCACCACAGATAAAAATACGATTACCGAAATAATGTAAGAAGAAAATGACAAATTATCAGAATGGACTAGGATATGGTATCTCCCCCTAAACGTACACAAAAGTGGATATATTTCGATTGGTCGTAGATAGAACCTCAGTCTTCGCCTATACAAAACACAAATAAGGCCTCTTAGCGTCGCTGGAGATTTGGGGATCCGATATACCAATAGCATTAACTTCTTTAAGCATTTTGCATTTCAAGCTTCCAAGGCGAGGAAGCTGACTGGATTTATGAGAAAAAATTTTCTTAATTTAAACTCGAAAATATTACTATACAAAATTGTATTCGTCCAATATTAGAATATAGTTATCTACTCTACAGCAACTGTAGACGCATAGATTTGATGAAAATTGAGAGAATTCAAAGAGCATTCACTTATAGCTTGCGAGGTAACTATGGCACACAAACTTATCGCCAACAATGTGATAGATTAGAGTTAAAACCCATCTGGTCCCGATGCTTAAAATTAAATATCACTCCCATATGTCGCCTTATTAGTCGTGCCGCTTACTCTGCGACACCATTCCTGACCTCCTACATCTCCCCACACAACCTGCGCAGTAAACAAAATAATAATATTATCCAGCGATGTGGTACACAGATACGTCAGGACTTCATCACAATGAGATATGCGGCACTATGGAATAAACTTCCCAAGCATGCTTGCTGCAGCAATTCGTTAACCGCGTTCAAGACACTACTTCATGAACACCTGTTAGGTAAAGGCTTGTGTAATCTCCTTAACTACCCTGGAATAAATAATGATATAAAAAGAAACAAGGTTCCAGTTCTGTATAAACAGTTCTAAATGTATCAAATTCATACACAATGCACCATTTGTCTATGTATTCATAGTTAATAGTGCATATTTTCATTTCGTTCCAACCCACATACGCATACACTACTTTATTCGGAAATTTCACCCCTCTAATACCACTTTAGTGAAAATTCAGAATTTCATTGCACTGATAAGTTTTTTATTATCCATCTTCTATCATCACTAATACACCTATTCACAATTTCGACGACAATTTGGCCTTTTAATTATACTGGGTTTATCAGCTGTCTGATAGTCATATTCACGCTGAATACATACTATACCTACCCATCGATTTTCAACATCACATACTTAATCATGTACACACACACTATATCCAGAAATTTCATCCCTTTAATACCACTTGCGTGAAGATTCACAATTTCATTACACTGATGATTACATAGTTTGATGTCTTCACTACTATGGTTCACTATTTATTTTGCATAGTTATTAGTGCATATTTCCATTTTGTTCCAATCTATTTTATTATTGTTATCATTATCCGCCTTCTATCATCACTAATAAACCAATTCACGATTTCGAAGACAATTTGACCTATTAATTATACTGGGTTTATTAGTTGGCTAACAAACCTATTCATACAAAATTTAAGCTATAATTACGCATTGAACTCTTTAGAATTTCATTTATGATCTCGTTCCATGGTGTCATACATATATTTTTATTTACACGTTCTACATCACCTTGGCGTTTTACTCTTAATATTACTTCGCCAACTTGAATTATTAGATTGTTATGCTCACTTGATGAAACCCAAAACGGTCTCTTCACAACGCTTATTATAAATGAGTTGTATGTGATTAAAATGAATTAATATAAACATGGTTAACCACTTACATTTTTCACTTTGATTGTGGCAGCTATAAGCTAATGTTTAGTTGTGGTTATTCAAACACACGAACACTTCTCAACGTTGAATATAAGCTAATAGGAAGTATAATCCTTACGCGGAATTAGCAAGCAGATGGATACTGGAGCTTAATTATTTTGCGTGTGCTTAAGGTATGAAGTGAACTTTTAACTAGTCAAGCTAAGTTGTTACAAACCTATGGTAAGGTTACTAATATTATCCATACCCTTATTATTTACTTTTGGACATACACAAAGCATCTGACTGCAAACTTTGATTATTGTATTTACTGTTAATGTAAATCAGACCTTTTTAAAGTTCTCCTTACCCCGGGTCCATAAATTCCACGGTATCCTTATTTATTACAACAGAGTGTAACTCCGAGCTAAGCATCACGCAACCGTTGTCCTGAGCAATCCGTTGCCTTGAATGTGGTGATGCATGATTGGTTATGTGAAGTCTCAAAATGTGTAATTATATACCTACTTGATGCCATCATTTAGGACTGGCAATCCAGGTGTTTACACTTAATCAGGGGTAGGAATCACACCAAGAAGCAAACTTGTCCTTGTTACAAAGTCCAGCGCCTCGAGATGATGTGAGGTACCAAACGTGCACTGGTATAGCACATAATGATACTTTATATCGCCGAAACTATCAAAGAAACGGGATAAAGTGGCAGTGAAGCTAGTGCTTATCTCCTGATTTATGATTTGTTTTCCTTCAACAATACATCCGTGAATTGTTTTGGTGCCTGGTGAGATTGTATTCATGTGGAACAACTTTGAGACAACTAAATTCATTGGAAAATTCTAACAACTTTAGGTCGTCCACTCGCCTACTGGGGCGAATTCTTTGCAGAAGGCATCTAGTTATCGGTGCCTGTGTTCATCAGAATATGACCACGTTCATTTTAATTAATAGTATAGTTCCTATTCATCGCATATCACGATGATTAACAGTCATCCATGATTATTAGGATAAATGTATAATAAAGGACAGATACAACAATTTTAATACATATATTTGTATCTATTTAAACCTAAACAAATATAACAAGCAGTCAGGAAAAGCCCATAGTTAGAAGTTTGCCCTTTTTGGTAGAGAAGCTCATTGCTACCTTGAACTTGTATACAGTTATAAAAACGTGGAATAAGCTAATGATTATGTCCAGGAGTAAATTTGTCCTTGAGAAACTACGCATCCCTGGTCCCAGGATCACTTCCCTCGGTCTCCGGTTGAATGCCAACAAACAAAAATCAAGCTAACTTTCTGCAAGCAACTGGGGGGAAGTTGCCATATGATACATTATAACTAGATTTGGTAAGACATATGTGGAGTTATCAGCCATCTACATTTTTACAAGAAGCTTGGCAAACGTGGAGAACCTCATGAAAGGCTTTCGATCGTGATTTGTACTTTCTCTTAGAGAATAGGTGTAACGACGATAAACAGCTAAAAGCATACACCCTTCTATTCCCAGAATGTTTCAGGAGAACCCAAAGCAAATCTACCAATCTCTGACCTGTAAGTTGACCACAAATCCGAGTGCTGTAGTGCACGATCTCAAGGTGAAATGCTCACAAACAATGGGGTGGCTGAAATCCTCAATACTCCTATAAAAAGATAATTAAAATACTTTATGGTCCTGACCGAACAATAAGTGACAACACTGAAAAAGTGGGACTAGAATATATCGTGATCGGACAATTATCTATTGGGATACTGTTGAAAGACAAAGGTTACGTATGAATTATCAAGCATGCAGACGAATGATGAGTCTCCCATCTTCATGCAAATGACGTGTCCCCAAGTTATTTCAGAAATTATTGTTATCTATTTTTTAGTAGATCTCCATTTCTTCTAACTGTTAGCTTAGTTTTCACATTTTGTACGGTTACCGTGACATCACGACATTTTTTGCGCTACTCTGTCATTTCTAAATTTTACAGAGTACAAGGTTTAAACCCAGTCTAATCTTATATGATAAGTTATTTGGTGTTTCGATAGCAGTTTGGGGGGTGGGTTACCTGGCAGTATTTGGCATGTCCAATGTCCTTGAAAATTCATTATTCAGTTACTGCTATAACATTTCCAGTGGTAGCGTCGTGAAGCAACCAATAATTCGAGCATAAACTATTTAGAAAGTAGTGTAATTATGTTTTTCATATATGATCTATGATTTTGATTCTCTAATAAATGTGTTTTTGAAGGTTATTGAGACTGCGCAACAACCGACCATGCCATTACAAAATTATGCTGTCCTATCGGCGATGCTAGTTTGAGACTTGCTGGACGCATTTGAGCGCCAATTTGAATTTTGCACGTAAGTGGCTCTCGATGATCCTAATGAGCTTTTGCTGGTGGTTGTTTTGATCTTTTTTATGTTGCATGTTGTTTACCTCGTCCCGAGATTGCCTCCTTCCAGTTGCTGGCCGAATACATATGGATAATACCGAATCTGTCCAATCTACACTAGTACAGTGTTCTTAGTTCTGTTATCTTCATGGAATTTTTGATAAACTGCAGCTTGCGAGTGTTACAGAATTACTTAATTCGAATTCCTAGTAGGCTGCTGCGTTTTGATGGTCATAACGTGTTTGATCTCATCGTCTAAAAATTAAAACCACAAGTGATGCATATATTACCGAGTTTAGCTAGCAGTGTTGTCGTATACTCCATTTCCCGTAGTTCATTAAATCTTGTATTTTGGTATACGTTTCAAGAGTTTCTACATACCAGGAAACTGCATTATTTAGTTCATTGTATTGTGGTGGCAGATACCTGGGTACAACCATCACTACATGAATTGCCGATTTTTTTCGGGTAAACTAACATTATAAACATTTTGTGAATACCTATACATCAATATATTTACTTAAGTAAAGTCTAAATTTATACTTTATTTATCACCTGTAAGTATACATTTAACAATATAAACCCTATCTCGTTCGCCATAGGTATATTGTGAAAAATGTTATAGTTGGACGTATTTCCACTACTACTAAACAGAAAGTAATTTTGCCGCATTCCTGTCTTCAAAAAGCCAAAAATCGAGCATAAAACAGTTTATGTGGGGTTGTATTTACAAGCTTAGATTGGCACCAAATAGATTTCTATCTAATTCCCCCCTATTGATTTCTTAGTCCTACCAACTGTATATATGTGTGAAGTTTATTGTAAATTATATGCATGTAGGATTAATATTTAGGTGAACCCAATGCAATTGCGACTTACCATCTCCAGTTTTCATATCAGACTTTTCCTGCCGTTTCACAATAGCACGTTTCTGCATACACATTGCTTAGAGATAGTATTTCACTATAGTATTTTGTACACGTTTACCACCAGATTGGTCTAAGTAATTCTTATAAAGTTGTATTGTCAAGCCAAATACATCTTTAAGTTGGCAGGTTATTGCATCAACACAGAAACAACATAGCTGTCTGAAGTAAAACGCAGTAATTATAGGTACTGACTTATTAGTCATTTTTTCACTGGTGTTAACTTACTTGGATACATGCACTTCTCTGTTCGTTTTTAAATGTTTAGGTCTTTAATGAATCAAGGTCAATTTAAATTTAACTTTTCTATAGAGCAGGTTTTAGAGGAATGGAAAATATTAGATGAAAATGAAAACCTACCTATAACAAACGAGGAGGATGACAATGAATTGAAAGTTGTCAATCATGATTCTTTCTTCGCTCCTCATTATAAAGAAGGTATTGAATATTTTACTATCGAGAATCCCGAAAAAATAAAACAAGAATGGATTGAAGCGAGAAAATCAATCATATCACACATCAAGAACACTGTAAGGCATTTAGTCCGAGATAAATTCCGAAAGTGACGCTAAATACGTAGAAAGTTCTCCTTGTTATTTTACTACTCACTGATTATTAACAATCACTGAATTAGATTTTGATAATACATAAGTATACAATCAGCTTGATATTGTTTTTTTCCACTAAGTCGTTCCTTTAGATCCCATCCTGGTTATGTTGGTGTAGTTTTCATATCTGTAAACTTTGTCTTACATCCTAAAAGGCAATCAAGTTCTTTTCTCCATGTTTCTTTCTCGTCCATACAGTACTATATTGTCAAATGATCTCTTCTTGGTGGCTGAGTGATTTGTTTTTTATGTGATGGATTGACTATTCATGCTTCATTTCGACTACTTCGGGCCAACTAACTTCGTAGTACCAGTGACTTTTATATTAAGCAAGACTGGAAGAGTACAGAAATCTACGATAGTATCAGTGATGTCCATAACAACGATGAGAGCTCGACGATTGAGCTACTGAGATCACAGAAGGTTTGGCTTACCTTCTGTGCACTGTCACTTAACGTGATATCTGATATTTCTATTTTCAGATCACGCGTATTGTATAATACCACATTTCAAGCTTTCGGTATACAGGGAAATTGTAAAGTGAACAGATCCCCATATGATTAAAAAGTCTCATTTGGGTATGCGCGTCTACTAAGGGAAGTCTCAGTAAAGCAATCCTAAGGTCACCGTTTGTGCTTGACGATACAAAAGGTCAAACTTTATAAAATCTTGTAACACAAACGGTTGTTTATTTACTGATGTAAAGACTAGTGACCAATTCACTACATAGCCACATACTGAAGGCTACTTGTTCCGGTTGATAATCTGATTATTCACTTCACTTATCTTGGATGGGGTCCTGCAAATTATGCTATTCTGTAACTTTAAATGTTATCAAAAGTTAATCAATACCAGTATCTAAATATCTTGTCTCAATTTCCTGTATTATTTTTCATAAATAGAACAACTAAGTCAGATTCATCCTAACTATTCTTACTTAGGTTTCATTTTCGACATCATTATTTCCCGTATATGTATGTGTGTATGTATAATCAATATAGAATCTGGCACATGTGCACATCGGTTCAAGTTGCCATACCTCTATGGCACCGCAAGATTCACATCAGATTAGTAGAAGTTACTTCAATAAAATAAAATAAAATAATAATAGTAACAAGGAGTGTGAACATATAGAATATAGTTCAGGGAGCATGCATAGAAAGTTATGGAATAATTTGAAGCTCATGATTTAACGGAGAACAATGAGTGAATAAATCTGAGCCATTGTGACCGATTCTCGGCCATGTCACTAGCTATAGTTTTCGCGAGGACCCCATCCAGGTAGTCTGCAGCTACCGACACGACCCAAACCAGCAGTCCGTGACTACATAGACTGATGCCATGTTTTAGTTTGGCCGCCTCTAACTCTCTTCCATCCTGCTCCAATATCAGCCAACATTTTGCATCGAGGCAGACAGTCGTTGGGCATATGCAACACATGTCCCAACCACCTTGGTCGATGAAGATTCACAACCTCATCTCCCGATTTACCACATTTGTCTAACACCAGTCGTCTAACCTCATTATTACTTACTCGGTGATCCCGGCTAACGCGAGCGATGTTTCGAAGACACCTATAGTCAAAACTAATAACTTCCGAGTGTCGTTTACCCTTAGTGATCACGTCTCATACTCATGCAGTAAGACAGCGAACTGTTGCGCAGTACACTCTTCCCTTCAAACGAGCCTTTTGAATTCGTACTGATATTTCTTCAGAGACAAACCCATTAGGGCTAATCAGAGTTCCAAGATAAGTGAAGTGGTTGGCGTGCTCAACTACTTCGCTGCCTATCTTTAGTTCAGGTATTGACGAAAACCAGTCCTGAAGCAATCGTTTGCATTCAGAGGGGGAGGAACGCATTCCGAACATGCTTGCATTGGAGCTTATTGCTGTTAAGAGATCCTGCATCTTATCAGCGTCTTCGCCAAATAAGACCACGTCATCAGTATATTCTAAGTCAATAAGTGGATCTCCTGGTAGGAGATCAATTCCTGGAAAGTCAGACAATGAGAGTGTAATTTCCAAAAGTATGTCGACCACAAAATTAAACAAAAATGGGGAGTGGGCAGCCTTGATGGACACCACTCGAGGTTACATGTTCAGATGACAGTTTGTCATATGTTCTGATACGACTAATAGTGTTTGAGTAAAAAGCCTTGACAAGGTCTATGCACTTCTGGGGTACGTCTTTCAACGAAAGACATTGCCATAGGACTTCACGGTCTACAGAGTCAGATGCCGCTTTCAAGTCGAGGAAAACCACCATTGTCCGGCGCCGACAAGTATGTCTGTTTTAAAACCTGACGAATGGTGAATGTCTGGTCTATACAACCGCGACCAGGTCTGAAAGCAGCCTGGTTTTCTCGTACTTGCAAATCACGTGTTGCAGTTAAACGTTTGACAATTATAGAAGCCAGTATTTGTTTACACTATATTAGTCAAACTAATTCCTCTACGGTTATCGCAGGACAACTTTGACCCTTATATACTGGGACGATTAACGATCGACACCAGTCAGGCGGAATTTTGTCAAGTTCCCAAACCTTAGTTCCAATATCAGTCAGCCTAATCGTCAAAGTGAGACCACCATCCTTAAAGACCTCTGGGGATAATCTATCAGGACCTACTGCTTTGCTTCGCCTTAGATTGGCTATAACTTTTTCGACATGAGTGGGGGGACCTAAGTCGACTTTCCATTCAGGCTGCTTTGAAATAATGGAAAGATCTAGAGCAACTGATGACCAACTGAACTGCTTCTGGAAGTGTTCAGTCCATCATTTTAAACGTCTAGACTGAGTGGATAAACGTTCCATCTCTTTCGGAGATTGTCTCACTAACACTTGACTTTTTAGCCCCGGTTTCTTTTATTAACTTGAAAAGTTGTGTAGCATTACCTAACGCCGCTGCCTTTTCCATTTCCTTTGCTTTCGTTAGCCACCACTGCTCACTGTCGTTTCGCGGATTTTTTGTCAGTTTGTATCTGATTACTCTTCGCTCCTCATCATGTTCGAAGCCTGACGGGATAGGTCTTTGGGAGTCTACCAATTCAATAATAGCCATCGAGATCCACTGATTTATCTTGACATGGTGATTTAAATCCTTGATAGATGTCATTGTAGATACCACTGCTGTTTGAACATCTTGCCAAGAAGCATCTAGTTGGGTCGCATCTTTATAATTGCCTAAGTGATTCTTCAGTTGTTCCCGGAATTTAATCTTAGCTGTTTCGTTGTTGAACTGAATTCTAGTGGGTTTTTTTTGTGGTAGTTTTTCAACGTCCAGTAAGATTCAAGCAGATGCGTGCTCATAGTAAAACGTGATCAAAATCTAAACATGTACTCCAGAAAGATCGGCAATTTTCTACCGAGCCTCTTCAACGGTGACTGATGGCGATATGGTCTATTTGAGTCCACCATTGCGTAGGGTCAGGAGGTCGCCATGCTAGATGATGTGGCTCCTTCTACTTAAAGTTCGTGTTTGCTAGAAATAAAAGATTGTCTGAGAAAAGTTGTAGCAGACGGTCGCCGTTATCCGTTCTTTGAGCTGGAACACTGAAGTAGTGCCTATTCTACTCACATACTTAACGCAATACTTACACCGGCGAGCCCACGAGAAGTTGCTGTTGAGTCGCCAGATAGACGAAGGGTGTATCTCAAAGGTTTTTGTTTCTGACTAGGTGAGGTCAAGTGAATGACCACACTAGGATCCTGTATGCGTGTTTCGGAAACACAATATACATCAATGGTGCGGGATTCTAATGTCTTAGCTAGGGAGGCTTGTTGTCCTATTTGACACAGGGTTCGTACATTTATTGCATCAATGTGAAGTTTGGAGCGTGGTCTTAGTATACTCGGACGTTATTTCGTGGGTCGGGATCGTTGGCACTGATGACACAAGAGGAAGATAGGGATTTAGGCTTGAAGGTAGAGAGGGTCAGGATAAATATTAGCAGTAGGAGTTTGATTAAAATGGCGATGATCTTGCATGTTGTTGGTGATATGAAAGCGGTTATCTCTCCCCAGTTGCCTACACTGTGAAAGGGTTCTTCTTGATATACCCGAAAAGCCAATTGGGTTAGGGTTAGTCTGAAAGACCTGTCAGCGCGAGCGCAGTGCCCAACGAACAACTGCTTGAGGCCGGTCACACACGGCCTTTTTGAGAGAGGTTTTCGTTGTTGTAGCTCCGTACTTGTTGAGGCCTTACTACCGGAGACGAAAATTCGTGGAGTATGGTGAGGTGTGCATTTTTAGGGTCGACCTTTTCTAACCTCGCCCTTTCTTTGTGGGAAGGCGGCATCGCTGTCATGTTGGTTGTCCGAGGAAAACACCTTATTGCCGTCATACCTTTGTACAGTCAGCAGTAATACTTCGTCCTCAGACCTTATATTTGCTGCTTTTGGTCTCACCGCTCTTCACTTGACATGCATGGCATGGCAGGACCTTGAGGAACGATTGCTCCAGCCAGTATAGCCCGACTAAGTCGTCACGATAGGCAAGCCCGACCACCACGTCAAGGTAGAAACACGGTTAGGTCCCGTATATGACCTATTTCCTAATATTGTTATGCAGTCCACACTTTTTGTACTTAGATATTTTAGTTTGGTCTGTATATTTTAAGTGCAAGCCGCCTATATAAAAGTCTGATGAAGTGTAAGTATTCTGTATACCAGTATGCTGTTTTATTATGTAAAATACCTGTTTTCTGATTAGTTTTGTTAGAAATCCATCCGGGGTTTTGAGCAATTAGCCCACTCTCATGGACATTCATTACATGGTTTTATCATATCAGTATGTCTATTCGTTGATCAACACCAACTACGAACTTCACTTATCCATCTAATCCTTTCTCATAACACCTGAAAATTAAGTGCAACTATGATGACAAACTTACTGCTTAACACCTTTAATTTAAGGCATAAGGTTTGTTTGCAGAATGTTGCACCGCTTGATTTTACTCAAAGTAGCGGATTGTCCGTAAACTATAATGTTCCTCCAAGGAGCACTCGATGTAGATGCATTTTTTATCTTGAAAACTTACAGGACCATTTCAATGTCTATAGCCTGGTATTTGGTTGAAAATAATTTCAACAGAAAAGGATATCTCACGAGGTTTACCTCAATCTTTAGTTGGATTGTGACTGACAAGCGGAATCCGGGATGCCCTTTTCGTCTTATTTAGGACTTGTCGGCTGCTTGTTAAATCTAATTGGCAGTTGAAATCAGTAACCGTTAAGTAGCTGAATTGTTTGAAATCCAAACAATTTAGCATTTCGTCTTTACACAGGCTTTTTGCACACATGCTGTAAGATAGATTCATTCGTTATTAAGACGTGAAAAAGTTAGTCAGGAATTGTGATAATTAACATTTTGTGAACACCACCAGCCAAATCAATGTAAATTAAACTTTAATTTGTCCTCTACACTATTTTAACAAGTTACCGGGAAACAGTATGAATACAGTAACTGGGAATAACTCTGACGATCTACCTAAGAGCATGATCCGATATCTTAATATTTTACTGTTTGACGATTAATTCACTCCGGTAGATAAGCCAACATTATCTATATCTTTCTTTTAAGTTGATGCTCATACTCTAGTCTAAACTGATAGCCAATGATGCTGTCCAGTTGCTCAAATCGAAAGTACAGAGCGGTTAGGACTTGAGAATTAGTGGTTGAAATTCGAACGCTTGAAAGACTGGTTTTGAGCATTGCCTGAATCTCTGATACATAGCACATTCAACTACTGATATGCAGTCTTATTATTCAACAAATCTTAACGCAACTAATCAGCTTATCGTGAAAATAAAGGCAGATTATTGAAATTCTCTACAAGGTTATACAAACACGGAACTGATATGCGTGAATATCCCGGGAACCTTTCTGTTTAACACGAGCATAATATCTCAAAAAAGGCAAACTTAGGGATGCAACAGTATATGACCAATATAACAAAGGGACGATGAAAATGCAAACCACGTCGGCTTTATTCATACGCATAAGCACTTCGTTTGATTTTTAAAGAAATTGTACTCAACAATCGTTTAGTTTTAGAAGAAATAGACAGGATGCACAATCTAGGGGGGAATATATATTGTCTAAGTTAACACTACAGTGGGAAAATTAAGATTTGTGAAAGAAGAGAGCCGAGGATGGCATTTATAGTTTTAAACTGTAATGAAGCAAAACAAAACAGGATATATGAAGCTTAGTTTAACACAACGTTTACAGTCCGTGGAAAGACACCTAATTAGACCAATCTCGAGCAATACCATGTAATGTATTCAATTATGATTAGCTTGTGGGCCGTAAACCTTTCAACTGTACTCAAACAGTTAGTAAACGTAAGAGTTCATTTAAATGTGCAGTGAAACTTACAAGCCATTAAATATATTAACAAGGGGTAGATAATACGAGAATAAATTCACCTGAAGCATCTCTTCATCCTCTTTGTCTTATGTTTGTTGGCGTTTTCCGCCTTCATAGAAGATGATGGTTCATTAGTTTAAGAACTTTGAATCGGGCAACAGCTCACAAGGTTGAGATCCCACTCCGTGTTAATCTGTTTAGCCATCCAAGTAATATAACTAGCCCTCATTCATAGCTGTGAACATAAACCTGAACCTAGTAGATGACATAAGAGAATCACACTTCTGTGTTACTTTTAACCGTTGATCGGGTTTCAGAGAAACAATCGATCGTTTAAAACATTAAATCCTTTATTCTAAAATAGCTAAACAAATATCCAGTATAAACAGATCCGTACGATCACTCTTCTGAAAAATTTCTAACAACTAATTACAAGGAGAAATCTTTTCGAACATATACAGCATGGAAAATGCAAAACCAGATAAACTAGAAATAAGATACCTAAAGAACTAATAGCAATAGTAACTACTATAAAATACCAAGGTACATTAAAAACCCTGCTGTAAACAATTTACATGCGTTGTGTGAGGCACCAAAAGATTTATGCTTTGTTACTGCTACTCGAGTTACATATGTCCAGAATTGATGGAACAATAAGAACCAAATAAAACAGTGGTCATGACTACGGGAAGGTGAAATAAAGTTGCTCGAAATAAGCGTCTTGCAGCGGCCGCAGAACTTCCATCACCAATCGAATCTGATTTCGCGAATTTCCATGCATAATATATTAGGCCTACATTAGCTGGCAATGAGCCTATACCCAATGCACAACCAGCCCATGGTCCTAAACTCATAGCACTACAACCAGCACCACCTAGACATACTAAACTCGATGCAATTGAATAGCGTAAAGCGACTCGTCTGCATAAATCTGGGTTTATAACGGATGTCATTGCATAGCCAGCTTTGGAGTATTCACTACGCATATTCCAACTGAGTGCCATAAAATGTGGAAACTGCCATACATACAGTAGACAGGCTAGCATTAGTGAACCTAAAATGAGATATAAAAATACATGAAAAATGTAGATAAGCGAAGAGCAGTAGCAGTTGTAAACCAAGAAAACTGAGTAGGTACACAGTTTGCAATAGATCACTCCTCAGCATGAAAATAATTAAGGTTAAATAAGTCGACTTGATATTGGTACACCACCTAGAAAAATTGGTGTTTTGTAGCAGAGCTTTTTAAGCAAACAGATATATAAGATGAGATAAATGAGCACCCAAATAATCTTATGAAAGACTGACTGGCAAGGCATACTATAACTAAACGACATAATATATATGATTTAAAGTTCATGTGATAACATCGCTAAACACGAAGGAAATACACTCGGATTCACAGATATTATCTTTAAATAGACAATTCAAGGAGATTTGAACAGCTTTAAGGTAGCTTTAAATAAGTGTTAACATCAGTTGGAGAATTATTGAAAACTAGAAAGTATTAAAAAGATATTTCACACTAGTTCACAACTTCATACGAAATCGGGATAGCAACATATTGATGGCACTAGATGGTGATACTTTCGAAAAATTGAATAAAGCTGAGGATGTGAGTCATTAAACTCAGACAATACTGGTGAGCAGCATCGTGTTTGCTGGGAACTAAAGGTTATATATTCGATGTAGTATGGAGTCACGAATGCAGCGACCTGACAGGATTAAACAATCAATCAATACCTATTACTCCTAGTGGAGCATACACTACCGACTAGCATTATGCAACTAACTCTGTTCTGGTTTCTCCTTTCAAGTTCTTCCCAAGTGCTGTTTATTCTTTTCCTGCCTGCCTCCAATTCCCGAAGCAAGGTGTTCTCTGTTTTCCTCTTCTTTTGAGGATTCCAAGTTACTGCTTGTCTTGTGATGGGGTTTGATGATTTCCTGAATGTGTGTCCTATTCACCTCCAGCGCCTTTTACTAAATTCCCCCTCGGCTACAAGTTGGTTTGTTTTCTGCCACAGTAGGTTGTTGCTGGTAGTGTCTGGTCAATAGATCAGAAGTATCTTACGCGGAAAGCTGCTTATAGATACTTGTATCTTTTGAATGATGCTTTTCGTAGTTCCCCACGTTTCAGTTCCATACAACAGAACTGTCTTGATGTTTGTACTGGAAATTCTGACTTTGATGTTGGCTGACAGTAGGTTTGAGTTCCAGATGTTTTTCAGTTGTAGAAATGCTGCCGTTGATTTGCCGTGTCTTCACATCTGCATCAGATCCTCCTTGTTTATCGGTGTTGCCCAGGTGTGTAAAAGTTTCCATGTCTTCAAGAGCTTCTCCCGTCAAGTGTAGTTGGGTTGGTGCTCATTGTTTTGCCATTTGTGTATATTGAGGCCTATTGCTGCAGAGGCTGCTGCTACACTGTTCGTCTTTACCTGTATATATTGTTATGTGTGGGATAGAAGAGCCAGGTCGTCTGAAAAGTCCAAGTCGTCTAGTTGCATCCATGTTTTCCACTGTAATCCGTGCTTCCCTGACATGTTGCGGTTTCCATAAGCCAGCTAACCACCAGCAGAAAGACAAAAGGGTTGAGTAAGCAGCCCTGTCTGATACCGAAATTTAATTTGAATAAATCCGTGGGATATCCCCCATACACGATTTTGCACCGTAGTCTGTCGTAAGAATCTCGTATGATATTGACTAACTCGGGTATACTATGTGGTGAACAGGACTAAACATCTCTCTATATTTGAGGGTGTCAGTGACATCAGTCTATGAAAAAATTTAACATAGATTATTTCGACAGTAGATACAATATCTTTACTTGTATTGCATTCTTTACAGTAATTATCAATATATAGAAATTAAGTCGGGAGACTCAGCAGTGATGATAGACAACAAAAACTGGACGGATAGGAATTATAAATGTACATGTATGCATACTCATAAAACCTTACCACACTGTAATTGTCCAGTAGCTGCAGCCCAACCCATCAATGGTGGTATAGCACCGACCCAAGCTCCAATCCATGTATTAACTTGACTAATCTGTTTCATTGGAGTATATACACATGTATACAAAATTATATTTGCGCCAGCTAGCGAAGTAACAAGCGGATTTACTCCGAAATAAAGCAATGCCAGTCCAGATCCAGAACAAGCTAGAGCAAATAGAGCTGCTCTACCAGGTCTAGAAGTGTGTATTGCATTTAGAAGCAAGAAATATAGGAAAATTCTTGATTATATTTATAGATATTTTCTTATTAAAATGATCTAATCTAAGCAGTACCCCTCATTGTGTTATATATCACATATTCTAAGTAAAAATGCTTTATTAATCAGTAACGGCAAGTTACAATTGATGTACGACGGTAGTTTGTCTCCATGGGAAACCCAAATCTGATTCTCAATGGAGGAGTTAGCTTTGCCCTCAAATGGTTTGGTACAACCGAGGAGAGCCTGTTCTCCCTTCTAAAATGACCGTATACAGCACCTGAGAAAAGTCCTATTCACCACTTACATGTGGTAGAAGACGAAAAGTGAACATTTAGTGCTTAAACCAGGTCGGTGTATACGGTCTTACCTGGAGAAGTTGGCCATATAAGCTATAGAATTCTGAGGAAACGGCCGTTCTACGAACCTATTTTGGAAAAGGACTACCCAGAATCCAACGAAACGGTCTAAATTATGCATTCAAAACTGCGACTTTAAGAATACAGTATATTAATTCACTTTGTAAGCGAGTTTCACCAGATCAAACATACAAAATTCACGGTATAGATGCATAAACATCGCATTTAGTAAGGCATAATAATCTATTGGCATCGATGAAATAACAAGTGTATGCATTAGGGAGTCAGTTTGATTTATATTACTCAGTATGAAACATGAGTATTGTAAGCGAGAAAAATGAAGATTTTATTAACAATTGGTCATTTAAGCTTTTGATAGTACACATCATCATCATCATCAGCAACGTAGAACCAGGCACAAACGCCTGTAAGTTCAAGTTGCCATACCACACTAGCACTACGAGAATATTGAGGTAACGTATAGACAGAATACAAGAGGGAAGAGTAAAGTAAAGATGTCTAGAAAATAACAATAGAATTTAAGATTTAGATGAGGTTAAAGAGTGAATACACTTGCGCCACTGTGACCGATTCTGAGCCATATCGCCTAGTGTTTCCAGCCATTTGTTGCAAACATCACGCGGACCCCAACAAGGTAGTCTACATTTACCTACATGGCTTAGGCCAGTAGTCAAGGACTTCATGGACTGATGCCATGTTTTGGTTTGGCCGCCCCTAACCTTCTTCTATCCTACTTCAGCCCTAGCTAACATGGCGCGACGGGGTAGACGGTGGTCGGGCATGCGCAATACATGTCCCAGCCATCTCAGACGATGAAGGTTAATGACCTCTTCGACTGATTTACCGTGTTTCCCAAGAACCTTTTGTCTAACCTCACTATTACTAGTCCGGTTATTCCATGGTATACGAGCGATGTTCCGAAGATTCCTATGGTCAAATATCTGGAGACGACGCATATCTTGAGTTTTCATGGCCCACGTTTCGCAGCCATATGTTAAAAATGGCGCGGACTGCTGAGCAGTACACCCGGCCTTTCGTTGAGACACGGATATCTCGTCTGCGCCACAAGTGCCGTAGATTGGCAAATGCCAATCGAGCTTTCTGGATCCGCGCTGAGATTTCATCAGACACCGACCCACCAGGGGTGATGAGACTTCCGAGATAAGTGAAGCGATCAACGCATTCAATTACTTCACTCCCTATAAATAATTTGGGGGAAGAAGCAGGTCAGTCCTGGAGTAACATTTTGCATTTGGGAGGGGAGAAGCGCATCCCAAATATGCCTGCATTGTTACTCAACGTGTTCAAGAGACCTAGAATGCTGTGTGCATCTTCACCAAATATGACTATATCATCTGCATATTCTAAGTCGACAAGAGAGCCTCCTGGAAGGAGACTAATCCCAGAGGACTTAAAAGAAGTGAGAGAGATTTCTAACAGTACGTCTATGATGAAATTAAATAATAATGGGGATAAGGGGCAACCCTGACGGACTCCACTTGAAGATGAAGTTTCTCGTGACAATTCGCCATATGCTCTGACTCGACCAGTGGTGACCGAGTAGACAGCCTTTATAAGGTTAATGTACTTTTGAGGTACGCCTTTTAATGACAAACATTGCCACAAGACTTCACGGTCAACAGAGTCGAACGCTGCTTTTAAGTCAAGAAATACAACTATAGTTGGGCGTTGGTACATATGTCTGTGTTTGAGGACCTGGCGTAGGGTGAATATGTGATCAATGCATCCTCGGCCAGGTCTGAAACCAGCCTGGTTTTCTCGAGTCTGTTGTTCCCTAGTGTTAGTTAAACGTCGGATGATTATAGTGACTAATATTTTAGATACTATATTAGTCAAACTGATTCCTCTGTGGTTATCACAAGAGGATTTCTGTCCCTTTTGTAGACTGGAACGATCAGCGATCGAGACCAGTCAGATAGGATGGAGTTTAGTTCCCAGACTTTGGCTAGTATATCAGTCAACCTGCACGCTAAAACTAGACCACCAACCTTAAAGATATCGGAGGACAACATATCAGGGCCTGCTGCTTTCCCTCGTTTCAATTTACTTATGACGTTTTCAACTTCACTGAGAGTTGGGGGACCTGTGTCAGTTTTCCATTCGGGTAGCTTGGAGATTGTGGGTAAGCTAAGCGTGGCTGGGGGCCAGTTGAACTGTTCCTGAAAGTGTTCTGCCCATCGTTCTAATCTTCTAGATTGAGAGTAGATCAACGACCCATCTTTTTCAGAGATTATTTCACTAACTGCCGATTTTTTGATACCGGTGTCCTTAATAAGTCGGAACAGCTGTCTACTATTGCCTGTTGCTGCCGATGATTCTATCGCTTTTGCTTTTGTTGCCCACCACTGTTCACGATCCTTACGCAGACTCTTTGTCAGTCTACGTTTCAGTTGTCGTCGCTCTTCATCATACTTCGAGCCTGCTGGAACTAGTTTTCGAGCCTCCATCAGTTCCCTAGAAGTTCTAGAGATCCAATGGTCTTTCATAACCATTGGATTGGGGTTAGATACTGATAGCGCTGCTGCGTATACACCTGCTTTAAAATCATTCCAAGCTACTTCGGGGGAAACCTGTTGGTCATGGGCGAGTAAATGCTTAGCCAAACCATTCCTAAATGCAATCTTAGCGTTCTCAGTCTCAAAGTGATATCTAAAGGGTTTGTCCGATGTTACCTTTCTGCGACCAGCAAAACGCATAGAGATACGTGCTCTCACTAGGGCATGGTCAGAGTCTAGGCAAGTGCCCCAGAAAGAGCGGCAGTCCTCTATACAACCTCTCCAACGATAGCTGATGCCGATGTGATCAATTTGTGTCCATCGTTGCGTAGATGTTGGAGGTCGCCAGGTTAAACAATGTCTCGCCTTATGCTTAAAGTTTGTGCTAGCTAAGAATAAACGGTAGTCTGAACATAACTGCAACAGACGATCTCCGTTTGTCTGTTCTCTGGGCTGGGATGCCGAGTAACCCACCTAGGTGCTTTTCAGCCTGATTTAGTCTACTAACTTGGACATTAAAATCTCCTGCAATAATTACTATGTCTGAGTGCTAAGCTTTCTGAAGGAGGCTAGAGAACTTCATATAGAAGTCGTCTTTCACTTCATCTGTGCTGCAATCAGTGGGGGCATAAGCAGAGACGACAAAAAGGCATCGGCGTGTGTCCCTATCTTTCCGAGTTCGTACTGTGCCATTTAGACGGACAGCACATAGACGATTGTCTACAGGAATCCACTCGAGAAGAGCCTGTTCTGCTCGAAAGCTTAGTGCTATGCCTACACCAGCAAGGCCACGTGAGATACGTGCTCTCACTACGGCGTTGAGATTCGATGTACGCTTGCTCTAAATATGTTGCGAATAGGGTTAATTTGAGGTGACTGAAGTAACTAAGATGTTTGGTAGCTATGTACACAGAATCACAGTGTTAGATATACTTATTATTATTTACTTATATCATACACAATTTGGAAGATTGGATCTACAAGGCATAAGCAACACAAAAGTAAGATGTGGTCCAAGTAGAAAAGATTCAAATTAGATGTTATTTATTTCAGCCTTCTTGTTCTCTGGACAGTAAAATAAAAGCTATAACAAGATTATTAGTGACAGAAACTCTGAGATTTGTCTTATAATAACCGGAACCGCTAAACTGTATGAGTGGCAGCTTAAAGGTTGGAACATTAGGATTCCAACCACTAGGTTGTGTGTTTGAATCTCGCCTCAGTTACTTCGACTAGGGCAGCTGGATAGTATTATTTCGTCCTATTTGGAAATTGTCACCTGTACACGAGTTTTGATGTTCACACCAAGAACCTACCACTTCAAACATTGACTACTTACTCATTGAGTCCAGAGACCCAATCACTTTTTGGATTAGTTTGAATCTATTTGTAAGGGTTAACATTTTTCCGTTATTGACGCTAAAGACTGCCACTGATAAGTCTCCAATGACATATATGTAACAACCATAAAATGCAAACCCTTACAAATAATTTCAGATGCACCACACAAGTGATCATCTGGATACTTAGTAGATAGCGCGTAGGCGTATAAAGTGAATAATATTGGATTCTAGTCTGTGTAAATGACAACACCGGGATACAGACACACTAATCTGATGAATCCGAAGAATAAGAAATGTACGTCACAGGTTTCACTGCTAGCTACAGTCCAACCAAAACTATGTGACTGATTAGCAATATTAAGGGTATCTGCTTAGGAGATACATATTCCATTAATGGCTGATCAATCTCAGCTCTTAACATCAATGACAAAATGACATAAGCCTTACAAGCAAACGACCCCATTATAAAAAAAACTATTAAGGAATCAACTCACGTAATTAAACCACGAACAAGTACACGATCTCGTGTACGAGTCATTTGGCTATCGTAAGGAATTTCAATAATCTAAAGAGTAAAAATGGATGTAGTTGAAAAACAGAATGAAATCAAAAAAGAAAAGTTATAATTAATCAAATTGACATTACACACTCACAGTTCATGTTAAGAATCTCGCGCCTACTACTCACATCGTCAGAAATTTCACAATTATTCAGTGGTTATCAGTACTGCTACCTTTTTATAAATACTAACAGTTGAAAAGTGCTATGATTATATAATTCAGTTAAGGGAGAGAAAATCGAACTGCCCGGAAAGTCGAAAAAGCTTCAATCGATTGCGAAAGTCAAAAAGGTTTTATTTTTGTTTATATCTAATTGCTGACTAACATGATGATAAATAGTAAGCAAAGTAAACATTGTGTGAATAAATTCTCTGAAACATTAAACATAACATCACTTGATAAATCGGTTTTAGGAGGATATGTATTTAATGATATCTGGTTACAGTTCTAAACAGATAGGATTGATCAGACTCAAAAAACCGTTAATCAGTATAGATCATGATCAGCAAGTGGAAAATAAGTGTACTCAATCTTAATACTGTACTAAAGACGAGTAACTATTTGTATCACACTTATCAGCCTCCATAACACTTCCAATTTGCATGCTTCCTTGACGATTCCGGTCTTTTTGGTGGCTTTAGTTTTGAGGCTTCTAGCTTTTAATCAACTCCACCCAAAAAACACCGTTCATCAACGTAAACAGTGACTGAGGATACGTAACACATGTATCAACCTTAGTAGTCAATAAACATATGCATCCCATAAATCAATACGCTAAATATGCTTAGCGTTCTGTACTCAATCTCAGCACTGTAACCGGATTTTCGTCAATTAGTTTTTCATAATACTTTCATTTCATTTACTTCCCTAATTCTATACAGGGGAAATCCAAATCAGCGTACTGAGGCGCAACAAATCTCATAGCGGTAGACCTAGGAAATTTGATTGTGATCTCAGTATTCAAAACAAAAAATTGGATATTAATCTTTCCTACTGAAAAACTTAGAGGAGTATTGGTTTAGAAAATCTCACCTGATTAATCGAATTTGCAGCAGAACTGGTTAGTGCAGTTCCAAGAGCTAAACAAATCGTAGTACGATAACAATGTTCCAAAAATTCTGAGGATACCATACTAGTGGATGCTGCTAAACCACAACCGACTAAAGCAGTTGAAACAACTAAACCTGAGAGACGAGCTTTTGAAAGACCAGCTGCAATTGATGCATAGTGTTTAAAAACTAGGACAGCAGGTGGCTGAGTTAAAACCAGACCAACTGTAGTCGGACATGTTGATGATGTCATCATTAGAGGATCGGAAACCCATTTGGAAGAAATATTTCCGTGTGGTTGGAATCTTTTAGATGTGCATAAACAATTTTTACATTCCAAATTATCAGCACTCGAGCCTAATGATAAATAAAAAACGTACACTGCTAAAAGCTCTGGTGTTCTTTTTAATAAAACAAACGGAGTGATCAACAATCGTAGTTTGATTAGACATAGAAATCATTAGTAGCAGAAAAGACATAAGAGATGATATAAAATATGTAATAATGTGCTGGAACAGACATCAAATTAGTAAAGGAAGTGCCAACAGCAAGGGAACGATGTAAGTAGTCGTAGAAATCACGAAGTCAAACAAAAGTTACAAGGTGAAAATAAGAAATAGATTGGTGCGGAATGGAACTTCATGTATGCCTTACAAGGCGTTACAATTAACGTTTCTGGAACGCTTCGGTTTAACTTAAGTAAAAATACATTAATGATTCAACAACCATTTACAATTTCCGATACGACACAGCAAATAAATGTCTACCTCACGCATTGTTTAGCTTCATACAGCCTAGATAAAATCAGACTTTGATGTGATACGTTTATAGAGTGACTGAAAATGATGTTATGATTTGGAAAGCATACTCAATTGGTATATCCAAGGTAATTCGAATCATTGTTTTGATGCCAGTGACATTCGATACTGGAAAGTATAGCTTCGCTTCTCATCAACCTTAGACACTAAAAGATTATTCTTGTGAAAATTACATCCACTTAAATATTAAGTAAATTACAGTGATTATTAGTCGAAATCAGCAAGTTAATCAGCTTCACAGAAATTAGAATAAATGGTTATGTTACTAATTTGGTAAATAATCACACTGAATTAATTAATGCAATTGAGTGTTATAATGTTTAGACTAGGTAAGAACTCGTACTGAATTAAATTGTGAGGAAAGTTTAGCAGACCAAACTTAAATAAAACAAGTGTAAAGTTTTACGCTTGCTTTACGAGTATTTGTATTTTTGGGGCTTTGAGATCCCGCCCCCCCCCAAATGTGCCCCATGTTGTGGTGTAGACAATAAATCATCTTGTTATAAATCAGTTGTAGTGGAAGAAGTAAATACATCCTTTTATTTATTTCAAATCATAAAATTATTATTTCATACTCGCTGATGGCCTATTTCATCAGTTCTTTTATAATACAATCCATGTGCCTTGTTATTTGCTTCCAGTAATACTACTTGTTAGTTAGACTTCCCTGATTTATCTCGCTGTGAAGTAAAACTGTAAATGATGAACAATTATGAGACAAGGCACATCTTTAAACTCTGCCTCACTTTGTTTTGGATAGCCGGGTAATATGACTAATCTCCTTATAAAATGTGCTGATGAAAGTCACGTAGTTGGCAAATGAATTATATTTATCCTCAGTTGTATTTAATGTCTAGTTCGATCAAGCGTACAAGACAAAGCCAGTAACTATCAAAATCCCTCTGGAACGTGTTCAAAGGAAAGCTCAAAGAGATAAATCAAGCAAAAATAAAATCTACAAATCTGATTCTTATTATTACTTACTTTGGTTATTTGGTGAATCAGCTAACTTATGTGACTGTGATTTTGATGGATGGTTCGGCTCAGATTTCTGATTCAAAAAAGATAGCAAACGGAAGCGTATTGGTAAATGACAATTTCAAAATAAATTTAAGGCATAGCAGCTAGTTATGAAAAAAGCCCAAACTAGTCCTGCTGAAGAAAGATGCTGTAAGATTATACTGACTTCAGCTCTTTGACAATATTATCGACTTGACAAACGACATCTTTATATAATAACTAATACACTATGGTGTAAGGACATAGGTCAGTAGTTATCAACCTGTAGCAATGAGTGTCGGTCTAAGTCACTACGGTTCGTATCAAAAGTAAACGAGGGAAATAAATAAAATGAGAGGCAAAGGATAAGAGTTAATGTCAATAATAAAGATAAGAGAATGATACTAAATTTAGAATAAAGTGAAAGGCACAAAATGATGCAACTGGGACCTAGTTTGTGGCATGATACTCAAGGTCACTAGTCAGTGGTCAGGAATACTAAAGTGGTTCTTAATCAGGAAGTCTATGTCTACTGACAGGACATCAATGTACTCATCGAGTTGGCAGATGGACATCTCTCATGCGGTGCAGGTGGAAGATGACTAAACAAACAAGTAAGGAACCCTAGTAATAACAAAGTTTGTATTTAGAAATTAGATTGGTTTTACTCTGAACCTGCTTTCGTGGTTCAATGATTACTTCATTCATTCTTATTACTACAAATATTTTCTTAGGACAATTAGTTCCGATTGCTTCTTATCAATAAAGTGTTTCGGATATAGAACATAATTTTGGATTAAGCAAACTACGGAAAATATTTTGATAATTATCAAAACTTTAGGATTGGTAACTGTTGGCTTGACTCCTGTCGATAAATGTCCCCATTTCCGCCAATTGGCTTTGATCTTGGAAATTCTAAATTTGTTCATAGAGCTTACACTGTACAACCTAAAATTGACTTCCGTTAGTTTTCATTATATTTTCGGATACCTAGATGGGAGTAGTTCAAATTTAATCCACTATTTATATAGGGTCAGTTAAATAAAAAAGCCTCAGTCAGTAAGTTAGTAACAACGTAGACACTTGGTATATGCGTACATCAGTTCAAACTGTCATGCCCCAATTAGCAGATAGAGATTAAATTGTCGGATCAAATCCCAGACTAAGGGGGTGGTAACAGAGTTAGTATGAATGGGAAGGAACAGAGATCGGAGATAAGATTTACAAAAATATGATTCAGTAAAGAGAAAATCATAATAATAAGTTCATAAACTTAGAATTTGGATAGAGACAAGTAGTGGATGCACCTGTGCCATCGCCAACGATTTTGAGCCATATCATTTAAAGTTTCTACCCATTCGTTACAATCATCAGGCGGACCCCAACCAAGTAGTCTAAACCTATTAGCATCCCACATCCCAATTCTCAATAACTTCATGGACTGGTGCCATATCTTAGTTTGGCCGCCTCTAGCTTTCTTCCAGCCTACCCCCACACCAGAATGCATTGTTCATCGAGATAGGCGGTTGTTGGGTACACGTAACATATGCCCTAACCAGCTTGTCTGATGAAGACTCATCACTTCAATCAACTTACTGTATTTACATAGTACTCTACTCCTAACCCACGTATTACTTACTCAATGGTCCCAGTGAACACGAGTAATGCTACGAAGACATCTATGATCGGATACTAGGAGCCTACGAATATCCTCTATCCTTACTGGTCATGTTTCACATCCATAAAGTAAAACGGATCGACCTACTGCGTCCTTTGTATCAGTAGTCGGATGTCTCGCCTACGCCACAAGTGACGCAAATTCTCAAAAGCCAATCGGGCTTGATGTATGCGAGCCGAGATCTCAGCAGACAGCAGACGTCAGGACTGACGAGGCTCTCAAGATAAGTGAAGCGGCCAACACATTCACCTGCTTCACTCCCTATCACTAACTTCAGTGCCAAATCAACTTACTTACTTACTTATGCCTGTTACTCCTCGCTGAGGAGCATAGGCCGCTCACCAGTGTTCTCCATTTAACCCTGTCCTCAGCAATCCTTTCCAATTGTTTCCAGTTGCTGCTCATCCTTTTAATGTCTGCTTCCAATTCTCGACGCAGCGTGCTCTTAGGCCTTCCTCTTTTCCGTTTCCCAGCAGGATTCCATGTTAATGCTTGTCTTGTGATGCAGTCTGATGGTTTGCGTAGTGTATGTCCTATCCATTTCCATCGTCTTTTCCTAATTTCCTCTTCGGCTGGAAGTTGCTTTGTCCTCTCCCATAGGAAGTTGTTGCTGATGGTTTCCGGCCAACGGACATTCAGTATCTTTCGTAGGTAGTTGTTTATAAATACTTGTATCCGTCTGAGGATGTTTGCAGTAATTCTCCAAGTTTCAGCTCCATACAGCAGGACTGTCTTCACGTTCGAATTGAAGAGTCTAACTTTGAGGTTATTTGACAGTTGTTTTGAGTTCCAGATGCTTTTCAACTGTAGGAATGCTGCCCTTGCCTTGCCAATCCTTGTCTTTACATCTGCATCGGACCCTCCTTTTTCATCGATGATGCTCCCCAGATATGTGAAAGTATTCACTTTTTCCAGAGTTTCTCCATCAAGTTGAATTGGGTTGGTGCTCCTTGTGTTGTATTTGAGAATCTTGCTCTTACCCTTATGTATGTTCAAGCCTACTGATGCTGAAGTTGCTGCTACACTGATTGTCTTCGCTTGCATTTGTTGGTGTGTATGTGCTAAAAGAGCTAGATCATCTGCGAAGTCCAAATCATCGAGTTGCATCCTACTTGTCCATTGAATCCCGTACATTCCCTCAAATGTGGAGGTCTTCATGATCCAGTCGACCACTAGGAGGAAGAGAAACGGTGAGAGTAAGCAACCTTGTCTGACTCCGGTCCTCACTGAAAATGCATTTGTCAGTTGTCCTCCATGCACAATTTTGCACTGTGTCCCGTCGTAAGAGTTTCGGATGATGTTGACGAGTTTCTCTGATATGCCGTAGTGTCGAAGAAGTTTCCATAGTGTTCTCCTATCTACACTGTCAAACGCCTTCTCATAATCAATGAAGTTGATGTACAGGGGCGAGTTCCATTCAATTGATTGTTCAACGATGATCCGTAGTGTTGCGATTTGGTCCGTGCACGACCGATTCTTACGAAAACCAGCTTGCTGATCTCGAAGTTGAGCCTCCACTGAATCTTTCATTCTGTTCAACAATACTCTGTTAAAGACTTTCCCTGGTATCGACAGTAGCGTGATCCCTCTGTAGTTGTCACATTTGCTCAAATCTCCTTTCTTTGGTATCTGATAAGATACCTTCTTTTCCAGTCTGCCGGAACTTGTTCTTCTTCCCCGATCTTTTTGAATAAAACGTGGCGATCCTGCTGTTAGGTCGATATCTGACTTGAGTGCTTCAGTGGTATATTGTCAGGTCCTGCTGCCTTTCCCACTTTTGATTGTCTGATGGCCATCTTGATTTCTTCCATCGTTGGTGGAGGACATCTATCGGGAGATCTGTAGGTGCTGTTTCGATGTCCCGGTGGGTGGGTTCAGTGGAGCTGGTCTATTTAGAAGTTCCTCAAAGTGTTCTACCCACCTATTTTTTGTTCTTCAATCTCAGTGAGTGTCTTGCCTTCTTTGTTCTTGATCGGTCGCTCTGGTTTACCCATGTTTATCTGCCAGTTTCTCGTTGTGTCGTATAGCTGTTTCATATTTCCTTCTCTTGCAGTTGGTGTGTATGTGCTAAAAGAGCTAGATCATCTGCGAAGTCCAAATCATCGAGTTGCATCCTACTTGTCCATTGAATCCCGTACATTCCCTCAAATGTGGAGGTCTTCATGATCCAGTCGACCACTAGGAGGAAGAGAAACGGTGAGAGTAAGCAACCTTGTCTGACTCCGGTCCTCACTGAAAATGCCTTTGCTTTGTCCTCTCCCATAGGAAGTTGTTGCTGATGGTTTCCGGCCAACGGACATTCAGTATCTTTCGTAGGTAGTTGTTTATAAATACTTGTATCCGTCTGAGGATGTTTGCAGTAATTCTCCAAGTTTCAGCTCCATACAGCAGGACTGTCTTCACGTTCGAATTGAAGAGTCTAACTTTGAGGTTATTTGACAGTTGTTTTGAGTTCCAGATGCTTTTCAACTGTAGGAATGCTGCCCTTGCCTTGCCAATCCTTGTCTTTACATCTGCATCGGACCCTCCTTTTTCATCGATGATGCTCCCCAGGTTAAGGGTGGTCTGAAGCTATATCAGCTCCTCTCCTTGTTAGTGCCGAATCAAGCCAATCCTCAAACAACATTATGAATTTGGGTGGAGAGAATCGCATCCCAAACATCCTTACATTCATGTTTAAGGTAGTCAAGAGATTCTGCGTTTTATCAACACCTTCATCCACTAGGTGTATATCATCTGCATATTCTAAGTTAACAAGTTTATCCCCTGGAAGGAGATCAACTCCGGAGAAGTCAGACGATGACAATGTTAACTCTAAAAGTATGTCAAGGATAAAATTAAATAAAAATGGGGAAAGCGGACAACCTTGACGAACACCACTTGAGGTAATCAGTTTCGACGATAATCCGCCATAAGCTTTGACTCGACATGTAATGTTCGAGTAGAGAGCTTGTATAAAGTTAGTGTACTTCTCTGGTACGCCTTTCAATCACAGACATTGGCACATAACCTTACGATCGATACAGTCAAATGCCGCTTCAAGATCAAGGAATACAACTATTGTTGGGCGTCTAAAAGTGTGTCTAAGTTACACAACCTGTCGAAGTGTGAATATTTGGTCTACATAACCACGTCCAGGTCTGAAACCACCTTGGTTTTCTCGAGTTTGCTCTTCACGAGCTTTAGTTAGACGTCGAAATATTATTGAAGCTAGTATTTTAGACACTATATTCGTTAAGCTGATTCCTCGGTAATAGTCACAAGAGGACTTCTGTTCTTTCTTACAGACTGGGACGATTAGTGTACGAGATCAGTCAGATGGAATTGCATCCAGTTCCCAGATTCTAGCCAAGATTCCGATTAATCTCGTTGTTAAAACTGGACCACCATCCTTAAATATCTCAGGGGTTAACCTATCAGGTCCTGCTGTTCTCCCTCGCCTTAGATTCCCTATAGCCTTCTTAACTTCACTAAAACTTGGGAGACGAATACTAATTTGCCTTTCAGAGGATGAGGGCCAGTTGAACTGTCCGCTAAAGTGTTCTGCCCATCTGTCCAACCTTCTGAATTGACAGTGAATAATGCTCCCATCTTTTTCTGAGACAGTTTCACTTACAGTCGGATTTCTGATACCCGTTTCCTTAACAAGTCTGAACAGTTGTCTACTGTTACCCATTGCTACTGTCATTTCCATCTCTTTAGCTTTCGCCACCCACCACTTCTCACGGTTATTACATTAGCTTTTAACCAGCTTGTGTTTAGGTTACCTTCGCTTCTCATTGTGTTCAAAGCCAAACGGGATGTGTAGTCGAGCATCTATCAGTTCAGTAGACGCAGCTGAAATCTACTGAGTTTTCTTAACTTTTTGGTTTAATTTACTAGTTGATATTACTACTGTTTCAACAGCTTTTTGGATATCATCCCAAGTTAACTCAGGATGGGTACAGCTTTCATAGTTGGTTCTCTAGTTGCTTCTGAAATGCAATCTTGACTTTTCCATCATTAAGTTGAACTCTTATGGGGATCTTTGTCGTGTATCTTTTACATCTAATGAAATGCAAACTAATATGCGCTCGTACTAAAGCATGGTCTGATTTTAAACATGTACTCCAAAATCAATTGCAGTCTTCTATTGAGCCTCTCCAACGGTAGCTGATAGCAATATGGTCTATTTGAGTCCAGCGTTGAGTTGATTGTGGGGGCCGCCATGTCAACTGATATCTTTCCTTATGTTTAAAGTTGGTGCTTGCGAGAAATAGACAGTCATCTGAGCACAGTTGTAATAAACGGTCGCCATTATCAGTTCGTTGAGCCTCGACACCATAGGATCCATCTAGCTGACTTTCGGTTTCGCCTAATCTACCTACTTGAGTATTATATTCACCAGCCACTATCACTACATCAGTACGCTTAGCTTTTCGACGGAGGTCGGAAAGCTTTCTGTAAAATTCATCTTTTACTTCATCTAAGCTGCAACCAGTGGAAGCGTAGGCGGAGACAACAAAGAGGCAACGGCGCGTGTCCCTATCTTTCCGAGTTCTTACTGTCCTGTTTAGACGGACAGCGCATAAGCGAGTCTATGGGAATCTAGTCAAGGGAGAGCCTATATAGCTTTTAAACTCGATGCTATACCTACAAGAGCAAGGCCTCTAGTCGTAGCGGTAGGGTCTTCGGAAACACGAAGGGTGAACCTGGTCGGTTCTTTATTTTGGCAAGGTGAGGTCAAGCGAATAACTGAACTTGCATCCTGTATACGCGTTTTAGAGATGCAGCAGATATCGATGGAGCGGGAATGTAGAGTCATAGTTAAGGATGCTTGTTGTCCTATTTGGCATAAGGTTCGGACGTTAAAAGCTCTGATATATATAGTTTAGTGCGAAGTTGCAGGAGACCAGGAATAACGTTCCGTGAACTCAAACCATTAGCATTAGAGGCATGTGGTGATAAATCTAGGCTAGACGGGTTAATCATAGGGATAAGAGAGTTATTAAGAGTTGATGGTGGGATTTGACCTCGAACAAGATGATATCATGTGCTGTTTGAGGTATGAGGACGATTTTCACTTCCTGGCTGTCCACACCATGGAAGGGTATTACTTCTTGAGGTACCTGAAAAGGAAACTGGGTTAGTATTGGTTATAGTGACCTGGGAGCGCGATCGCAGTGCCCAAGAGACAACTGCTTGAGGCCGATCACGCACGACCTTGTTATGGTAAGTTTTCGAAGTGTTAGCTCCATTATTTAGAAGGCCATACTGCCAGAGACATTAATCCATGGAGTAAGGTGAGGTGTGACATTTTTAGGGTCAACTTTTTCTAACCCCTTCCTTCCGTTAAGGCAGCATCACTGCAGATGCTGGTTGTCCGAGGGAAACACCTTACTGATGTCACATCCCGCTGTGGTCAGCAGTACGACTTCGCCCTCAGATCTTAGGTTGCTGCTTTTAGTCTTATCGCTCCCCAACAGACTTGCTTGGCATGGTAGGACCTAGAGGAACATGCGATTCAGCCAATATAGCTCGATTGGGTCATCACGATAGGCGAACTCGACCACCACGTCAGGGTAGCAGCCACGATCGGGATAAGCAAACCTAGGATATGTATGGGGAATTCGGTGACCGACTAAATTTTTGACACGAACCATACATCTAACAATATTCAATTAGTGTTGAAATGTCCGAAACATAGATTGGAACATGTTGTAAAACCAGCCTACTTAGTATGCTTGATTTGCCATTACTGGCTGTGAAAAAGAAATTTGGCAGATAAATGTCTAATCAAAAACAGTTCAACAAAGTAATTATGATATAGTAGCCATAGGGTGGACTCATTATATCTTCAAACGAAAACATATGACTTTTAAGCCCCAAGTAAAGTTAAGCTATGGGGTAGAATTTACTTGCTAGTATTTTTTAGTCAGTGCGTAATAGGGTAAAGCTAATTCCAGAATTAAACCAGAAGAATGTTTGGTTAAAGGAGGGAACATTCTGGAATCGAGATTTTTACTTATCATTTTTCCTTCTATCCTAAAGCTTATGATCATGGAAAATTTCATGAAAGCAGAACAGATAAATGTCAACGTCAATTTGCCAAAAACTACTGAACTTAGACACTACTCTCACATAACTTGAGGCTTTTAAACATATGATTTAACAACTCGTTATCCTACAAATTAATAAAACAGAGGTTATTGAAATATAACTACAATCAAAAATCTAGAGGTAAATCACAATTTAGAGTCAGATACTTATATTCAAGGCTATAAAACATAAACAGAATATGTTTGGATTCAGTGATCCAAAAGAGTGGTATAGTGCAAATGATATCCACTGTGTTGATAATGACAATTCATAATAAATAAAAGATAAACCACGATTATTTTTATATAATATTATATATATATATATATATATATATATATATACATATATATATATAAAGTCAGTAAGAGAAATACGGCGCGGAGAAATATTTGTGATTAGCTGTTAATCATGGCTCAGCACTAATATTACATTTGAGTACGAAATTAATACCAATTAATTAGTGGTAAGTTGTAAAAGTAATGATAAAACAGAATTTAAAAGGTTGAATTACATGTAGAAAAAAATCGGTTAGTTAGACGGAGATGATACTGGTTTGTTTTAAGTACATTAGTAATTAAGTGACTTATTTCTCAATAATTTTGTGGTATCAGTGTTGTTCAATAAACAGTTCTACAGATAATGTAGTGGTATCACATTGGGGTCGCCTTTATATTTTATCTCAGCTGATTTCTTTTTGGCTAAACTAGCAAATGGACACTTAAGATAAGTCATAAACGAGATAGAGTACTACTGTCGCTACAAAGACAAAGTACAAAACGTATTAAACTAGATAACATTCATGAAGCAGTTAGCTTTCCGATGCAAGAAATTAATGAAAGCATTCGATTCCTATACATATTACTAAAGAAATTAGAGGGGACAATATAAAGAAGTATTTGTCGAAAACCAACCTTATTAGGTCAATACACTCTTGAGTTATATCCAATTATTGTGTAAAAGAAATCTAGTTAAATATTTGGTTCACAGATAGAATTATTTGCTCTGAAGAGTGATATATCGAATCCCACTGAATTTATATTTTGCAGACAAAAATCGCTTCGTCAAATAGAGGAGGCCGTGGCCACTCATTTACATAAACCTAATCTTTGCACTCACAAAACCTTTGTAAAGCCACTCACTTTGCACTGATCATCAGACTAGGTTGAGATGTTTTGCCCTTTATTTTACTATTATCTCCATCACAACTTATTGCTGTGGTTATTTCTAATACTCAACATGTGTTTCTAGACTTACTCTTCGTTTGTTCTTCTATGTAATTAAGTCAAGTAGCTAACTGGTTTCTAGAATGAAGTTGACATTTTCATCTTATTACTATAGAGTTAACATAGACAACTGATCTTTTCTCGTGTAATCCAACCTTTCGCATTCTATTTTATCCCTATAATAGTTTACTCACCATTAATTAATTAGCATTGATTTCGTGCGTTGAGCTATGACAAGAAGCTAATTAGAAGGAGTATCTTCGCCCTATCGATATATCTATGGATGTATGTTAATACAACACTACTCACTGTAATAAGTTCAAGTTTGGAACAGGTTGATGATACTTTTAGGTCAAAATTTCCCTCATAGTATCTGCGTAATGTAATCGGGAGTATCTGACAATCATGAATTGAAAGAATTTTATGAGGATATAGATGTAGGGATCGATGTGGAGTCAGAAACACTGCGATTCGAAAATATCGGATTTTCATCACGAATATCATTTAGATCGAATAACTGAACTAGCAGGAGAAGTGGAATCACAACAGTCTTCTAACAGTATCTGCGATAAGATTGGAATCCGAGGATCTATATCAGCAAGTCGATTATGTGACTCAGAATACTTTTTAGCTAACTGGATTACAGAAGGAAATCGAGTTTCCAAAGAAGTAAAATCTTCAGAATTCGGGCAACGTGTGAACAAATGTATGAGAACAGTTAAGGAATGCACAACAACGGAAGAGTTAGGAGATGCTGCACAAGCCACAATACAAGGTAAATGTTCGTGGTTAAGAATTTCTTGACGATTGAGTGGAGATGAAGCTGAAAGGTTCGATAGGCCCCCAATGGCGAATTCAACTAGACGAGTTTTGCCTTCATCAACTTTTAGGTCTGATATGGATTGGAAAGCTAAAATAAATAAATAAATAAATAAAACATGCTACAATAAGAAAAATGGATCTCATTTGACATTCCTACCGTCTTAATATTTCTTAAAATAAAATTATTTCGCTTGTTGGAGAACCTATGATACGAAAGTAATGCAAATTACATGTTCAAGAATTGGTACATTACATATAAGTTAAGCCATGTTTAGTGAGGCGTTGAGTCTATAAATGTAATGCTATACAAATACGTTTTGTCACTAACACACTAATTTGGATATATTCCTTCTAAACAGCATATAACCACAATCATATTATAAAGTAGACAAGCAATCAAAAATGATACAGCATATGATATGTAGCAGCATATTTAAGACACACTGGGCGGAAGATTGAACAAAAAACTAAAATATCAGTAGTAGTGAAAATGTATTCTAGAAACAACGTCAGTGGCCCACGTCACTACAGACAGGGTCAGACTGTTAGGCAGTAACAGTGCAAATCGGATTACATCATTTATAACAACATTTTAAAGTTAATATGAATTAAATTTTTGTGTCAAGGATGGAAATACAGAGGCGAAGTTATATCCAAGTACAGAGTCAGTGGAGGCAAATAAACTGTTATAATAACAAGTATGGAAAACGCTTATCTGAGATTAATAAACTAAACAGTGTGACAAACAAGCCACAAAGATTTCAAAGCTAATAGCTTTAGTTATATAAAGATAGATTAAGGCATAATCACAGGCATATATGACACCTAACTTACCAGCTTTAAACCACACAATTGATGGCTCTAGGATACAATCCAGAAACAAATCAATCAGACGTAGCTGACGAAGTTGTGGGCCGTTTCGAGGATCGTAGCTAAAATTCGCAAGATTTGCTACAATCTACAACATAAAACTAAAAGCTACGAACTTGCTCTTTATGTTCGTCAACTGTAGTCTCCTGATACTCAGCAATCAGATTTTGCAGATGTTGAAGACGACCAAGGCTCCCAGGAAGTGACCGGTTAGTAGTTTTGCGTTGACGACTACTGGAAGAGCTTTTCTTTTTCATAAAGACCATGTGCTGCTAAATATGTGGCGAGAACATCATAAGTAACGCTTAAAGTGACTACCTCCAATGGTCAATATTACATTCATCAGTAGTCAGTGATAAAGATAGTAGGTCTGGTGACCTACATTAATCCTTGCAGTGGTTTTTTTAGTACATATACTGCTTTTTTTTAGATAAATTTGTCGACGGAGCTGACACCGCCTGTTCAGGTAGCGCGTTCTAGACGTTGGCCATTCGATGCAAAAAATGGATTTCAAGTTTGTTTATTTGACCTCGGTTTTTGAACCCTTTCAGGAAAACCTCTAAGATTAAATTTTCTAGAGGGAACAGACAAATTAAAGCCTGGGTCATTATTTAAGATCTGGAATGTCAATCTAAGGTCACCACGTGTTCTACGATAAGAAAAGAGGAAAAGGTTCAAGCATTTAATACACTTATCGTAGTGGAGGTTTGAAAGGTCAGTTACTAGCTTCGTACCTTCTCACTGAATTGGTTCAAGTATCTCGACATCTTTAATGAAGTAGGGACTTGATGCTTACATACAGCATTTAAAATGAGATCACATATACGTTGGATATAAAATCCGGAACATAACTTCATCGAACACTTAAATGCTCTGTAGAGTGACCATGACACTCAAAACACCTTAGCTACTGCTGTGTTGCAGTGTTTTTCAAGTCATGAGTTATAATTACTCCTAAATCCTTAAATGTTTCTACTTGTAGAAAGGGTGCATTATTAAAGGTGTATTAGTAACCGTTACGGCAGCCAATGTACATTAGCACACACTTGACGCAGTTAATTTCTAACCCCCAACTTTGAGACTATCGAGTTGATTCGTCAGCTTGAAGACGAAGCTGAATTCTATTTTTTAAAATCATTTTTACTTCCGTTTTTAATCACACGTTTGTCTGTCGTTCTCCCACTGTTCCATTTTCCATTTTGATTTGTTTTTTTTTGTTATTTAATTACCTACCTTACTGCCCACCAAAGTGATCGCTGCTGGTTTCTGCAAACTCATCGTTCTGAGACTCATCTATCCTGTAGCGGTAAATAATCCCCAAAATAAATAGTTACATAGGTCCTCGACATTTATGCTGGCCATGTTTGTTTTAGCGGACACTACTAGTTAATGGCGCACGGTCACGCATCATCACCAGATCACGTCACGCCGTACCGTGGGAAGCAAGTCTCTTTCTAGTTTACCAGCCTAGAAGTTGCTTTTCCATTGCCACTCTATTCACAACCAAATATACCTTCTTTTCCACCCTTTGTGCCTTCTGTTTTATTCTTATTCGTAAGAGTCGGCTTAATCATTAGAAGTTGCCCTAATAATCCCGCAAACGTAACTTGGTCATATATCGGATGCACTTCAATCCCATTTTGAATGACATCAATCAGCAAACCAAATGCTACAACTGAAGAGTATTTTTCAGTTTAATAGTTAAGACATCTTCTTCAAAATGAAGACATGGGCCCCCGAAACACCAACTGTTTAAAACTAGCTAATAAGAAGTATCGGAACCCACGAATTTACTCGCGTAACCGCTAGGCTCTACACAATCAAGAATCTAGACTTATAACATCAGATGCTGCTAAATACTTAGGATCCTACTTCAAAAAGACGTGAAAGCAATAAAGTTAATGTGTTACCACTAGCCATTTCAAAAGCTATTGGATATTGAACATTATAAATTGAACATTCTTAATGAGGGTAGTTAAAAAGTTCTCAAATCAGCTGTTTTAAATCAAGGATTTGTATTGTTGTGTATTCTGTGAAATGGAGGATGAATCTATTGAATGCCTTTCTAATAATTCAGGCGACTCATGGGACATTCTCAGTAATTCAGGATCTGACGCAGAGCACGATTCTTTAAGACTTGTGCAACCAAACTCTCCTATTACTTGTGCCAATTGTGGCGATTTATTGTCTGATGAGTTTCTACAGTGCTTGTAAGTTATCATATGCAACTCCTCGTATGTTTTGGTAGGTTGTGCGAAAGTTGTTACGTTTGCATGAAGTGTAAAGCAAAATGTCCACCAGCTACTCAATGTACAGAAGTTGGAGAACATTCATTTATTTCAGCTAACAGGTTATTTTTATCTAAACCTGTGACTAATTTTGAGGTAAATTGGTAGTGTTTTTACTAAGTGCTTCTGATACCGCATTATTTAGGATTCATTCTTACTTTTACGTCGTGAATTTATCTAACGACGAGTGCTAGATTTGTGCAATATGTTACTTGCTGTTATCTTTTAAGATATACTATGAATTGAATGCTAAAATAAAGTAGGTATTTAATCAATGTATGCCGCAGTGAAGTTTTAGTAGGTGTTCGTTGAAAAAAAAGTCATTAATAATTACGGTTTTAATCAACATTCAGTTATATTTCAAGTTGAGTCCTTAAATGTGGAGTATTATACAATAAAGCAGGATATTGATAAACTTGGTGGCGTTGTTTAGTTCTCTTTTGTAATACTCCAAGGATATAGAGTGCCATTAAACTCTTCGAGACCAACCATAGCGTACTATTTTAACTTGAATTATCGTTTAGTCATGTAACAGAGTTTTCCAATAGCTTCGGCTTGCTTCTAGTAGAATGTAGTACACGTTAATGTAGAGGAGTTATGATGTAATATCATGTGTAAGAATTGTGTATCGATTACAGGCTTCGGTATATTAGTAAATGGTGTAATAACAGTACAGAATGCGAACAAATTGCGGTAATACAAATAGCGTGAGTTGTTGCTTGAGTTATTTTCAATACATAATGAACGGTAGTAAAAATAATAGAGATTACACCACTGACCACTGGCTTCCAACTGTTATGGGTGTTAGTATAATAGAGTGATGATAATTGTAAATGATCATTTCGTTAGGCTTATAGTGATTATAACCTACGACTTACGCGGTAAATTTTAACTTATGTTTCGTTTTTTAGTGCCCGATTTCAGCGTAATATAGATAGTAGGTATGCATAGGAAATAAAAATAGAGACATGTGCATGTTACATTTTCGTTTCAAATGTAGATGACTTTGATCGTTTGTGAAAATTTTGTGTACAGCCTCCGCAGTGCCTAGTGTAACCTTGATTGCCTACTTCCGCTCTGTTTTCTCCAAAGAATTAGAAGGGTGACAATTTACAGCATAAGGATTATGTATGGTGGATGATTACTCAGTGAATGGAGATTTACAAACTCTTATTTGAAACGTTTCCAGTTGTTTTGGGTATTATCTTTAGCAAACTGTTTGCACGGTAAACATATTTTAAAAGAAAGAGAAGATTCACATAGTATGGGATTTCAGGTTATTTGCGTAAATGAATTTGCAGATAAATTCTATTTAAAATTTTACATTTGAAATGTGAATGCGTCGATCACTTAAAAGGTGTGAATATGAAACTTTTCAAACTTTCCGACTAAGTTAACACTTGCCTTCTGTTTTTTTGTCCACTGTACCGGATATCACCGTTTCGTCTCAGTTTGAATTAGGTTGTTATAATCCATTTAAGAAATATTGTTTTTGCACACTTTCTGTTTCTAGTTAGTATCATGTATTCGGCAGCTTTGAAGGTTATTAGCATGTCGTCATCATCTTTATATACTTAGTAACTAGCTGCTAGATGAGCACTTTTCGAGTGATAGATCTTATTAAGTGTCGGCATAAATTTACCACTTTGCTTTGCTAGTTATCATTTCCCACCTCTATATCGATGACTTAAAATCATTCTAAAACTGCGGATAAAACTAGTGTGACATAGATTACCAAGGTGTAACTTCTGCACTGCTTACATGTTTACATACTCGACTTTCAGCTATTGTATGTTTGTTTGAAGGATGGTCCAAATCGAAGGAAACCTGATTTAAACTTGTTACCGTGTAATTAAATTTTAGGTGTTTCATTTAGTGAGCTGTCGCTTTATGGTTTAAAGCATGTACTTAAATATAGTATCAGAGTTTCATATCGTTTCATACTATTTCATTAACTTATGTTTAGAACTGTGAGTCAGATATTCTCAGTTTGTCGGAAACTGATAATACTTCGTCGACTCATGAAGATTTCACTGATATTGATAATTGGATGAAAAGTAGTTCAAATATCCATTCGTTTACGATGACGGATTTGAATTCCAGTAAAGGTAAGCTTACAAAGAACATCTTGCATCTTTTGTAGGTGGTCCTATATTCAAAACTTGCACGTTTATTAGACTGTTAAAATCTTGCTAAATTATTTCTGGTGTTTTTTCCATTTTATCCCAGCCTGTTTATTAGGTTTTCTGACCGTCCATCTTATAATCATCAGTGTTTCGAATAATTTTTATTCTTTTTGATTTTACTAACATTTTGTATCATTTAATTGTTTTAAGTAACATTCTTAGTCTACATTTCTACTATACCTTAATTTTTCTGTTTGAAGTTCTTATATAGGGAATCAACCAACCTGTTGATTGATAAGACAACATATTTGAGTCAACACTTGTTACGGTTAACGAATTAACGAATTGCCTCTGTTTATACAAATCGTTTGTATCTTATATTCAGATCAATAGTTATCCTAGCATCAAAATGTCACATATTTGCTTCTTGAAACGAAAGAAATTATTTATTTAGCGCACTTTTATCCTAATCAAGCTATTCATACTTTTTCATTCAATCTCATAATATGTTCTATATTGTAACTTGCCTAGTTTGTGGTTGTAAAGTAATTTAGAAGAAATTCGTGTGTTTTTGTAGATCCTCCAATAGTTTAGACACCATTTTGGCGTATTGTATGCTGAAAATTTGTTTATGGAACTGAAGCCGATTCGAAGGTTTGTAACATTGTCGTGTGGTTTGTAAACTGTACTTAAGTTTGCCAATGCTTTGTAATCCCTCGATTGAGTAAACGAAATAGTCGTGAGATTTCGCATCTTGACATGTTAATTGTGATTTGATAGTTCATTAACGAAGTATAAATCTATATACTCAGTTTCACGCTACATATTTTTTAATGAAGGCTGATAATACTGTTGGGTTACTTAAAGAGGGTTAAGTAAAGCTAAGTTTAAACTTCTGGCTTAGTGGTTGATATCCGAGTGGTTTAAACATTCAGTCTAACAATAATTTAATACCAACAGCAGATAATTAACCTACAGTTGCTTTTTTATATCCCACTTGAACAGCAAATAAGCGTGTACAGAGTAAAGCGTAATTAATTGAAAGTTCCTTATACTCGTGTTTTCTTCTACACACAATGTATTTTCCTCTGTATATTGTATATAGAACGGTGGCTGAGTAGTTGTGTTAGTTGACTTCAAACTTATAATCGCACGTTTAAATTCTAATCCACGTACTTCGTTCTAACGATTGCATAGTATCATCAGCACTTATATTTAAACTGTATCTCAATCCCGAGAATATATAGTTGTAATTGATAAGGATTGAGGCACAATTTTCAAATACCTCATGTATCATCTACTAAGTTCTAAATTTTTTAAACATGTTAGTACGTCATTTGTACAACATATGACCAAGTGGTGAAAAAAGTCGCATACAGTGATAAATGGAAGGTTCTCGGGATCATGAATAATCGTTGATTGGTGACTCTTAGAAAAGATTATCCGAAGCTTACTGTTTATTTTATGAAGCCTGAAGTTTTAGTTTCCTTCATTTCTCTTTCCATGTCAATTCATATTTTAATATCCTTTCCTTTTATTGTTTAATTTTGTGCTGTCACGACGCCTAAGTGCTTGAACCCAATCATTCTTTGCTAACTAGCCGATCAGCGTTGGTATAATTCCCTCAATGAGTGCCTAATTACTGAAGCCTAGCTAATTGTGAGGTTAAAACTTCCTCTTATTCTTTTTATCAAGTATTATGAAGATTTTTGGATTTGACGTTTCACACTGTGAATTGACGTTTTTCAGACAGCCATTAAAAAGCATGTAGCACTGGACAGCTATCTCGTTTTATTATAGGACTCATCAGTGAATACCCACTGTTCCATCAGAGACTGAACCCAGGTATTTCATATTTCACAGCAATCGCTTTTCCTTTAGGTCATTAAATCGACATCCAACAGTTTGCATTTCTGATTGAAGTCTATTTGCAATATTTTGTATAGCAGCCGTCTAATGATTCATAATTTTCAATGATTTTCTGAGTAACGCCAGTTCGTGATGAGAGACTTTAAATTCAACATTCTCGACAATATCTAGTCATAACACACATGTACTTACTAGTGATGAACTTCTAAAAGTAATTCCAGAGCTCTTGTGAGATGTGACCGAGGGATTTCAACAGCATCAGGTGTGGAACACTCATCAACCAACGGTGTTGGATGTGATTGCACAATATAGTGAGCTGACTACAGTTAGAAATGCAAACACTTAAGTGACAAGTCAGCTATTTAAAACGTTAAGCACTGGTCACGAAGCATGAATCGCCTTGATCTTAATCCCTCGCGTGTTTATGAATGTGCACTGTTTATTTGTCCTTATCTACCTAACAGAAATTAATATTTAATTTTAGCTTTAACGTAGACTATTGATAAGCTTGTTACTTTTTCATTATCATATAATGGGATCCATGTACTCTTAGCTGTCTCGTTGGTCAATTTAAAAAGTTTGTATATGCACCAGTTTGTAGTATTAAATAGTTTTCATTTAGTTTAATTAAAATCCTTTGTCACGTCACTTGTATAACAATACGTGTTGCATTAACTGAAAATTCTGAATACTACACAGTTAGTAAACACTTCAGACTTTGCGGATAACCTCAACCACTTACTCAATATTGAATCGGTTTGTCTTGCATAACACTTATTAATACTATATCCTACTATTCAAATCAAAGCAGGTAGAGGTTTGAACCCACAACCCAGTGGTTAAAATTTCATTGGTTAAGCTACTTATCTATTGCTTTCAACCTAAGAATAGGTTAAACTATAAATCAGTTATTTAAACACTCATTTAATCATGATCCTGTGTTTAGTATATCCTAATTCACCATGAACAACAAGATAGGATTACTTCTTTTCTTTTTTACTAGATATGACTGAAAACCTAGTAAATTAATTTGCAGTTTGTAGATTAAGCCCTCATCACAAGGTCATGAGTTCAATCCCTTATAAAGTTATGGACACCTGTTCACGAGTTCCGTCTTATGATGGAAAAACTGTACATTTCCCTCTAGTTTTCAATGATTGTGTGACTAAGGTCAGTCAACAATCTCCACGACTTTTACACTTCAAATTCTGTGGAAGCTTTTTATGTTGATGTTATGCGTTAATAAATGTGTATTATGCATAGAAATATTAGAGTTGAAAACAGTTCTTTCACAAAGGTTAAAATATGCTAAAGAAATACCATACATTTTGAGCGATACATTAAAGTCATATGTTTATAGCTAACTTGTTAATGAAGAAAATAAAGCTTTAGATTAATGTATATTATTTTTCATTTCAAGCAGTTTATGGTGTAAATTATTTTTTCTGTATAACTTTCCATAAACTGGTTCTATCTGTTTATTGTTTATGTTGAACTTAATTGGTCAATTTTTATAGTGGAAAATCGGAAATCGAATTGTTTCAATTGATTATTTACGCTTCAAATAAAGAAATATATTAATTTCTGTGAATGTATAGTGACAATAGTATTCTCGTATGTTTTGGTGTGTTATGGTTAATATGGCAGATTGTGTTGGCGTTTGACGACTCTATAGGCTATAGTGAATTACATACAATATCTTAGTCAATCTCGGATTAATTGAGAATCGTCTAATCACTTGGCTGTATCTAGCAATTTAAGTGAAGTTGCACTTTATCATGACTTTTACTTTAGTATAATCGTAGCTTAATGATTAAGTCACTCTGTTCTGAGTCAGTAGCCTTAATGTTGAAACCCAGCTCCATTTAAGTCGGTGTGGGTAACCGTGTAATATAGTTGCCTTTGACGCAGCCATAATGTAGCTCATAGCGGAGCACATGAACCTTTACTTTGTATATGATTGAGATTTAAGTTTGATGAACACACTTAGATCAATGGTCATACACCATGTATTTAATGCATAATTATTATTCGTAACCTCAAATTTACTGTTGATGCATCGAGTTTTACAATACTACTAAAGTATCTATGGTTTTATAGTTGCGGCCATTATATCGTATACAACTGAATACAGAAAAATGCCTACTTCTTGTTTTCATTTCATATATATCTCTAGTACCACACGAACAGAGGCACAAGTTTTTGAACATAAGTGACTGCACGTTCAACAGTAGGGTGCTACAACCAATTACTTGAACATGTATTATCTAGCTTGATTAGAGGTGGTCTTGACGAGAGAATGACCATAGTACCTTAGGCACAACTGCTTGAGGCCAGTCACACATGAATTTTTTACAAGTGGTTTTTAGTATATTAGCTTCGTAATTGTTAAAGCTTTACCACGGGAGACGGAAATCCGTGAGGTAAGGCTTGGTGGTGGGGGGTTTATGGTCGGACTGTCCTAACCCCACTCTCTTCAATAGAAGTTAGCATCGTTGTCATACTGGCTGTCTGAAGAAAACACCTTACTACCGTCACACCTTTGTACAGTTGGTAGTACGACTTTTCCCTGAAACTTTAGGTTTAGTGCTTTTAGTTTTACCTTTCTTCAACCAACTTGCTTATCGTGGTTGGACCTTAAGGGACGGTTGTTACACCTAGTATATCCCGATTGGGTCATTACGTTAGGCAGGCCCGACCACCGCATCTTGGTAGCAGCAACGGTTATGTAAAAATACTTTAGACAAAATTTTATGACACAGCGTCTCATCAAAAATAATTAAATGTCCTGTATGTAGTTTATTAATTCATTGCTGTCATTAGAGGTCATATATTGCACTTCTGTTTTGTTTGAAACTGAGCATCCATAATTTATTCATCCAGTCGTCCGGTTATCAATGAGATCACTTAGAGCTGTACTTATTTCAGTACCGGTCACATATTAAAGAGGATTGCGTTCTGCTTGTTGTTATATTCACTTTCAAGTGACCTTTGAGCTCTGTATTTAGCTATGATGTGAACTTGCTTTGTACTTTTTATTAGAAATACATGGCAAACCTTAAAGTTTAATACGAAATCTGAATTTATAGATCACTAAGTTACTACAGTACAAACAATCATTAGTAGCGTATTTTACTGTTACTTTAAAATGCATTATTTCACCATTATGGCTTTTCAGGTCATGATCCTGCTCTCGAATCGAACTTTGTAAAATTCACCCTGAGTAGGTGGTCCCCAGAGGCACCCCAAACTGTTTAAATACCAATGTGTTATCCCATGTATCATCGTCGGCTTGAACGGAGAATAAACCATTGACATCTTTTTCTTTTCTAATAGCATCATCAAGAAATATTGGCGAGTATTGATATGTAAATTTGCATACCTAGAATTGTGTATATTTTTCCTTTATTATTTCAGAGTATGTAGAAGTCGAAAGTATTCCACCTGATCCTACCGATAAATATCAAGAGGATAAGAAACCTACTAATCAATTTTCACAAGGAGATAGTTCAATACTTCATGTTTTGTTACAATTCTTACAAAACACTAATCAACCTGCAATTTCGGCAACAGAATTAAATTTATTAGACTCAAAGTTACCTACATCAACTTTAGAGGTGAGTGACTTCCTATGATTGCTTTTGCCCTCTCTATTTACATTCAGACATTTCAACCATAATTAAAAACCTCACTTCATCTTCTTATCATGAGCTTTAAATATTTTTCATGTATCGTACACTCAGTTGGATACAAAATCGAACATTATCTCCACGAATTATGCAGGCCTAGTATGATCGAACGATATGCAAACAGCAGCATTCCCATTGTCATTATGCAATGTGACTGTGAATTTTTTTACTGCCCGTTACTCCTCGCTGAGGAGCATAGGCCGCTCACCAGTGTTCTCCATTTAACTCTGTCCTGAGCAATCCTTTCCAGTTGTTTCCAGTTGCTGCTCATCCTTTTAATGTCTGCTTCCAATTCTCGACGCAGCGTGTTCTTTGGCCTTCCTCTTTTCCGTTTCCCAGCAGGATTCCATGTCAATGCTTGTCTTGTGATGCAGTCTGATGGTTTGCGTAGTGTATGTCCTATCCATTTCCACCGTCTTTTCCTAATTTCCTCTTCGGCTGGAAGTTGGTTTGTCCTCTCCCATAGTAAGTTGTTGCTGATAGTTTCCGGCCAACGGACATTCAGTATCTTGCGTAGGCAGTTGTTTATAAATACCTGTATCCGTCTGAGGATGTTTGCAGTAATTCTCCAGGTTTCAGCTCCATACAGCAGGACTGTCTTCACGTTCGAATTGAAGAGTCTGAATTTGAGGTTAGTTGATATTTGTTTTGAGTTCCAGATGTTTTTCAACTGCAGGAATGCTGCCCTTGCCTTGCCAATCCTTGTCTTTACATCTGCATCAGACCCTCCTTTTTCATCGATGATGCTCCCCAGATATGTGAAGGTATCCACCTCTTCCAGAGTTTCCCCATCAAGTTGAATTGGGTTGGTGCTCCTTGTGTTGTATTTGAGAATCTTGCTCTTACCCTTATGTATGTTCAACCCTACTGCTGCTGAAGTTGTTGCTACACTGATTGTCTTCGCTTGCATTTGTTGGTGTGTATGTGCTAAAAGAGCTAGATCATCTGCGAAGTCCAAATCATCGAGTTGCATCCTACTTGTCCATTGAATCCCGTACATTCCCTCAGATGTGGAGGTCTTCATGATCCAGTCGACCACTAGGAGGAAGAGAAAAGGTGACAGCAAGCAACCTTGTCTGACTCCGGTCCTCACTGAAAATGCAGTTGTCAGTTGTCCTCCATGCACAATTTTGCACTGTGTTCCGTCGTAAGAGTTCCGGATGATGTTGACGAGTTTCTCTGGTACACCGTAGTGTCGAAGAAGTTTCCATAGTGTTCTCCTATCTACACTATCAAACGCCTTCTCATAATCAATGAAGTTGATGTACAGGGGCGAGTTCCATTCAATTGATTGTTCAACGATGATCCGTAGTGTTGCGATTTGGTCCGTGCACGACCGATCCTTCCGAAAACCAGCTTGTTGATCTCGAAGTTGAGTCTCCACTGAATCTTTCATTCTGTTCAACAATACTCTGTTAAAGACTTTCCCTGGTATCGACAGTAGCGTGATCCCTCTGTAGTTGTCACATTTGCTCAAATCTCCTTTCTTTGGTATCTTGATAAGATAACCTTCTTTCCAGTCTGCCGGCACTTGTTCTTCTTCCCAGATCTTTTTGAATAAAACGTGGAATATCTTTGCTGTTAGGTCGATATCTGACTTGAGTGCTTCAGCTGGTATATTGTCAGGTCCTGCTGCTTTCCCACTTTTGATTTGCCTGATGGCCATCTTGATTTCTTCCATCGTTGGTGGAGTGACATCTATCGGGAGATCTGTAGGTGCTGCTTCAATGTCCGGTGGGTTCGGTGGAGCTGGCCTATTTAGAAGTTCCTCAAAGTGTTCTACCCACCTATTCTTTTGTTCTTCAATCTCAGTGAGTGTCTTGCCTTCTTTGTTCTTGATCGGTCGCTCTGGTTTACCATGTTTATCTGCCAGTTTCTTCGTTGTGTCGTATAGCTGTTTCATATTTCCTTCTCTTGCAGCCTTCTCCGCTGTCGTTGCAAGGCTTTCGATGTATTTCCGTTTGTCAGCTCTAATGCTCTTTTTTACTTGCTTATTTGCTTCTGAGTATTCAGCTTGAGCCTTGATTTTTTCTGCTCTTGTTCGGCTGTTGTTGATTTCTATCTTCTTGTTCCTCCTTTGTTGAATTTTGCTCAATGTCTCAGTGGAGATCCATTCCTTATAATGGTGCTTCTTGCGGCCTAGAACCTCCTGACACGTTGACGTTAGTGCTTCTTTGATTTCTTTCCAGTTGTCCTCCATAGTGGTTTCTTCTTTCGGCAGATCTTGTAAGGCTTGGAACCTGTTGTTGAGAGATATTTTGAATTCATTGAGTTTGTCAGTGTCTCGGAGAAAGCCTGTATTGAACCGTTGTACTGCTAACACTCCAGTTGTCCACTGCTTCTTTAGCTTCAGTTTTATTTTAGAAACCACCAAGTGGTGGTCTGAAGCTATGTCAGCTCCTCTCCTGGTTCTTACATCTTCCATTGATCTTCGAAATTTTTTATTGATACATATATGATCGATTTGATTCTCAGTAGTATGATCCGGTGAGACCCATGTAGCCTTGTGTATGCGTTTGTGGGCGAATATTGTACCACCTATAACCCTAACCAATTTGTTGAAGGCACATAGGTTTGCAAGTCTTTCACCATTGTCGTTTCTGTCTCCCAGTCCTTGTCGTCCCATGATTTCTTCATATCCAGTGTTGTCCATTCCGACTTTGGCGTTGAGGTCTCCCATCAGTATTGTCAGATCCTTTCCTCGACACTTTGCTATAATTGATTGCAGTCTATCGTAAAACTGATCTTTGTCTTCGTCGTTGCCGTCGTTGGTTGGTGCATAGCATTGGATAATATTCATTGTAATCCCTTTCTTCATTGTTTTGAAAGATGCTTTGATGATCCTGGGTCCATGTGGTTCCCATCCCACAAGTGCATTACATGCCTCCTTGGACAGCATCAGAGCAACTCCTTGAGTGTGGGGAGCATTTTCCTCTTCGTGGCCGGAGTATAGTAGCGTCTCTCCCGAAGCTAATGTTTTCTGTCCAGCTTGAGTCCAATGAGTTTCGCTGATTCCGAGTATTGTCAAGTTGTATCTCTTCATTTCTGCAGCTATTTGATTTGTCTTCCCGCTCTCCCACATTGTTCGAACATTCCATGTACCTATAAAAATATTTGCTCTGGTTGTTAGAAGGGGGGGCATCGGCCTCATGACTTCCGAAGAATTTCGGCTTTCATCATGAGGCGTCATATATCCTTCCACTCCCAGGGCAGAGTTTAAATGGTTTAAATGGTTTATCTTGTTTAATCTGGTTTGCGTTTTTTTAGCAAGTTTGGGTTTTTACGGGATGGGGGTGCTAGCCCCATGCCCAACCCTCCTCCTTTACCCGGGCTTGGGACCGGCAGTAACCCTAGGAGGGCTACAGGCGGAGTTCATTATGCAATGACTGTGCTAAAATTAAGAGATGAATTATTTAGATTAACCCCCTCTTTTTAGTTTCTGGTGACCGTACTATTCCTATGGAGTAAGTTACATTTACCAGGTGTTGCAGAAATTCCCATTCCCATGCGGTGAGTGCACCGAGATATAGTTAAGATTTTATGGTGCTGTCCTAACCCATTTACTACAAACATGTCATACGGCTAGCATGAATTAAACGTTTTCAGTTCATCGTGTTAGTAATTATCTGCCAAAATTTGTCAGACTCAGAGTCTCTCAAATGACAGAAGCAGTAACTGTACGGACTTAGAAAACTGGAAATCTATGTTCCGAAAAGTTCATTCAACATTCAACCTCTTCTCTAACTTTGAGCAACCTCATGCCCAGTTAGTCAGCTTTTATCATAATTATATGATGGGTTAATTTGAATACTGTGCATATAACTTCCTGTGGATTTACATGACTTTAACTTATTCGAATCTTATTGCTATTCTCATTCACCAATCTTTTTGTTATTACTAATAATTTTGTAGACTCATGAAGTACTTAATTCGCACCCACATTCATATATTCATATACTGCTTTTACACTTAGGTCTGGAAGTTATTTTGAATCTGTTTAGGCATAATTATAAGACCTGATGAGAACTTATTGAAAATGCTACTGGTCGTTTACATACCTTGATTTTCAATTTACTCTAACCTTAAGGAAATGAAGACTGGATTTGTACCAGAGATCTTTTATTGTACGTGACAAAATTTAAAAGGCTAGACAAAGTGACGATAAGAAAGAGCATAAGAAGTCACTATAGGTAATACGGTTTGTGGGTGTAAAAAAATAATTAAACATTTACATCGCATACTTCAAATAGTGATGAAGTCTCTTTTTTTGTAGGCTATTCCCAGCAATATTTCAATTCGCATACACAGCTCAAAAGTCTTAATTCGATGAGAAATAGTTACATTAGTCAGTAGTCAGTCTTTAATGTTCGTTAATAGTGATGCCGTTTTTCAAAGTAGAAGAATCTTTCTTTATTAACGTCGTTGTTAGATTGTCAGAGACCATAAGAGTTTCCCCGTGGTATGTGATAATAATATCTGATGTTGTAAAATTCAGCTTTCTACTTTTACATGTATCATTCCGTCTACAATTAATGCTTTATATTAACTTTACGTTCTTCCTAATACTAAATTCTGCTTCATGACTAGTTTACATAGTCATAGGGAGTGAAGTAGTTGACTTAGTTGACACTTCATGTGTCTCAGAAGTTCCATCAAACGTGGTGGTTTGAGATCTGATTAATTCTCCACATATGGATTTTAGATAACTCACTTGATTTTTATCAAGTTATGCATCTGTCTATCATAAAAATGGCGAGTACACTGTTCAGCAGTCCACTTTATATTAATCACCCGGAATAAAGTGTGGTATGTTGACTTATAACACACACATAAGCTTAGGGTTTATGATCATGTTTCTTCGAAGCATTACTCTGTTACCATGAAACAGTTGACTGAGTAACAGTGGGGTTAAGCATAAAGTACTAGATAAATATGGTGAATCGTTTGATGAGGCTGTTAATCTTCATTAACTTAGGTGACTTGGATGCATACTTCGTATTCCCAACCGTCAAACATTTTTCTGTGTGAAGTTGATTAGCTTAGGCGTAAGCCGGTGGTAAGTTATGGGTGGCCGGACCACGATAATAACACTAGTTCATGGTGTTATTGATTATTGGTCTTAGCCGTGTTAGTAGGTGTAGACTAAACTAGTTGGGTTCCGCTCTGTAACTACAGTTTGCATTTGGAGATGTTAAGCGATATGGCTCAGAATCGATTACAGCAACCCAAATCTATTCGCTGTTTATCTTCTGAAATTTTGATTTCACTATTCCTTCGTCTCGAGCCATACGTTCATCATCTTATCTTCCTTATTATCCTTACTACTATGTTATAGCGATTCGTTTGTGAACTTTTTTATTAATTTCATCTCACCGTATCGATGTAATATGACAACTTGACAATTTGACTGTGATTGAACCGACTGACTGATTGATGGACAAATACAAGTTATCCAGCTCAGATTACTGTTCAGTTTATTGGTCAAACCATTTTACCAGTAGAGATTTTATCTAAAATTAAAAATAAAAGTTTCATAATCCACTTAATTTTTTATTCAGTTAACAAACAGTTCCTTTTCATGTAGATTTCTTAGTCTGATAATTTCTTTTATCACGTGTTAATTTTCTTGTCATTACTTTATGATCAAGTGATATTTGGTTAACTAATCATCATATGACAACAAATATCTCGTTGCTATCTAATGTATTATATTGTAATGCCAGTTTATAATTTACTGACCATCATATCTACAGATTACCGCCGTGACCTTGTTAAGTAGATTTACTGTATTCTTATTGATTGTTTTACGTAGTGGCTCGTCTAGGTTACAAAAAAAAATCGGATTTGTGTTTGTCAATAATAATAAACATGTGATAATTTAGATTTAATGCGAACAGACAATAACAATGCACTGATGTTATTTTCCTGTCTTTCACTGTCTCCTATTGTCTAAAATTTCGCTAAGACATTATAATTTGACACGTGCCACTTAAAAAAAAACATAAGCTATAAGTACTCATGATGTATATTTTTACTTCTGGTTTGAAGCATTTTGTCAAACAATTAATTAATAAGTTAGTGGCAGACAACACAGAGGACCTAGAATCGATATTTGGCGGTTCAAGTTGTTTTATTTCACTTTTAGTAACGATAAAGAGCTGTAAATGTAATCTTCATTATATCGATACTTTTGACTTAAGAGATCAATGAGTAGACATATGTAGTTTAAGATTTAGGAGAAAATAAAAAAAAATAAATACTGTTGCATTACTGCTACCAATTTTTAGCTATGTTCCTGTCTGTTCTCCTTTATGTCCTTGTAAGAAACGTATTCAGTAACTGAAGTTGTAGACGAAGAGTATAACATATTTCTTTCGATGGTGTTTTCTTATCCATTATTTTTTCATATAGCTGCTTCGTTTATACTCATTGATTGAAAAGTAGTGGAGACCATTCAGACAGTCATATTTATTTGTCGTAATATAACTCATTACAGGTTCTTGTTGTAGTACCTAAACTTGTATGATCTTACAGATTTACGTGGTTTGGTTTGAGCTATGAAGTGTTTAGGACTGTTGAGTTACCAAAACTCAAGATGGATGAAGTGGTGTTTAAGTCTGTGGATTCTGATTAAAAACTGAATAATTTAGTGTTACAGCTGCTTCCATGAAGTTAACTTAGCAATCTATGGTTTATTTACTTGATTTTACCCATACACTGTGTACCACACAGGATTCATTACGTGATTTAAGGAGCATACGATTTGTTTGGCTTAAGCTTGTTCGTTTTCATACTTTCAGTTATTAGCATCGTCTATATAAAGTTCTGTAGGTTATTAATTATATGTATTCGAATTATTTTGTTTTCTGAAGGTTTTTAATATTACATGCATGCCATCATAATATCTTTGTTTTTTTATTACTAGTCATCACTTCCAAAAACTACATTTCAACAACACAATACAACTGTTAATAGTGTTTTGCTTAATATGGATGATAGTTCAGCTTTTCAATCATGGTTCAATTTGAGTAGTTCACTGGGAACTACACGTCGTAAACGCGAAAGTTTATCCTCAAATTCTTCATCATCATCGTTATCATGTGATCGTAATCCTGAAAATATGTCACAACATAGTTCATCTCCGTTGACAACGATATCACCAGTAGTTGACGTAACGAGCAGCCACTTTACTATTTCATCATTACCAAAAACATCAGTGACAACGGGACTTAAAAGCGAAACAATAATTAGGTCATCTGGTTTTAGCAGCCCAAATCGATCAAGTCCCACTTCGGATTTTTCACCACAATCATCGGGTTGCTCTCTTTCATCTTCTCCTCTAGGAGCTGCTACTGAATTCTTAAAATCAGTTGTTAAGTAAGTTATGGAGTTTTGAATTGATTGTTTATTTACTTATTTATTATGTAAGTAATTTATATAATCAGGCGGCTATTTAGACTTATTGCCTTCTATCCCCATCTCGTATTCTACGACATGGAAAATTCACTAACTTTATCTCAAATCAGAACAAGACTTGAGCAGGTGGGAAGATATATTTCAAATAAGATCAGCATTTAAAGCAGATAGAAAATTCTCATGAAAATCTTCTCATTATCGCTGATTAGTGGAGAATAGGCCAATCATCGCATGTTGTTGCAAGCATATTTGTAACATGTCTTAATCAGGACGGTATCCTGCAAATACCGATAGTGACTGATTAGTCGCTTGCAGATTGTCGATAACTGGAAAATATAAACTCATATAAGCGATTTCAAAACCGGTTATCAAATTAGTAGCTATATGAACAAGGTTTTTGCATTTGAGACAATTGGTTTGAGTCCCAATTTAGACATCAATACTGTGACTCAAGTACATCCAGCTTACTGATGTGTCCTAAGTGAGATGGGACACTCCTTTTAGATTGTGCCTCTAATCATAATCCAGGTATTCTAAAGAATTATCAAGAAGGTTGTTGAATGATTTTTTGCTGTTTGTAACGTAGTGATTAAGGTTGATACTACTGCTTGCAACGTCGATCATTTATACGAGTTGAATTTTCGCAATCATATTTAAGAAATGTTAGGTTACCTGTTAGTTGAGCGGTGTCTCAGTTGTTAGGGCGTTTGTTCTTCAGCTACTACGTTGTATATTCGAAGCCTCTTTGGTTTGAATAGCCAGGTAGTATCAAGAGCTCTTACACCTAGTGTGCAACTGGCAATTGAATACACGAATCTGTATCTTGTAGATTAATAATAATATATCTGTTTATCTCATTCTAATCGATCTGTGTTTATGATACACTCGGCCTTCGTGACTGGTCAGTGAGGGCGCAGACATACAGGTGACGTATCACCACTGGATGAATATAATTCTGTAACCTATATTATACTGTCCTTTTTATGTGTGATTGATTCATAGATTCCACTGAGTCTCTAAGTCAAGCTGATGCATAGCTATCATGAATACACCGTATATTCCTTATCAAATAATATTGCGTCTTATGTCATTTGCCTCAACATAATTAGTTGTAAGTATGGATCTACCTCGTTCGCCTGAACCAAGTTTTCCGTGTTAATGAAATGTGAAACAATATAAACACTAATATGACCCTAACTCAAGGATATCGCAGCTTGACTGTTGCTAGCCACGTGTTGTTCAACCGTCGAGGCTTTTGTTAAAGTGTGCTTCATTTAATTCAATTGGAACAAGTGTTTGTGTATTCTTGTACGCTCTTTCATTATATTGATACACTTGTACGATAGCCTGTCATTCAATCATAAATAATATATATTCTGGTGCGAATATTTATTGGCATTTAATTGACTAGGATTCCGTTAGAAACTTTTAAATAGTATGTACTCAAGACATTTCTGTGCAAGTACTATTCTCATTTGGCCACTTATTTTGTTATTTTCTATCAAACTACTATTATTATTAGTACACATGTTAACGAAAAATTTGCTTAAAATCAGTAATCAAACGAAGAAGGCCTAGAATAGTAATTTCCACAATGACTGTTTCATGTATCCTCCTATCTGTTTATTTATATTTGTCATTTCATAAACTGTCTATATTATTTTGGCTCATAATCTATACATTTTATATGATTTTTCCATCTATTTAAAACATATTAAGGTATTTGTTCATTTAAACGGTTTAATATAAACAGAATTATTATGATTATTGTCATAAAGGCTAAACTTCAGTAGGTAGTTAAGTTGGGTATAATTTATAGATCCTATCAGGTTTCTTGGAGAGCAATAAAGCTAAAAGCAGTAAAACTAAAATCTAAGACTGACGTACCGTACTCTGTACCTGAATGTGACGGTAGTACTTGAGTGACAACCAGCATATTCATCTATACTGCTTTTCCACAATTGAAGGAGGAGTTTTGAATAATTAATCAATCAATCAATGCGTATTACCTTACGTAGAGCATAGGCCGCCGATCAGCATTATACAACCAACTCTGTTCTGGGCTTTCATTTCCAGTTCTTCTCAAGCGCTGTTCACTTTTTTTTCATATCTGCCTCCAATTCCTGTTGCAATGTGTTGTTTTGTCTTCCTCTTTTCTTTTAGCCTTGAGAATTCCAAGTTAGTGCTTGTTAAGTGACTCAGGTTGATGATTTCCTCAATGTGTCCTATTCACTTCCAGCGTCTTTTCCTAATTTCTTCCTCAGCTGGAAGTTAGTTTGTTCTTTACCACGGAAGGTTGTTGCTAATGGTATCTTGTCAATCGAGTTTTTAATAGGTCAATCCTAAATGAATTTCCGTCTCCAGTGATGTAGTCTGGAAATTAAATTAGGAACTCAGAAAAAACCTCATGTAAGCTACTTCAAGCGTTGCCCATTGAACTCTTGAATCACGCCTCTAGTTCGCCATGACAACACTTTTTCAATTTCCTCAAGATAAAGTGCCGTTTCAAAATGGTGGGCATCTGAGAAGTAAAAACTACCCTCATATCTGTAACACTATTTGTGATTGAATAGAATCGTGTCAGACTAATAGTTACCGTATAATTTTTTTGAATATTTAGTGAATTTCGTTCCTACGGACATATTATTTCTTTCGTTATTTGTTTAGATGTCGCAGTATCTTCAGCCCTTACTTCAAATAGAAGTAAGATTTTTGGTTGTTCTACGCGTATTTAGTCAGTATGTTCTGGTGACCTTGTGTTCGAATGGTTGTCTTATTGTATGTTTAGTCGACTACTTGTGTATAGGTTGGTAGAGTTTATGCTGATATGTTTGCTGATTTCCAAATGATCTGAATGCTATGCTCCTAGAAAACGTGTTCAGAGAACCCAAAATAAAAATCATCTATTCGAGCTTCACATCTCTTTCTGGAAGCTACTGTAACACCAAGGTCATTCGGGAAACTATGAATACCCTTGCTTTCTTACCTTAAAATAACTTCGTAAGAGAAAAATATTCCTCACTTTTCGCCTTATGTTTTCCTACTCACGTTTTAAGAGGAGAAAATCTCTACTGACTAGAAAGTAGTTAGGACGTTGGTGTTTAAACGTTTATTTGCAAGACGTATCACATTTAATACTTGACAGTTTAAGTATATCTTTCTTACATTGATATCAGTTATTTCGTTCAAGGATGTAACTATTTCTTCATTTTATATTAATTACTTTTTGTTCCTCTTATAGATATTCTGCTGCTGCATTAAACAATTTCGATTTATTATCATTAGATCAAACAGATGATATGCCTGTTAGCAATTGGTGCAATTCTTTATCCAGTAGTAAGCAACAACAAAGTAATAAAGATAACAATTCATCAACCAATCAAAATTCATCGTCGTCATCATCACCACGTGGCACATCACCAACTTTAAGTATTTTTCAAAAATCTATCATTACTACTAACACATGTAGTAATAATTACTCTACTAATAACAATATAAGAACTGTATGGGATAATGAACGTTTACGTGAAGTGATTAGTGCTAAACCATTACCATCTTCTATAACTGAAACAATTGCTTATAATTTACGCTGAATTCTTTATTTGTTAAATGAGAGATATTATCATTTCTTTTTAAAGAATCTTTTGTTTATTTAAACAAACATACACACATACACTAAACATTGATTTACTATGATGATAAATTTATCAAACTACTTAAAGCGTACATATGTTTAATATTTCTCAATTGATAGGCTTGTTTATTGGAGTATAGAGCTCATTATTATATAATTTATAAATAATGTATTAAAATTAAAATATTTGTTGTCATGATATTCGTTGTTATGTTGTATGGTTATGTAACAGTCATAATATTAATTACTATTCTTTACATTTATTAACGTTCAATTTTCTACTATTTACTTTTATTTGATTAAAACAGAAAAATTTCATTTATTATTCACATTGTAAGAGAAAATACTGATTGTATATTGTCTTTTCTCATGTTTATGATTTCCTCGACTTGTTTAATGTCGTCTGGGTCTGTTTTATTATTATTACTATAAATCATTGTTGATGAGTGATTATTACGTAAAGTTTAATATATTTTGATAACTAACTTTATTCGTGAAATTTCTTTTGTAAAAGTACTATTTAAAATTGGTATCATATTCGAATAAAATGGGTGGGGGGAGAAGCGATTCGAAATTATTATTCTTATGCATTTTGTTTATCATGTTTGTTTAAATCTAGAATTCACAATTTGTTCTATTTGGGACTCATTATGTATTTATCTGTTAGTAGCTTATTGAATAATTTTTTAACGTTTGGAATGTAAGTTATCAGGTTCGAGTTTCTGCAAACATTATCAACAGTGGAATATAGAAACATGTTTACTGAGGAAGTAAAAACAGGACTGATAGTCATTTCTAACTACTATAAACTTGTAAATATATGACAATATCGAGACAATCCACTCCGCATGCATATATGCCAATATAAATTGAGTAAATATAGTCTTTAATATCAAGGATAGGAAGATTTAAACCCGTACGTTTGTCATGATATGCACTGGATGTTTTGGCATTTGAATTCAGTTGTCTTTATAAAGTTAACAAATGTCTATGGAAAGAATAAAACGTTTTCTGTGTACTTACGTTTAGTAGATTCATAACTGTTTATATCTTTGATATTGCGGTCATCGTCCAACTAACCTATACTTTGTCTACTAAGTCAAATTAACATTTGATGAATATATAGTCCTGTGTCATATCTTGAAAATAAGTTATTACTTTGGGTATCATATTATTCTATTATTGCATATTGTCGCAGCTGATGATTCTATATGACTATAATTAATTATTCGTCTTTGTGACAAGGTACCGTTAATCTCTTTGTAAAATGTGTATTTACAACTATATAATTTAACTAATGACTATAAATCCGACCTTTGGCTAAGATCTTAATATCTTATTGGTTTCAAAAATGTTTGTTATTGGTAGTTGAATTGTGTGTAAGTCAGCTTCCTTTCTGAATAGGGTTTATGAATCTTGCGATATCATCTGTTCATGTCTATTTACCTTTTCCGTTGTACTATTAATTGACTGAATTGAAAACAGCATGTTGTTAGCATAATTTTAGTTAATTCAGTGAACAAGCATTTGTACACTGTGTGGCTAATTTAACAGCGCGGACACGTTTTCTATGCTGTTTTTGTTATTTCGATTTTATCTGAAACCTCGTTGCTTTTAAGATGAAAGTGAGGTAAAGTTAAGGTTTCTTATTACAACTATCAGTGATAAAGTGTCAACTACTTCGGTTAGTTCAATAAAGTGGATGTACATTTTATTGTTAATTTCATCTTGTTAAATATAAAGATTAGCATTTCCAGAAATTCGATGCTTTATGCCTTTCGTGTTTAGCATTATACTCTCTTTACCAATATGTGCTAGTTGTATAGTGTCTCTCCTCCTATTACTTCATCCTCAGTGTTGCAACTCTACAGTTTACCTCAAATTAGTGTGTAGGACTTTCAACTATAGATTTAGAGATATTGTATAATTACCTAAATTGAATTCTATGTAATGTCATCGGAACTGAGGTTCTAGTAGATTAGTTTAATAAGTGAATCAAAGAGAAGTTGAGTGAAACAGTTTTATGTAATATTAAGAACGATAAAAAATCAACCCTTACAGTCCTTTAATGGTATTATTAATATTGGATGACACTGTAAATTACCTGTTCCAGAGTTAGTCACAACTGTGGAGTACACATGATTTTACTTATATCTTCTTCAATGTATTAACAAACAATATTCCACATTCCCTCTGGTTTAGTTAAAAGGAGTCTATTTACACAGTATTTGGGTTTATGATTGTTTATTCCATATAGTTAAATCTAAGAATTCATGATCTCTTAGGTTGAATGCTATAACTAGTTGTTATAGCCCTTGTAAACAATGACGGTAAAGCTCTTTAAGTAACTACCAACTACAATGGTTTTTACTTGATCAATGATACTAATGGTCACAGAATAGGGTCTGTGTATTGTGACTCCGATTTGCCTGAGGAATTCCATTCCTCCAAACCAGTTAGAACATAAGAAAAATCAACTGGGCAGTCTACCATTATATCATCTTATATTATAACAATATATATATATATATATATATAATTATATATATATATTATATATATATATATTATATATATATATTATATATATATATTATATATATATATTATATATATATATTATATATATATATTATATATATATATATTATATATATATATATATATTATATATATATATATTATATATATATATTATATATATATATATATTATATATATATATATTATATATATATATTATATATATATATTATATATATATATTATATATATATATATATTATATATATATATATATATTATATATATATATATTATATATATATATATATTATATATATATATATATTATATATATATATATTATATATATATATATTATATATATATATTATATATATATATTATATATATATATTATATATATATATATATATTATATATATATATATATATTATATATATATATTATATATATATATTATATATATATATTATATATATATATATATTATATATATATATATATATATATTATATATATATATATATTGCTAGACTGCAGTGCACTATGAATAGGAAATCTCAGTCAATATAAGATTAGAGAATATAAGGTGCAAAACTGCATAACAGATTCTTAATTATTTAATAATAACTTGAGGTTAGAAAGTCATGTGAACACATAGTGAGTCAAACAAAGATTACATGTGGAATAATACGAACATATTGGATAATATGAAACGTAAGTAGAGTAAATATTTTATTGGTACACATGAATATACATACTTCATTGGAAAATGGTTCTAAAGTAGCTGTTTTCTACTTTATGATCTCTTTGATAAGATCAACCTATGTGAATATCTTAACAACAATGTTTTTGAAACTTGGCAAATAAATGGAATTTAGATGATGCAATAAGAAGGCGAAGTTTATCAGAACCATGTGATACATTCGCTCAATACATTTCGAGCAATCACACATACACTTGTTAAGGCATTTGTAAATGGAAAATAAAAGGTAATTAGACAAATAAGTGTATAGGCTAAGTAAACAAGGATAATACAGCGAACAATGTAAATCACACTCTACCAAGGTAAGTTGAGCACCACCGTTATCGCGATGATTAAAGATGGAACTCGAGAAAAGCTGGATATATCTTGTAATGATAAAAACCACATTGATTTGTTTCCAGTCACTCTCGATAAATATGTGACTGATTTATCATTGATTGTATTATCTGCCGATGAAAAGGAGGCACTCTCACTTGGATTTAATTTTTCTATACCCATAACACGTATACCTGAACTAGAAGTTAATGCTTTATTTGAGAACCTTTATGACCAACTGAATACGATTGCTTCCACATCGTTAGATAACCAAAGTTGGTGTAAAGCCAAGCTAGTGGATATAGCTCATCAAGTCAACAGTTCTTGAACAAAGCAGAAAAGGATATTAACTTCACTTCAAAGCACTGAAAGAGTTACTGACAAATCCCGACATAGTTCTTTTAAAACCTGATAAAGGAGCTGGAGTGGTTATGAATAGATGTGATTACAGAAGAAAAATGTTAACTATCCTAATTCGTGGCTGATGTTAAATTTGTAGGAATTAATAAATTAGTAGAAAAGTAAATTCATATTTAGTGAAACAACTAGACATGAATATTATTAATAAATAGGTATTTCATTTATTAAAATCTATTGGTTGTGCATATGCACATGTATATAGACTACCTAATATTCATAAAATTAATAATCCTCTGAGTCCTATTTTATCCATATGTCGGTCGTCTACACATAATCTCGCAAAATGACTAACAAAATTTCTCAAACGATTCTTAATGATTTGTTATTACTATGCACAGACAAAGGGCAATTCACATTTGAGGGTGAATATTTTCAACAGATTGACTAATTTGCGATAGGTAATCCTTTAGGATCATTGTTAACCGATGTGTACATGATACATGTGGAAAACCTAGCCAGAGACTCAATATAGGAGATGTACTTTTATAAGCGGTGTGTTAATGATATCCTAGTTATTTGTACGAAAATCGACGACACAAATAGTTTACTAAGTAAACTGTATACCATTCAATATCATATACGTTTATCCTGTAAAGAGGTGAATAATAACTAACTTCCTTTCCTAGATATATTAATCAATCGGAGGGATTATGGCTCAATCAAACGTTCTGTCTATAAAAAATATACATGGACAGGGCGGTATATGGACTTTGATAGTTATTTTTTAGGGCAATATAAAAAGGAACTAGTAAAGGCTTTATTTAATAGGATCAATTGTATTTGTATTTATGATATTATTGAGGAAAACGAAAATCTGCTGACAGAAACGATATTGCTGGATGGATATCCAAAAAAAGTTCACAAATCGATGGAAATCATGCAGTACAGTGAAACCTACTGTATTTCTAGAACCTAAATAATCAGTCTATATCACCTAACCTTTCAGAGGTGACTTAACTAGCCTTTTGTTAAAACAAAGGCTTAAGTCAATTATCAACAGAATATTTTATGCTGCTAAGATAGTTATAATAGAAAAGTATGGGGCATTGATTCACAACAAACCTAAACAGCACGTAAACGAATGTATCACATCTCACTGTGTCTATCAATTTACGTGTAAGTGTGGTCACACATACTTAGGGAGGAGCAATCGTGATTTGCGTGTAAGGGTAGCTGAACACATACCAAAATGCCTCCAAAAACAAATGAACTCGAGGGGCAAAATAAAAGTATAGGAAAAGCAACCTCCATCGTCTATTGCGTCTTAGTTGGGATAGACCACATAACTGATATTAGATCATTTTTTGTGGTGTTGTATGCAAGTGTTTTAGGACGTATACTAAGGTTTGTAGAAGCCTTAGCTATACGGAAGTTTAAACCCACCTTGTGTATTCAAAAACAATTAGTACTTTCACACAACCTGCCTTGGTAGAGTGTGATTCAGATTGTGAGCTGCATTATCCTTGTTTACTTAGATTATACACTTATTTGTCTAGTGATCTTTATTTTTCATGTAGAAATGCTTTAACCAGTGTATGTGTGATCAGATTGTCCGAAATGTATTTCGCAAATAGATCTCACACAGCCCTGATAAACTTCGTCTTCTTATTGCATTATCAAAATTTATCAAAGGGAAAAATTGTTTTAAATAAATGGAACATAATGTTCTTTAATAACTAGAATAGTACCACTGGAGAATTACTCCTTTTTATGTATAGACTGAAAATGATCTCCTGTAACTGTAACAAAGCTAACACTAACATCATAACCGTAGCCATCTTACTTTTTTTCAGCAGCATCTTTAAACAACGACAGTTTTATCACATTAAATTTGTTGTTGTTTGCACTGAAATCCAGAAACAGCATTGTTTTCCATATCTATTATCCCCCCTAAAAATGAAATTCCGGCGATATTTATAGAGTGGTATAAGTGAAACCTTAACTAATAATACTATAAACGATAAGGTCAATGGTAAACATTAACATGTAACTAGTTGTTTGGTCGTCATCGCAACTTAGATAATGTAATTATCTATTCAGGTGTAAATATTCAGCCATTCTAATGATACACTAAAACTATACATTAACCATGAACTGTGTCATACGAAAAAGTAATGCTTTGCGTGAATGAGGTGAAAGGTATGCGATATGAACATGAGAAGATTAGCTTGAATATCAGTTTGTGAACTAAAACTAATTATTCATGTGGTTTTTTCCTCGGTGTTTTTCTATTCACCAGCAATACCCTTGTTCTGTATTTACATTATTTTCTAATTGTGTTTGTGTGTAATCTAGTGAATGATGTATGTATTGATGAAAATGTTTAGGATAAAAGATTTCGACTAAACTTTTGACTCTAATTAGTTTCTCTTATTCGCATAACCAATTTGTTGAGAAATATCTTGGTGATTAACAAGTTGATGAGAATATTTTAATATTTGGTCTTCGATAAGATGGTTTTTCAATGGTTAACAGGGAATATAGCTGGTATATATCCTAGTTGAAGACATATCAACTACCCGATCTACAGATTAATACTTGCAATAAGAATAATCGTCCTCTTTAAATTCAGAAGTAATGTCTAAATAATTGTGAATTTCATTATTCTTTAATCAGTTTGTTTTGTAAAAGAATATCGAACTTTATTTGATTCATTGTAGGATGAAATGTTTTTGAACTGGTTAAATTAAATAATCTTAACTGTTAAAGTAGTTATATACGTGTTGGAAAAGTAATGTGACGTTGAAGTTGACTTTCTAACAAAATTTCACTGATGAATTCCAGGTAAATATGGAACTATTTTAGTTAAAATATGGGAATAAGAAGGATGTTTATTCATTAAAAAGAGTCATTAATTAATTTTTAATACTTATGAGAAAAGACATCATCGTCGATATATACTGGTATGCTATTAAGTGTCATATACAACTGTCTACTATTAATCCAGAATTCTAGTATTCTGTGTAATGATACAAACATCACGTGTGTAGTTTCATGACTTTTGTATTAAAACATTTAGTTGTATTATTGACTGGTTGTTTTTGAAAGGTTTCTGATTTTCATCCATGAATCAGTTGGTTGTTTCATACTACTTAAGTGGATCATATAATAAAATTATTTGCTGATTAAGATTCTAATTAAAAGATATAATTAATCAATTAGTTTGATTATTAATGATTTTCTAATATAGAAGGTTGTGGAGGTTTTGTTTTACATCATGTACTAATTTTTAGTGATAATGTTCAGTAACGACTTAATCAGAGGTAGAATTCTGGGACTTCCAGGCCTTTTGGAATTGCTTGATGATAATAATATAAAACATATGATGCTAAATCAACAATTTCAAGGTCAAGGGCATATCATGAAAATTGATTGTCGATGTACACTGCTGAAGATCAGCATACCCAAACGTAATAAAGATCCAATCCTTTCTAACTTTTAAGTAATATTTATCTAAGACCAGTCCTTGAATAGTTAGTGCATGTGTGAAATGGGCATTAATATTTAACTGAAGACTTGATTATAATAAGTGATATATATTTGTAAGATTCCAGTGAGTAGGAATTAAAATTTCTGACGTTTCGCGGATTAGTGTAAGTCGCTTCTTCAGAGAAATGAATAACCGAATTTAATTAACACAAGAATAAATAATACAATGGAACAAATCAAAAACAAAATAAACCCGTACAATCAAAATGCGAGTTTGATCGTGTTATGATGTTAAGTCATATAGGTCAAGATGGTTTCAAATGAGAAACCTATCTCAGAATATCAAATTCACTTTAGAAAGTGAAAATAAAACACAATGAGTTACCATTTTTAGACTGCCTAGTAAAAAGAAATTTAAATGGAACTCTTAATCTGAGAATTTTTCGCAAGCCGACACATTCAAATCAATATCGATTTCAACTCAGCACATCCATTCAGTGCAAAGATATCGCTGGCTCTAAACTTATTCAGAAGAGCCAGTAGACTCATTACATCTGAAGACGACAAGAAATACGAATACAAAATATATTCAACATCCTACGGCTTAATAATTTTCCAATGAATATTATTAACAATTTGCAAAAACAAAACGACTTATTACTAAATAGTAGTAAATTAGTCAAAACATCTTGGATTGGTACAGCCGTTCTACCTTACCGTCAAGACACAACTGATGAATTACGAAGAATTCTAAAACAAAACGGAATTCAAACTTTCTACAAAACTACCAACACTATTCGAAGTGCATTAGTTAAAATAAAGGACAAGATCCCTTTCACCTCAACACAGAATTGTGTCTACAGGCTAGGTTTTGTTGATTGTGATGCTTTCTATATTGGAGAGCCTTCACGAGGAATCAAAACTCGTGCCAAAGAACATGAAAGCTACACTAAACGACCTCCTAATAATCCTGTTGAACTTGAAAAATTACAAATTAAATCACCAATAGCAGTACATGCTATCTATCACAACCATAAGATCGATATTAAATATATCCGAATCATTCAAAAAGGTTTTTCCAATTATAAGGAAAGACGAATAGCTGAGGCGCTTCATAAAGTGCATCGAATTTCATACACATGAACATACATACAATTTATTTTCACATATTTTCCTCACACATCACACTAACATGTACATACATGTCTCGTCTCAAACCACCTTGACCTATATGACTTAACATCATAACACGATCAAATTCGCATTTTGATTGTACGGGTTTATTTTGTTTTTGATTTGTTCCATTGTATTATTTATTCTTGTGTTAATTAAATTCGGTTATTCATTTCTCTGAAGAAGCGACTTGCACTAATCCGCGAAACGTCAGAAATTTTAATTCCTACTCACTGGAATCTTACAAATATATATCACTTATTATAAACAATCTATCCAATGCTCAATTTATTTGAAATTATCAAAGTTAACCGTGGTAATGATATATACAAAATGAAGACTTGATTATTAAGAAATAATCATATAATTTAACATTTGAAGTATTCTATTACAAATAATAATATTTAGAATAGATAATATTTATGCTAGTTATTCAATAGTTCATGAGTATATTAACAATTAAAGAAATTCAATTCGATCCCCGACGGGGTCGTGGATGCGCACTGCTGAGGAGTCCCATACTAGGACGAAACGGCTGTCCAGTGCTTCCAGATGATCAATGGTTGTCTGATTCAGATCAATTCGTGCCATCAAAATTGAATTAAACAGTTAACTATCTCTACAAACTCCCCTAATTGTAATTGTATTTAAAGAAATGATGTAATGTGAATATTATAGTTTTACAATACATTTTATTGTTTTATCACATTAAAATAATCTGAAAGTTTAAATTATAGTGTACGTGTGTTTCTGTAGTTACCGATATTCATTAGATTAATTCATATAAATACTGTATGATATTTACAATAATACCATAGATTACATTGAAAAATATATACACTACACTTTATTTAATGAATAGATTTATGGTATAAGAAATAGTTTTTATACACTTAAAGACAATCTATATGTCTTGTGTTCAATTCATTTTTCATTTTATAGTGAAAAAAAAAAGAATGTTTATGAAATTTTGCGGGTACAAAGTTAATGTACTTGATATGAAGAAAATGTCACGTACATATATACTAGTGTAAATAATGGTTCACTGTTTCAAGTTTTAAATGAAATTTCAGATGAAAATATACTGAATACTATAACCAATAAGAGGTCGCAATTAACTCAATGGGATTAATGTACTTTTTAACAATGGTAGCTTAATTTTGCAAGGATTTCATCTTCTTGTTGTTGACATTACGATATTATCATGATAGTTGACGTTATGTTGTAGGATCTATTACAGTTACATTAATTGATCATTATGTAGTGACAAATCTGATGTTCTTCGTGACCTTCATTGTGCTGATTGAATTCAGTCGATCGAGTTGTTATTTAGTCACTAGTCTACATAACTCAAAATTACTGGTACTATATTGAAATAGAAGGTAGGTTGGGTAGTGGATGGAAGGAAACTCTGAACCTAGGTTTCGAGTTGTTTGACACTTGTCAGCAAGGTGTACTTGTATTCTTTGTAGGAACACATGCTCTCATACTGAATCGATCCCGAATCATTTAGTTACTGAGTAAAAACCAAGGTTTTTAAGTTGGATTGTGACTGGCAAATGGAATTCAGAATGCCCGTTTCATCCTACTTGGGACTCATCAGCTAGGTGTACCTGCATCCCGATGTTGATGTGCACATCTAGATTCGAACTCAGCTCGTTTCGTGACAAACACTTTCGTGTTCACCACTAGACTACGGAGTCCAGACAGTTACGAGAGCATATTTAATTAGGATGAACTTGTATCTTCCCCTAGGTTTGTTATGAACTGAAGCTGGTCAGTCACTGTTGCTAAATGTGCATCCCCAGCGGATTGCCTCGATATAGTTATTAATCATAATTATTATTTAATCTGGATTGTAACTGGCAAGCGGAATCCAAGACATGCGTTTCGTTCTATTCTGGACTTGTTGGCTGGATGTACCTGTATCTTAAAAGCTTTTATATTTCACGTACTGAACCAATCAATAGGAAGTAATGTGGAATCCATTAAAGAATGAACTAAAGGAGTTGTGTGCAGAATTTGGAATAATAGGTTCGCAGTAAAATTGCAATACCAAAGAAAGGAAAACAGATATACTTATCAGAAAAATAAGTCAATATAAAGTTTGCAATGTAAATATTACAGTTACTAAATATTTAGCAGATACAAATTACCAGTAAAGAGTCCTGTTACCAGACAGAATAAACTGTTTATCAATAATCTATCTTCTTTCTAAGAAATAACAAAATTGAGAAATCCAATTATATAAATGCATTCATAAATTATTACATTGTCTATCGTATGAATATGATCCCTTTAAAGACAACAAATGAATTTCTAATCATCCTCTACTTAATAGCTTTATGTATATTCTCAGTAAAATCAATAAGGGTTTGTCTGTGCTTTATATGTTTAGTAATAATAATAATAATAGTAATAATAATAATAATAATAGTAATAATAATAATAATAATAATGTTCTGAAATTGGTTACGGAATACACATCGATCTACAGGCATGTTCATGTTGTTATAAAGATTAGTTACGTTAATTATATGAGTGAAACGTTAAGTTCGCAGCCATTACAAAGTGTAAAAGATAAGAATGTAAGTGGAATACATAAACATCAGAAGTAATTGCATTTTAGTTACATAATTATTTTTACCAAAATATTATTTGAATACAAGTTTTGAATAATGCAAGAACGACAACATTTGCAGAATACTCTGAATTCAATGTATTTCGTTGCATTCTCATCAGCTACATACATGATATTGATTTTAATAAATTCAAATTATAATTACACATATTGATTTTGTCATTTGAATTATTCATCTGATAACATCGATCTACCAGGGCAATTGAAGATTAACTACTGATTCTATTTAAACACTAAGGTCAAGTTTCAATCTTCTGATTACAATGGCCTCAGCAAATTTTAATAGAATCGTTTTATGTTATTTATTGATGATTTTAAAAGCATTTGCTGCATCGGCTTCATGTCCCGTGTCTACCAAATAACGCATAAGTGAACTTCTAAAAACGGTTGCTTCTTTCAAGCACAGATTCTTCGGGATATTTCTGATAATAAACAGTGCAAGGAAGCTGAAATTCATGTACGACTGAATGGGGAGTAAAAGAGACATATAATCACGAACTTTATCTAGTGGACTATATCTTGCAAGAGCCACTCGAAGAGAAGAAAGATTGCAAGATGGTGTAGCCTTCCGATAACTAACGTTATTGCACAAGTGTGTCGCGAATTGACTGACTTAGAAATACTAACCATTAGGAGCAGACTCTATGGGTCAATTATAAAGCGTTCACTGAGGAGCTATATGGTCCTAGGTTTGGTCCCTGTTAAGATCGTGTATACGAAATTATGATCCTGTTGATTAATAGTCATTTAATTCAGTTCAATTCTTGATGTGAAATAAACATTCAACAATCTAAAACAATCCTCAGTTACAATCAAAAGCTTTATAAACTCAAACTGGTGTACATGTATATGAACGCAGAATCATTAACATATTCTACAATAACATTACTTTTATTTACTTGATAAAATAATATTTTCTGTGTTCTATATAATTGTTTAAATGTTAATATTCACATTCGGTTTGAAAAAAAAAACAACGAAGTTAGACAGAACTTAAGTTCTTTGACTATAATTGTACAAACAAACACTATTTATCATAAATTTGTCGCTTTGATAAATGTTTAGTGTCTATCGTCCGAAATTAATAGATGTTGACTTTGTAAATGTCCTGGAATATTATGTGGTTTATGTATTGGATATTACTTTCAGTTAATAGATGGATAATTCCAGGAATACTAATATACTTTTATGAATGTTATTAAGTTTGTTAAAAAAGGTTTGATGTCCTAAATGTGAACATCGAAAAGTTTGAAAGGGATGTAAACATATTCATCCATGTATTAAGTTGCTTCTCAGAATTCTTTACATTCAGTCCAGCTACAATCCTTAGTTTCCATAACTTCTGAAAGTCACAAGAATGTAAAATGATGTAGTATTTTAAAGATTGTGAATATCATTGCAAACCAGGGAACACTGGACAGCTGTTTCGTTCTAGTGCGAAACTCCTCAGCAGTGTGCACCCCAGATTCCGCACTAAAGGATAACGGTTGACTGCGAGCACCTAGCCCGCTAAACCACTAGGTCGGCATCGAATGGTAGAATTCCCAGTTCTCTCAATTTGCGATATACATATCGTGACTGGTGGAGTTCAGACTTATCGAAACTGAGACAGTTATCACTAGTGACAACGGGTGAATGTCTCCCGATATATATATATATATATATATCACAAACTGAAAGAAGCGGGAATTCTACCATTTGATGCCGACCTGGTGGTGCAGAGGGTTAAGTGCTTGCCGTCAATCTTAAGCCTCTAGTACGGAATCTTGGATGCACACTGCTGAGGTGTCCCACACTAGAACTAAATAACAGTCCAGTGCTCCCAGGTTTTCATTGGTACCCTACCAACATCAATCTGTGATATAATCAGTCAACTAAATTGCCAATATCTATAAAAATAACCAACTCATTTGGATTGTGAATACGTTTATTGCATACGTCATATAACTCAAGGTCATCAAATAATACACACTGAGACCAGAAATATTATTCTAATCTGAACAAAAAACAATGACTTGAACAGAATAAGACGAATTCATTTTGTGCTGTTTAGTTACAGTAACTTCCAAACAATCTAATATATCATGGAATGAAAATTTTAACAAAACATGATACGCAATAAAGAGTTAGGTTGGAATTTGAATGGAAAACGTTTTGCAGAAATATGATGTAAGTGTATCGATTAAATTCTCCACATAAATGAAATGAAGTAATGCAATCAAAGATAAGTTGTGTAGTTGAAGAAAAAGTGATAACTGTTTCTTTCCAAAGACATTTTTTCATGAATTTCAGGTGGAGAAGGGGATTTCATAAAAGATTTAAAAACAAGATAACTAAAGAAAAACAGCCATCCAAAAGCTGGATTTTAGCCATTTTGATTTTAATGACGGTTTTACTGCAATCATAATTAGAAGAGGGATTAATAAGAGCTTGGCAAGAACCTTCGCTGTAGCAAAAACTATATGCTCTGTCAAACAATCTAAGGTCGATAGGTTTTCATCAAGTAACTACTAAGTGTTTGTACAATTTTATTTCTATCTACCAAAGAGGCTGCATCCGTTTAACTGCAGAACAAAACTAACCTAAAATCCAACGAGCATATTCTGAAGAATCTTCATTTAAAGGGTATGCAAACTTTTACAAGTGAGATCTCCAGGCAAAATAGCGACAGTGGATATAAGGTGGATATTCTGAAGTCCTTCAAGATGTTTAATAAATAAGTAAAATACAGTCTCTTAAAACTCGCCGAGGCTTAGAATCAATTTATGCATTCAAAAGGAAACAATTACTACTCTTTCTTTAACTAAACAACTTATCTTCGATTGCATTACTTCATTTCATTTATGTGGAAAATTTAATCGATACACTTACACCATTTAATTCGTTGCCAAAATTTTGACTAATTCATTATACCGTTTCATCTTTTATTTGTAAAATTCGATTCGTTCCATTGTGTCATGCTACCATGGTTCCAATCTAGCTTAACTCATTACATATCATCTTGCGTTTTATTCATTTGTTGCTTAATCACATGATCTTGGTTTTGTAGTTTCGTGTTACTATGTTGACTGAATGTCTGGAATCTTCTCTTGCTTCACATATTTATTTTCGGTATTCTTCTATCATTCTAAACTTCATTTGGATATGATTTTCTTTCATATTTCTGCAAAACGTTTTCCATTCAAATTCCAACCTAACTCTTTATTGTTTATCATGTTTTGTTAAAATTTTCATTCCATGATATATTAGATTGTTTGGAAGTTACTGTAACTAAACAGCACAAAATGAATTCGTCTTATTCTGTTCACTTATTTGTTTTCTTTCTTTCTAAGTAAACTGATGAAACCTAATGCATGAAATATTTCAATATTTTATAAGGTGGTTCTTTTAAGTAAAACACTTGCCTTGATGTTCTCCCAGTGTATCTAACTTTTACACATATGTAAATTTGTAGAGTTACTTGAGGTTAGCTGGTGGTAGATATTGTTATAATCTCAAAATTGTATGTTGTTCAAATTGGCTTTGCGAATCATTGACATAATTTTTTTATGTTTACATTTTATATTACTTACTAATTATATAGTAGAATGATAATTTGTATGCGTTGTTGTTCTAGAATGCCACTAGGAGGTAATCGTTTGTTTCAACTTTCAAATAAGTAAATTAAATGGTGTTTTTTTCTTATTATACAACTGAATAAGTTTGCAATAGGCATATATTTATTGAAAATCATTTTAAACCTTCATTGTATAACATGTTTCTATTAGTGACAGCATTACATCCACTTCAAAACGTGGTTTCTTATTACAATTGGATAAATCAAGAAGAACAAAACTTGAAAAAAAGAATAAACTCATTATTTTTTAGTGGCTTTCCTTCAGAATAAATACAGTTTAAAACTGCATTAACGGTTTTATTAAAATTAATGTGATGCATAACATAGTTACTGTAGTTGAGATTAAATGGAGGATAACAACAAGTTAATATATCTGACTTAATGTATATTGATAAAATTGTATACATAGTTAAAAGCGGGTCACGTGAAGAGGGTTGAATGATTTCAGGACTACAAATTATGGAAAAAATTGGTCCAACATCTTAATAAATGAGCATTATATAATTAGTGAAATAGTCGACATAAAGTTAAAATTTAGTATCATCAGCGAAAACTGATAAAATACTGCTAAAAAGTTATGTAATTGACAGCAAAACGGACTACATTTACCTTCCCGTTGTAAAAAAAGGCTTGCCATGGTTTGTTCCTGAACTTAAAGGTAAAGTCATTAACTCTTGATGGTAATGATCACTACAAAGCGTATTATTATTAATCATTTTAAACTCCATTGTGATGCCCACCATTTTCCCACCCCTGTCTAACAATTAAACTTATAAAGCATCTACCTCCTTTCAAGCACAGATTTTAAAGAAGATATTCAGTAAGCTTTGCAAATGCCATATGTCCTTTAAATGTAATTATTGCAACATGTACATGCAAATTCATAAATATATTTGAAAGTAACTTAAGAATGGTAATGGTTCGCTTCTGATACATTTAAAGAGTACTTAGTATTATAGACAGAGTACAGTTAGGGTAAAGGGAAGTTTATTTTTAGCACCACTTGCATGCATATACCTGATTTATATATCTATTATGAATGAATTATGAAACTCGGTAGAAAACGTAAAGACTGAATCCTATAATCGTAGACAATTTACTTTACACAAAACATGAAAAGCTTATAGATATTGTTACAATATATCCATTCATACTTTAATTATGGTTATCTTTGAAATCGCCTGTAAACTTAAGTTAATAATAGACCAAAACATGTTGAAATATCTTAGTAAATCATTTAGGTTCGTTATTGGATTTGAAATAATGAGTATTAATACTTTATGCTTTGAGCAGCATAACCTGCAGATAATAATATCTGTTACTGTGGTGCATTTACTTGGTACAAGAATGAGATTTAAAAAAAGTTTAGAGTAAATAATTCACAGATATAATATATTATTGCTTAGTATTTCTGCCTCTCTACTAGGACTGCATCCATTCATGTTTAAAGATGCATTAAAATAGCCAAACAACTATTTGACATTGATTTATCATTCAAATAAACTGATGAACAATAGCTTACCAATATTGTACACTATATTATTTTCAGTGTCACTGTTTTATTATAACTCTGCCTAAATTTGAGATACGAACATTTCTTATTCAAATCAGTGTTTAGCTTGATGAATAAAGACCAAGTTTTGCGATAGTAACTCCTATTTATGTAATCCCATGAATACTACCACCCAATTACAATAAACATCAGCTCGTCAGTAAGTAACTTCTTGAAGTGGTTCCTGGAGTTCTAGTGAAAAGGCGTGACCAGTGAAGTTCAGCTGTGTCTGGTATGAGACAGTTACCGACCAATCGCAATGGATAAAGTTCCACAAAAATATCGCGAATTGACTGAGTTAGAAGGATTAAGAATTGGGGTGGGCAACGCAGTGGTTTAAAGGTAAAGTATTTGCCGTGAAGTTAGAGAGTGCTCTGTCCGATCCATGGTTGATTCGTAGATAAGCACTGCCGAAGAGTCCAATACTAGGATGAAATAGCTGTCTAGCACTTCCTGATGATCGATCAATGGTTGTCTAATTCAGAGCAGTTAACTTCAGCTCTAACTTTTATTTTGATGGACAATCTGGGCAGCTTTTAGCAGAGATTTTATATTGATGAAGTTTTGTTTATACATCATATACATAATTCAGTTCTACTGAAGAGGCATATGATTAGAATTCTAGAATATAAGCGTTCAGTAAGCTTTGCTACTTCGTTAGAATATCAACTGTAAATTCAACTCTAATTCGTTACTAGTTTCAGTTATACAGAGGTGATAAACATGAGGGAAAAGAAACTACTTGCACATGAACTAGGTATAAAGCAAGTAATTCTACTTTTCTTAATTCCTTACTTATGAACATAATCCTTTAAATTTCACTACTTTCATCAATCTCATTTTGATTTTAAGAGAAAAGTATTAAGGATACGCCTGATCTTTGACTGTAGAAACTAAATTCAAAGTATATAACTTTAGAAATAGGCAAAATCTTCCTAAAAATACATAAATTCACCCCTGTCTTTAAATCTTTAGTAAGAAGTCAGAATATATAAAGATGTAACAAGCCATAGAATATAACTGAACCTTCGTAAAATCGCACATAAAATATTACAAGGTCATTTTGGTAAAAACGTAAGACGATGGACAACTATAAGCCACTGTACTGATTGTATTACATAAAATATTCTCACTTTAAAGCCACGAATAACAAATTCTATTATTGTATACCATATTAACTGATAATTTACTCCAGTCGACAGCCTATATATATAATTCACTGGGTGAACTAAATCCAACTGAATAAGCAATAACTATCTCATATGGAAAATGATCATACTATGGAAACAAAATCTTCGATAGGCTTTCGCAATTTAAATATTTTAAATTGAATTGTGATGGTTTATAGAGATCGGTGTTAAGTTTAGTTGATTAGATTCGTCACACACTGATGCTGGTAAAGTAACATTGAAAACCAGGGAGCTCTGAACAGCTATTTCGTCCTAGTATGAAACTCCACAGCAGTGCATATCCTAGATTCCACCCCGAGGGCAATAGTTTAACAAACACCTAGGTCAGCATCCAGTGGTAGAATTCCCACTTCCATCAATTTGTAGTATATTACTACGAAATGGCTGTTCAATACTCCCTGGTTTTCACTGGTCCTCTGTCAACATCATTCTGTAGAGATTTTAATCAACCAAATATTTTAAATGTCCCCATAAACATCGTGACATAAACAGTCGTTTATTAAGTTGTAAGCACGTTCATTTACAAACTTATTTGTTGATAAACAAAAACAATGCAAAACAAATAATCTGAAATCATTGAAATAAATAAACTTAATGCTTTGAAAAATACTCTGACTTAGTTTCTTTCTTGATCATCTTTAATGTTAAAAAAAAATGAAGTCCAGGGGGGGGGTTGGTATTTTGTAATGGAAAGCACTAACTAACAAGAAAATTGCATAGGTTTCAACTAGATAATTCCATTCTGAGATTATCGCTTGTTTATCAAATGAATAATGTTCTTTTAAATGTAACAAACTTAATGTTCAGTATATTTTAATCATTGACTTTATACGACATATTGGAGTTTTATAGTCATTATACATGTAGTCCTGGTAACTATAATTTGTTGTCTGTATTTAATTGTAATAACATGTTTATACATGTTAATGAATGAGCATAAAAGATTTCCAGGTAAATTAAACTATAGTAGAAGACTAATAACATTTGATAAGTAATTTTCAAAGTGCATAATTAATATAATGATGTTGGTACTAAAGAGTAAGCTTCAGAATTTAAGCAAAGCGGTGATGATAACCTGTCTCCGAGTTTAGGGAATGCTATGAAAGACAGTGTTTATAAATGTCTACGTAAAACAGGTGAAGTTAGATGTGAAAAGAAGCCTGACCAGTAAATATTTTGATGTCATTGACACCTTTGTAAAAAATAAGTTATAACCGGATCATTTTTCAGCAGATCAAAGGTTACTCTGAAGCAAATTTTACATTTGGTAATGTTCTGTGGTAGAACTTCCATTAATAACCATAGAGTCATTGTTTTATGTCAATGATGTAACACAAATATATACTTTGAAATGATGCTAAAGGCTTTTTTATTGATAGAGTTAGCTAGTTAGATAGTTGAGGAATATAGAGTAGACTGAAACAATTCCTGAGATCATACTAAGAATAGTGCAAATGATTGTTACGTAATATCACGAATGAGTTCTATATAATTAAAAATAGAACGATTAAATAATCTTGCTAACTTCATTAATCATGACCCCTAAAATGTTCGTAATTTATGCCCATTATTATTAATAGAGGCTTATCGTTGATATTTGTAGTTTACTGATTAGCAAAAGTTGCCTTAAGGTCATACTTTTAGACTGCCATTAGACTTTTATTCTACCAATTGCTGAAAAGTGTTTTGTATCGAGACTGAGTTAATACATAAAGTATACAACTGTCTGGAAGTAACCGTATCACTATGTGTAGCGTTCATTTTTTTTAATAAATTGAATTTAACTGTAACTTAATTTCTTATTAATTGTTAGTTTGACAGTTAACATATTTTCCTTTTCACCGTATAACTTCGCTACAAGTAAGTAGCCGTATCAGGTCATTATCTTCTAGATTTAGTTTCAAGCTGTAGATGTTGCCTGATGCTGTTTCTAAGGAAGTTTAATGCATTTATTTCATGGTTAGTGATGTTTTCTGGTCATTTTTAGTTAGTTAGTCCTATTTAATTAGATGCATTCTACCGAGGCTTTTAAGTAAAAACTCGATTTATTCCCTTACTAGCTTGCTAACACTGCTTTTATTTATACATTTTGTACATACCTAGGTCTGTAGCTTGTGGGACTGGTGACCCATTACCACCTGATATGGAAGCCTATGAAGCAAAATCCTATTCCATCTACAACCATTTGAAACACACAAATTCAATTAAGAACAGCGTGTAAAGTTATATCTATAAGTATTGTATGGAAAAAGAAACTCTGCAAAACTAATGAAGACTCAAAAGTTTATTTCTCTCTTACAGTGATCAAGTAAAACTCTGTAGATAAACTCATTGAAAAACGTTTGATATTCAGAAAGCTGGCGAGATGGGACAGTTCTACAGCTATAACTGTAGAAGCTTAGTTGTACCTGTAGCAGAAATACAGAAAAATATCTTTAAACGAAGTTGGACCTTAGCGAATGTCGCACAGTTGATAGCCATTTGAAAAGTGGAGTATAGAAATCGTGCTATTAACGTGAAAGAACAGAAATTACATACATCACTGAATACATCATAAGCTTAGTGAAGATAAGCAGTAAAAATAAGTTGGTTTGATAAATAAACAATATCAACATAGAGTTTATCTCGCAGACAACGGGACTATTAGACAATGAATCTACAGAAACTGCGGAAGCACCGAAATTCTGCTAATAAGTGGTCAGCTAAAAAATCGAGACGTGCACAATAACTTATAAAAATGGTGGATCTGACTAACTGCGCTACTATTACGCGTCATCTGATTGGTTACTGCGATCTGTGTTACAAAATCAAAAATTACAGTTAGTTACAGGCATCCGAAACATGCAGTTGTGCTACAATTAAATCATATGACAGTCACTGGGAATAAAACTATTCACTGTACGCTAAAATGCTGTACATATGAAAGTAATGCATTGTTTATCACGTAAAGTTATACCATTTTGTGCAGCATAATGTATAATGTAACGTTTCGATCTTATAAAGTGTTTAACCTCTATAATGGTAGGATCTAAGATACTGGACTAAAGAGAAATTTATACAACTCTATGTTGATTGGGATGTGGTTAGGTTTTAAGCTAGGTGATAGGTTGATATCGAGCTAAAGAACGTTTACAATACAAAACGGATTTAAAAATCAATGCAAAACATTTTTTATAATAGTCACAGACATTAAAGAAAGATGAAAGTGTCCAAGTTGTCAGGGCATAACAGTAAGCATAAAATTCATAAACCATTACTTATACCAATATACCCGGTAACACATTCTAGATTGCAATGTTAACTGGTAATAATAGTGGCCGTTTGTATATGAAATATGATTACAATCTGTATCACAGTTGAAATTCTTGAAGTATACAACTAACTTATATTTATATATGTATGTAAATGAGTCGACACTGAACTTTAATTATGGATAATTTAATAAATTTAATTAGATGCTACAGTGATTAACAGTAATGCATTTTATCAAGACATTACTAAAAGGAAGCTAAGTTTCTACACTTCCAGTCATCGTCATGGTGCTGAACATACATAGATCGGTAAAATGCAAGCAAGTAGTAAATCAAGCATATTTCAGTATTCTGTAAAGTATCGACTTTATGATAAAAATTTACGAAAAATATTCATCAGATACTTCATTTAATTATCCGTTTATATGATTATTTAAGATATTTCATTGTAATTTATCTAGAGATAATACTAAAAAGGATATAGGAAATGTATGGGTTACAATTTTCTATTCAATCAAATGTGATACGTCATTTGTCCGTTAACCTCCTCATTAGCCAATTACGGCTCATATAAAGAGAACTTATCAGCATAAATAATTTTAAGACTCATTTGTAAATGTTGAATGAAATAGATCACATAGAAATTGTAGCCTATAAATCAACGACAATTATAGCAGTAAAGTGTAATCTTATGTGCTTTACAGTCTTGAGCTAATTGGTCACTTGTATATACAGAATGCTGAATTTTATGCTTTTATGATTAGGAAATGTTCTAACAGTCTGTATTAAACATGGATAAATTTACGTGCCTATATAACTGATCCGGAATCTTGAAGTTTCAACATGCAATCATTCATTAAAGTTTGGTAGTTAATTCAAACAACATCAAAACATCCATGCTCTACTAAATGGTACTTGATGTTACATAATAACAGCATACGTATATACCAAGTATAGCCTATTTTTGAATGTAAAAGGTTCATATATAATAAATTTCAGATATCTTTACTGTACATCATAATGTAAATCAAGAACTAGTAACCAGAAGGTAAATTGTTTCTAAAACAAAAAAAATGTAAATACTACGAATGTAGTGTCAATAATATAATTTAAAGATATTTGTATCTTCCGTCTGACTTGTTATTGACTGAAGTTGATCAATCTCTAGAGTCATATCTGTATTCAGAGTGGATTGCCCCAACAAAAGTAAGAATTTTTAAGTATGAACTAAGTTAGATTGATATAATTATTGATTTGTGATACTGGTTTTGTTTTGTAGTAAACAGTGAACCGAAATCTAAGAAATTTGTACTACTGGGATCAAAATGTAGTAATTTACAAAGAGAAGTTCAATTATTCAATTGAATTAATTTATTCTGTTTTATTCTCTTTTCTTCATTCATTGACTGATTAAAATGCTAACAATTAATTATCCGGAACTTTAATTGAAATGTACAGATTACACTTAGATAAGAATTCATATATCACAATTGTATTATTAGTCTTGAAGCCAGTTGATGAAAATAACGCATGCCGGGTTTTCTGTCTGGGTTACTGTATATATAGTATAGTTCTATTAATTTATACTACTTGTAAATGTTTAACAATAGAATCTAGAAACGTGACAGTAAGAGACATAATAATTGCTAGGAAATGAATTGAATCTCGAGTCTTAAGATTTGTTCAATAACGTAACATCCGCTTCCGAAATTTAGTCTAGATAGCTGAATAGTATGAATGTTTTTATGAACTTTAAGGTTTTCATGGCATTCAAAAAATGTGTGTCTGAATTTTTACTATAAACAGAGACATGACCAACGGAGTTCAGTCATGTCGGGTGTATGGTGGTTGCCAACCGATGTCAAAGAATAAAGTGGTGCTAATATATTACGAGCTGAGTAAGGTTAGAAATGTCAATTACTAGAGGTTGTCTCAAAAGTCTAAAGGTCCTAGGCCTGACTCCTTGGTGAGATTTCGGATGAATACTGCTGAAGTGTTTCCTGCTAGAACGAAACTGTTACCTAGTGCTTCCAGCTCAATACAAGAGCAGCTGATCAGATCAGACAACGTCGCTTCACCAGAATCATTTATGTTGTTAAACGATTGCCTACAAATGAGGCACAAATGAACATATTATTCACACCTGAAGCCTTGGCAAACTGGAAGTTCAAGCCGGATCTAGTAAATAATCATTACTCTTTCATTGAACTTGTGAGATTATTCTAATTTAGAACAGTTCCTCTTCATTCTTTAGACAATTACATAACATAATTGTGATTCGTTTGATACTCGAAGTTCCTAAATAACTTATTATGTAATCGCTTTATATATTTTAATAGATAAATATCTTGATGAATTGACTATATATGAACGATTGTACAGCCATAGTGAATGATATAGTCGAAAAAAAGTTTCTTCACTGAATAGCCTTTATTTTCCTCAACTAAATTATGAGTTTTTTCTGTTACATTTTCTGATTCATGGTATCAATTTTAGAAACCTTTACAATGATCAATTACATATTATTTTCTATTATGAAGGTAAATCAAGTATATCTAGTGAAAGTTACAGGCGGATAAACTGAATACAAATGTGGTAAAATGCCATATTGTTCAGTACATTTTGTACAATTTAAAAAAATTTGCAATCGAAATTCACCACTAGTTAAATTATTATGTAATATAATGAACTCTGTTGAAATCACCAATGTTTATTGTCATTTTTAAATGAATTTTCAATTTGATTGAATATGTCACAGATTGATGTTGGCAAGGTACCACTGAAAACCAGGGAGCACTAGACGGCTGTTTCGTTCTAGTATGGAACTCCTCAGCAGTGTGCACACCAGATTCCACACCAGGGGCTTCAGGTCGACGGTGAGCACCTAACCATCTGCACCACTGGGTCGGCATCCAATGGTAGAATTCCCACATCCATCAATTTGTGATATATAGCTCTAGTGAGAAGTCGTGATTGGTGGAGTTCGAACTTGTCGGGAGTGAGACAGCTATCACCAATGACAATGGATGATCGTCGCGCTATGTATCACAAGTTGATGAAAGTGAGAATTCTACCATTGAATACCAATCCAGTGGTGCAGAGGTTAAGCATTCACCGTCAACCTGAAGCTCCTGTTGCGGAATCTGGGGTGTGCACTGCTGAGGAGTTCCACACTACAACGAAACAGCTGTCCAGGGCTCCCTGGTTTTCAATGGTACCTTGCCAACATCAATCTGTGACATATTCTATCAAAAAAATAACGAATCTCCACAAAAATAACTATCCCAATTGAATTTTCAATTGTTTATGTCAGATAGCTATGCCATTTAAATATATTCAATAGATATAAAAATATTTCAAAACATTGTTTTTCTTTTAATCTAGATACTAAAACACTCAACAATAAACTACTTATAAACAGGTTATGTTTACACATTATAAGTAGTATTATACTTCAAGTTTATTGTTTGTACAGGATATAGACCAATTGAGATGTAGTGAACTTATATTAACAATAAAATTGTCTATATAAAATAAGGTTAATTATTTTAGTATGTATTGAAACTCATCAACTACAATGAAAATGTTCTCATTAACATTTCTATTATTTCTATTATGTAAGATGATATAATTTATTACATAAAATATTTTGAATAATCTCATTATGATGTAACATACTTAGTTTGATATTCTCATTAATGTATTTTCTAGTGAAATTAGTCAATAATGTAGTTTAATGAGATGTTATCTTACGTTATCAACAATATGGGTTTATTTTCAGACATTATGTTCATTTCAACAACTGAAGCATCAAGTTTATTTGGTCTATTGTGTAAGTTTTAAAAAGCGTTCGGTTTTAATGTGAAGCATATATTTTACTTTAAACATGATAATAGTTGTTCTTTAGTTATTAAGATAGAGCAGGATCATTCCATAGATAGTAGTATTGCAATAACACAGGAAACACATTTTTATTATACTAAATCATATAGTGCAAAGTTTTAACATCTTATGATCATAAAATGTTGCGGATAACCGGTGTTTTATGTTCTTTGTTACTATAATATTTAATTAATAAAGAAAAGTTTGCTTTATTGAATAAATAAATTAAAATTGTCAGTTTTGATATCACGAATTGATCTGAATCAGAAAACTATTGATCACCTGGAAGCAGGTATGAAGCGGTGACCCACCGACAACATGGATGAGGTCGCGAATTGACTGAATTGGAAATATCAACCATTAGGAACCGACTCAGTGGTCCAATGGTAAGGCGTCTGCCTCGCAGCCAGAGGGCTTTGGGTTCGATCCCCGATGGGGTCGTGAATGTCCATTGCTCAGGAATCCCATACTACGACGAAAAAGCTATCCAGTGCTTCCAGGTGGTCAGTAGTTGTCTGATTCAGACCAATTCGTGATATCAAAATTGATAGTTAACTATCTCCACATACCCCTTAGTTGAAATTAAGATTAGTAAATGAATACATAAAAAAAACTAAAATAATACTGTAATGTAAAATAACTTACTTGTGATATGGTGCAATGTCCTAAGACTCATTTCAACTTATTGAATGCTAACAAAAACACTGATTTCTTATTTATCAACATAAAATCTATGTAAGGATAAATACAATCAATTTGGACTTCATTTAAGTATTATTTGTTGCTATGCATAAAATTTTGTCAACTAGTATATCAAATATATATATACATATATATAACATTTGCTGACTTCCAAACTTAATATGACTGTTTTAATTTTTGGTTACCATACTACTTAAAACAATTTTCATATTTGCGATTCATAAACTATAAGTATGACTTAAATCCTTTGCATGGAAGCAACTTAAATATGACTTATTAAAGCCCATAAAACCAGTGAAATCACTGTACCAAATTGAAATTTTGTTAGTTAAAGTAAACCATTCTAAAATTCGGAAGTCCAGGGACTTTAGTTCATCGCTGGGCCCTAAGCCGAAAAATAACACATCTAACTGAATGTTTATTTTTTCACTTCTACAGGTATTTGGCGTCAGTGGTTTTGTCAATGTATGTTAGTCTAATTATTTTCGTTTATAATGAGAACAATAATAGTCATTATATCATTACAGTTTGGCATTATTTACGATCTATCAATATTATATCTTGATTTGAAAGTACATGTATGACATCAATTTTAATTTCGCTCCTCTACCATGTTAGTTTTCATAGAAAACAGCTAGTGTAGGGCGAATCATGATGATCCAAAAACACAACTTCATATCTGATCAATTATTCTAACAAGCACTGCATGAAAATGTTTGCAAGACAAGAAAAATAGAGACATTGTAGGATGATGTGAATTAATTTCCATATTTCACTTGCTTTACTTCTTCCATATAAGTACAATATCGAGTAAATAAGTAAAATATTTTACAAATGTAATATTAGATTTTGACATACACTTCTATTTTTACATACTCACATAAGAACCTTCAATATTTTTATTTTCCTTCATTGCTCACTGAAATATTTGGCCGCTTGTCAATCTTCTTTCACATAACCTTAAATTATTATTTTCATCATTTTCTTAGTTGGCAATTTTGGCAATTAATACCAACGTTTGTTACATAACAATTTATACATGGTTTCATATTTGATTGCGCCATGATCTCCCTCTTTCATTTATCCCTTTCATTCATAAATGTTAACTTAACATTATGATTATTAGTTATTATTAAAGACAAATGACCATTAAGTACATGTTACATTCAATATTACACTTATAAAATATTTTACTTACTTAGACGATTTTGTAAGCCTGTGGAAGACGTAGAGCACATAAAATGTGGAAACGAATTCACTTCATATCAGAATGTTTATTGATTTTAATTTCATAGAACTAATCAAAGGGATGAATCGTATGAAATTGCATAGAACTCTTAATGTACCAACAACAATACACTTTCATGTATTAGCTTTCATGAGCTTTGATTTAGTATATTTTTTTAAAGACAAAGAAAACAGAAACTTATCTAAATAGTAACAAACATATAAAGTGAAGGACTTTACAGACAATACTGATAATCTTTTTGAGTATATAACCAAAGACATTTTTCTGAATGAATAAGCAAACGACAGTACAGATCACTTACATCGTTTATACTGAAAAAAATAGTAGATTCCTTGTGTTCAGTCTTAGATTCATCATTTCGCATAATGTACAAAATTTAGTTACACATTTAAATGATTATTGAAATTTATCTTAAAAATGCATTTTTAGATCATATGTAACGTATGTACAATACTTTTATTAAATATCTAACAGGGGCTCCAAAAGAGTAAGTCCCAGTTATCAACACTTATTATTTTATTTGAACATGAAAAAGGTTGTATACATTGATTTCATATCTGATGAAGATAATATAAAATAATTATTTATAAGTCACTCAATCAATCAATGCTTGTTACCCCCATGTGGAGCATAGACCGCCCACCAGTATTCTCCAGTCAACTCTGAAATGGGCTTCCCTGCTCAACTCTTCCCAAGTGCTCTTCATTCTCATCATGTCTGTTTCCAATTCCTGACGCAATGTGTTTCTGTTTCTTCCTCTTTTTCTTTGGCCTTCGGGATTCCAAGTTAGTGCCTGTCTTGTGACACAGTTTGATGGTTTTTTGAATGTGTGCCCTATCCACCTCCAGCGTCTTTTCCCAATTTCTTCCTTGGCTGGAAGCTAGTTGATTTGTTCTCCACCATAGAAGGTTGTTGTTGATGGTATATGGCCAACGAATCCGGAGTATCTTACACAGACAAATGTTTATAAATACTTGGATCTTCTGTAGGATACTTTTCGTAGTTCTCCAAGTTTCAGCTCCATACAACAGAAATGTCTTCACATTTGTATTGAAAATTTTGACTTTTATATTGACTGAAAGTTGGTTTGAGTTCCAGATGTTTTTCAGTTGTAGAAATGCTACTCTTGCCTTACCAATCCGCGCCTTCACATCTGAGTCAGACCCTCCTTGTTTGTCGATGATGCTGTACAAATATGTAAAGGTTTCTACATCTTCTATAATTTCTCCGTCAAGTGTAGTTGGGTTAGTGTTTGTTGTTTTGTATCGGAGGATCATGCTTTTCTCTTTGTGTATGTTGAGGCCTACTGCTACCGAGGCTGCTGCTATATTGTTCGTCTTCTTCTGCATTTGATGCTGTGTGAGATAGAAGAGCTAGTTCTGTCATCTGCAAAGTCCAATTCATCCAGTAGCACCGATGTTGTTCACTGTATTCCGAGAGTGTCCTGAGAGGTTGCAGTCTTCATGATCCAGTTAACCACCAGCAGGAAGAGGATGGGCGAGAGTAAGTAGCCTTGCCTGACACCAGTCTTGTCTTTGAATGAATCTCTGAGCTGGCCTCAATATACGATCTTACAATGTAATCCGTCGTAAGAATTCCGTATGATGTTGATTATCTTCTCGGGTAAGCCGTAATGTCGTAGAAGGCTCCATAATATTCTCCTGTTCACGCTGTCGAATGCCTTCTCGTAGTCAAGGAAGTTGATGCAAAGTGGTGAATTTTATTCAATTGATTGTTCAACAATGATCCGTAGAGTAATGATCAGTCATTTATTATCCAGAGTCTGTCAAACAGGAACAAAGCGAAAATAATGTAATTAACATTTATTACACAATTCTAGTCAACAGTGACGATAATTAATGATAAATCGATAAAATTCAAACAAGCGGATATTTAGAAAAATTGATGTCAAATGTTCAGGTGTATATAAAATATAACTTCTCTGAAGCCCAATTTCTCCAGTTATTGGTTGTGGTTATCATACGTGACACCGTTAGGTAGTCTGAACTTACTAACACTATCCAGACCAATGATTAACGACGTTATGTACCAGTGCAATGCTTTGGTTTGACCGGGTTCATTCTTTTATGTTACAACCCCGCACCAACCAACTTCGTGCCACGAGGTAGGTAGTGGTTGAGCATAAGTGATACTTATTTAAATCGCCCTAATCGATAAAAATTTACAATCTGATATACTGACTTGCTACCTTTGCCTAATATTCTGTGCCTAACATCATTTTACGACACACAATCGATGAATTGAAGACAACTTCGATTAAAGACTGTTAGCTTACACATGCCTTCTGTTTTTAGAAGTCCATGTTTCTCACCCATGACTTAATATAGAAAGAAATGCCAAAAAGTTTACTTTTTCTTATGTTGGTAGAATAATACCTCTCTAACTCCGCAAGTTAAATATAATTGCGAAATCAAGGTCAAAAACCGAACTAACAAGTTTCATAATAATTTTGAATAAGGTGGTTGATGAATTCAACAACATCACTCAGTGTGGCTAATCTACGCAATAATGCAGTCCGGCCCTGAATTGACACTTTGCATTTAGAAGAAAGCAATTATATTCTAAACAGAATCACGCTGTTACTTAGTTTGTTCAGAAGACTCCACACATTTTCAGCGTTTCCTTTTGGTACAAAGATTTAATTCATGTCGATAAGTGATCATCCTTGTAGGTGACCGATTCCTGAAGAGTTAGATGACTATGTAACTTTCAGGAGGGGAATTATAATGAAATTAAATGAAACAAGGAACAAGGGGAAAACCTGACGGATACAATTCGAGAATAATAATTTTCATGATATTCGGCTAAAAGGTCTAAATCAACCAGCCTTACTAAAGTATACGAACTTCATAAGGTTTGTTTTCTATAGAGGTACTCTTTTTAATACCAAACGCTACAATCGAACAGCTGAATCTACGAAGCCAAAGACGTTTTACAAAGCAAGGAATACTACTTTATCTGATGTCGATAAACACGCCTGTTTTAAAATCTGATGCAGAGTGAATATCTGATCAGTGCATCAGTGCCTTCAACTGAAACAAACCTGGTTGCTGTTCCATTTCCTCAGATAAGCGTCAGATGATTATGGGAACTAATATTTTAGGCACCTTGTTAGCCATATTATGGTTGTAGACTGAGATGAACAGAGATAGAAGCCAATCAGAGTGAATTAAATCCAGCTCTCCAACTTAACCTAATATATCATCTAACTTACTTGTTAAAGCTGGATTGCAGTCTCTAAAGATAAGTAGAGACGATTTTTCACTGAAGTTTTCTGAAGATAACTATGAGGTGAAAAGTATCTGGAGACCAGTTGATCTGTTCCTGAAAGTGTTCATTCTATCAGTTTAATCTTTTAGACTCATATTGGATCATGGTCTCAACAAGTAATTTACAGATGTTTACTCTTACAAATTAATTCACTTTATTCTTTAATTTAAACGTGATTATTAATTTATTAGGTAGTTATATATATTTACTTATTACTTAGTTTCCAATTACGTAAGCAACAATAAAACTTTTCTATGAATTAACCATATGAAGTTTCTTTCATACTTTATCTTCATCTACTTAAACTGACATCATTTAACGTTAACCAAGAATTTAAATATTTTACATGACATAATTAGTTGTGTTGGAAGTGTTGTTATTACTTGTTAATGAAGTACAAATCTTTTCATGTATTTAAGTAACATCAGATTACTTCGTACAGCTGTTAAAGTTTACATAATGACTTTTCAGTAATGAAAATTTTCATAATCATTTAGTAAAGTTATATATTTGTATTTATTAGGAAAGGACTAGAGAAGTGAAGAAATCTCTTTTCAATTAGTTATTCATCAAAACTCTACACTAACATATACATATATATAAGTTTACAATAGGTTTAATATCATTACCAAATAATTGTTACTGTGTTACATTATAATTTTATGGTTTCAAAGTTGTCGGTGAAATAATTACAGCTAACTAACAAAGCAATTAAGACATGAAAGTGAATAAGGTAACTATCGTTTTGAGTGTGAATATGATAAGTGAATGAGTTGGCATACTGTTGATCATGTAATATCTAGTGAGAAGAAACCGATAAAGTAATTATAAGAAATCTGATGGTTAAGACAGTTACGTAAGAGTTAAGTTACAATTAAGAGGTGACAAATTTCTGAAGTTATGAAAAGGTGTGTATATCGTGTTAATAATAATAATAATAATAATAATAATAATAATAATAATAATAATAATAATAAGTGAATTGAGTGTAATACGTTAATGTAAACCATCTGAACATTGGATATTATGATGGCGAAGACAAGGAAAGAGGCTGTAAAAATTTCTTATGTACACACAGGTCTGGTTTTAGAATGTGAATACCGATCGCTTCTGCTATATGTTGAAGACGTATGCGTAAACCATATGGCAGATTGGGTGGGACTCGATAAATGATTTTAAAAGCTCTCTTGACATCTATGTGATGTTCCGTATCAACCAAATGTGCAAGTACAGAGCTGTTTACTTGCCGTAATTGACCTTTGTCCAGCATACGTCTTCTACATATAGCTGAAGCTATTGATGTTCACATTCTCAAATCGGACCAGTGTGTACATAAGAAATTTGTACAGCCTCTTTCCTTGCTTTGGCCATCATAATAGCCAGTACTCAGATGGTTTACAAATAACTTATTACACTGAATTCTCTCATTATTATTAATACGATATATACATCTTTTCATAACTTCAAAAAATTTCTCACCTCTTAATCGTAGCTTAACTCTTACGTAACTGTCTTAACCATCAGATTTCTTATAATTACTTTATCGGTTTCTTCTCACTAGATATTATATGATCAACAGTATGCCAACTCATTCACTTATCATATTCACACTCAAAACGATAGTTACCTTATTCACTTTCATGTCTTAATTGCTTTGTTAGTTAGCTGTAATTATTTTACCGACAATTTTGAAACCGTAAAATTATTATGTAACACAGTAACAATTATTTGGTAATGATATTAAACCTATTGTAAACTTATATATATGTATATGTTAGTGTAGAGTTTTGATGGATAACTAATTGAAAAGAGATTTCTTCACTCCTCTTTGTCCATTCTTAATGCCTAAATTGGAATTTTTTCATTAATTACATTTATAGCAAATTTAGCGAAATGATTGTCTATTATAAATTAAAGTGACATTACATCATTTATTAAAGTAAACGAAAGATAGTCACATTCACGAGTATCCAGTTAAGTGGTTAGGGGTTATAGTTAATTTTTTCATGTAGTCATCTAAAAGAGTGTTGTATCATATAAAGAAGTTATCAGAATTAATTAAACTTCTCTAGCATTGGATGTAACAAGTCAAATCAATAGTCTTTATAATGTGATAGAAGAAATCTAGAAGATAATTGTCTACACGACGAACATTAAAGAGATAAAACTCATGGTAAAATCAAGGATTAAACATGCTACATCTAAATACAAATAACAAGCTCGAATTGTTTGAATTGCCAACACCACAGCTATACACAAGCTTGTGAACCGAACTCCCTTTTGAATGAGTTCTTCTAATCATGTAAATGAATTTAAAGGCTGATTCCTGCGGTATGATGTGATGTATGTATGTACAATCAACATAGAACCTGGCACATGTGTGCATCGGTTCAAGTTGCCATACCACCATGGCACTGCAAGATTAACACCACCACCACTAGTAGAAATCGCTTCAATAAAATAAAATAATAATAGTAACAAGGAATGTGAACATATAGAATATGGTTCAGGAAGCCTAGAAAGAAAGTTATGGAATAATTTAAAGCTCATGATTTAAAGGAGGACAATGAGTGAATACATCTGCGCCATTGTGACCGATTCTGGGCCATGTCACTCAGTGTTTCTAGCTACTGGTTACGGTATTCGCGGGGACCCCATCCGGGTAGTCTGTAGCTACCGACACGACTTAAACCGGCAGTCAGTGACTTCATGGACTGATGCCATGTTTTAGTTTGGCCACCTCTAACTCTCTTTCATCCTATTCCAATATCGGCCAGCATTGCGCGTCGAGGAAGACGGTGGTTGGGCATACGCAACACATGTCCCAACCACCTCAGTCGATGAAGATTCACAACCTCATCGACTGATTTACCACTTTTGCCTAACACCCGTCGTCTAACCTCGTTATTACTTACTCGGTGATCCCAGCTAACGCGAGCGATGTTTCGTAGACATCGATGGACAAAAACTAACAACCGTCGAGTGTCATCTACCCTTAATGGCCACGTCTCACACCCATACAGTAAGACAGAGCGAACTGTTGCGCAGTACACTCTCCCTTTGGTTGAGAGACGAATATCTCGTCTACGCCATAGGTGACGTAAGTTGGCAAAAGCCAAACGAGCTTTTTGAATTCGTACTAAGATTTCGTCAGAGACTAACCCATTAGGGCTAATCAGACTTCCAAGATAAGTGAAGTGGTCGACGTGCTCAACTACTTCACTCCCTATCTTTAGTTCAGGTGTTGACGAAAACCAGTCCTGGAGCAATAGTTTGCATTTGGAGGGGGAGAAACGCATTCCGAAAATGCTTGCATTCGAGCTTATTGCTGTTAAAAGCTTCTGCATCGTATCAGCGTCTTCGCCAAACAGGATGATGTGAAGTGACTAAATGCTCAAGAAGTTAGCTTCTGGTCGATACGAACCATCGTGTAGATAACTATACAGGATAGTAACTGGAATTCGTTTTGAGGACATGCGCTTCGCGTTGTTAATATGACTTACCTTACAGAAAAAAGTAGACCGGTAATCACACATTGAACTGGCACAAAGTTGCACTTTATCCTTCACACTTTTCCGGATGAAATTCTTGCTAGTGAATGTACTTCAGAGTTTTAGCGAATGCAACGTTTTCTTCAGAAATCTTGCAAGTTGGTTTTTAAGAATTTCTACCGTTGTTTCCCATTTAAGTCTCATATGTTTCTAATTATCAGTACCTTGCTATGTCATAATGGTAATACGCTATTATATCCGTTTTTAATAGACATTAGTTTGTAGTTTGATTAAAACCAATGAAACTAACAGTTATTCGTATTTAAAAGGCAATTTATACATCATTTACTTTTCTGTACAGTTGCGAATCAGAATTTGACTGAATTGTAAGTGAAATGTGATTTAATAAAATAGTGTAAAAAGCATTTTAAAAATAACAGCGAAACATACGAACGAAACTTAGATTTATTTGTGTTTTCGCTTTCAAGTTGTAACCAACCGAAACTGATCAGTCCATTATGTTATATGTGAATCTTCAGTAGACTGCCGTGATAGGGCTGTATTCCACAAGTATAGTGGTGAGAGTTACACTGTGATCAGTAAGTTGAGTACATGACAGACTTTTCATTCCGTTTGAAACTTGTCAGCTGGTGTGTCTAATAAATATGACTGTTGTTGTTTAAATCGGGACTTTAACTCTGCCTGTCTGTTTTGTCAAACGCCACCGCGTTCAAATGTGAACATCGAACATAAGATTCTGGTTCAAACAGCAGACAAGTCCCGAAGAGGATAAAACGTGAATTTTGGATTCCGCTTATTAGTTCTAATTAAAATCCCATCATTATAAATGAAACATATACATATCATACTATAAAGCTTCATTCTTCACATTAAAACGTGTTATTTAACATTAGAGCCAATTCATATTAATTTAATTTGAATAACTTTAAACAAACTAAAGTTTTAATTTCTTTTTTGTTCATTTAGGCTTACCTTTTAATAAAAGTTTTCATTATTTGTTTATAAGCTACTCATATTCACGAGTTATGCTTGATATACTATTAGTAGTTATACTTCATATGAATGCATAAAATACACTTTTGTTTACTACCGTTTTAGTTCTTGTTAAAGATATAAATAGTACAATTCGATGAAAACCAAAATCATGTGTTCTTCAATAGACGTAGAAATATTATTTTGGTATTGTAGTTAGGAATGTACTAGACAATACGCGGTATTGTATCCTATTTAACTTAATGTTAGATTTTTACTTAAAGTCTACGATTGCTCAACTATTACCCTGTAAAGCCTTATGTTAACAGATCGACGTATAAGTTAAGATTTAAGGTGATTGGAAAATAACAAAATGAGCATAAGAAGCTTTAATATATGATGTCATTAAATGATTCATGAAGTAAAAGTCTGATAAACAATGATACACCAAATGTTTTACAAATCCCTCCACCTCTTTCAGTTACTAAGTGATTATTTATAACGTAATGTAGTCAACAATTTTACATGACAACTAATCAAATTTCTTATAATTATTTCGTGAGCAATAATTTTTCGCATGTGCATATGTACAGTTATACCGCTTGATGGTGATTTCGTTGAAAAAAGATCCCTTCGCTAAAGAAATTTATTTTTATTAAGTTGGATTGTGACTGACAAGCGGAATCCAGGAGGCACGTTTTGTTCTATATGCGACTCGTCAACTGGATGTACCTGTTTTCCAGTATTAATGCTCACACCATGACTCAAACATTTGGTTGGTTTCGTGTCAAACGTAACAGCGTTCATCACTAGGCTACTATGTTCAGACAGCCACACTTGGTACGCTTACTAGTCACAATCCAACTTAAATAATACTTGTGATCTATCGCTGTATCGAGGCAATTTGCTCAGGATGCACATATAGTAACAGGGGTTGACCGGTTTCAGTCTATAACAAATCAACGGAAAGATCTAAATACATCATAATTATAAATTTATTTTTAGATTTATTTGAAGTAAATTATTATGAATAATAATTATATGTAGTCATCGGGTATCATATAAATTTTGTAAATTATTATATACAACTAGGAGGGGCCTTGTGGAGATAGTTAACTGTCAATTTTGATATCACGAATTGATCCGAATCAGACAACCAGTGAACACCTGGAAGCACTGGACTTCTGTTTCGTCCTAGTATGGGACTCCTCAGCAGTACATGTTCACGACCCCATCGGGAATCGGACGCAGAATCCTTTGGCTCCGAGGCAGGCGCTGTACAATTGGACCACTGAGTCAGGTCCTAGTGGTTGATATTTCCAATTCAGTCAATTCGCGATACGTTGCACGACCTCCTCCATGAAATCGGTGGGTTACTGCCTCACATCCTACACTGCATTGGAAATATCAACCGTTAGGAGCCGAACCAGTGGTCCAATTGTAAAGCGTTCGCCGCGGAGCCAGAAGGTCCTCGGTTAGATTCCTATGGGGTCGTGGATACTCACTGCTGAGGGGTCCCATACTAGGACGAAACAGCTGTCCAGTGCTTCCAGGTGATCACTAGTTTTTTGACTCGGGTCAATTCATGATGCCAAAATTATTATATTGTTAAATACTGGAAAATTGGAAAAGGGATTATTACCATCGTGAACATAGTTTCCTTTTAGAATAACGTTTGAAAACAATCTATTAAAAGTATTTAGAAAATATTTCTTTGAATAGTTACAATGTGAACTAAAATTCAATTCATTGTACTACACAAATATTGTTGATAATTTCTTTTGATATACTACTGAATAAAGACATCATCATTATCGTATATTAAATTTCATATAAACCATTAATATGACATGGGCGGAATCGTTTAGTAATAACAAATCATTTGATTGTATTACCTTCTTAATCAACAATATGATTATAATGTCAGTATAACAATGTCAAAAATAAAGTATACACACTTCACAGTGTAAATAATCAATGCTGTCTTGTTTTTTATTTGGAGATTTGTTTTACTTTAAGTAGTATAATATTCATTCTTATTTGTAGTGTGTAGTAACTCATCATAAAGGTAGATTTACTACAGGCTTCATTAACATATTACTTTGATTCAATAGTGTTCAACTAAATAAACAAACTGAAGAGAGTTGTTAATTAAATGTGATTCTCCAAAGATTAGTTTTGAGTTGTTATACTTATTTGTGGTTCATAGATTTCAATCCAGTATCATCAAAAACCAGGTAGAACTGTACATCTGTTTTGTTACAGTATAGGACTTCTTAAGAGAGGGTAGATACATTATCCCTAGAGATAAAACCCAGAGTTTTCAAGTATGCTGATGAACACTTAACTGTCAGTATTACTGAGCCAGCATCTAATTATTTCAGAGACCGACAACTATAGAAACGATATTTAAAAAGGACTGGAAATGTAGCCAGTTATTATTTGTGAGCTACTAAATGTAATATAAATATTTAGTTCAAACGTTACATAACTGTATGACTCACAGCTACTTTGGATGTCAAAAACGAAAATATTTAAACGAAGAATATTCTTTTCGATAAATTTTCATCAGGTTCTACAATTATGAGTTCAAAATTAATGATCACAAGACTGTCAATTCTGAGGCAGATAACACCATTGTAGAAATCAAGGATTACAACATGAATTTTGGGTTGTGGTGTAAACGTCGAATAATGATAAAATAATAATTATCATGTAATCTACTTACGTTCACACGGCAACTGGAATAATATGATTTATATGATATATATATGGTATATATATTAGAGACATGGAGGGAGTGACATTTTGTAGAATGGGGGGGGGAGTGGAGTGATGACTAAAATTCATTACGTAATAATAATACTAAGAATTATGATTGCTTCGATTGTTTAGTTTTAAAAGCATTACATCATTTATCGTATGAAGTAAGTATGAAATAGGATAGCAGAGTAGGTGAAATTCGAATTCACTATGATTACTTATAACAATAATAATAATAATAACCTTAATAATATGGTATGGAGATCTATGAGTGATATAAACAAAGAGAATAGTATTTGGATAAGATGAACTTAAGTTATGGAATTATACACAAAGAGATGTCTGTGTACAAATTCCTAAAATACAGTCGTCTTATAACTAAGAAGAGAAGTAATTCAATAGATATTGAGTCTAGGATAGAAAGCAAAGGGGTTGAAAATATTCCTTTTGTATAAGTAGTTCTGACCACTTTGCTCGTATGGCTATCATCTCTGCAGTTTTAAGGACCTTCAGTCATACTGCTCTTGGAAGATAACTTTTTTCACCATAGATTATTGTGAATGATTGATTCATGCTCACCTCATGACCCGTTTGAACCATGTGCTCTAAAACTGAACTATTGCTATTTTGACAACACCCTTGATTAACAGCTATGAGAGGTGCTGGAGGGCACAGAGGAGTACATTCTTCGAGCATCTGTTAATGTGACATGCCCTACAAGAGCAATTGAAATGATAGATACAAAACGAGATAGATAATTTGTGTTTCAGCTTCAGTGTCATAGTTGCTCGTGGTGAAGACATCAGCTGCAGTTTGTCTGAGTTGAATGTTCTTCGGATGGCTCTGCTCAACCTCAGCCTTAACATTTCACTGGGTGCATCACCACTGAGCGAGTCTAATAAAATTCGGTTTTCTATCTAAAGCATGGATCGCCTTCTTGTTTACTTCCGTGTCTGTGTACTAGTTTACAAATCTTATTAGGTGGCCATTTTATTTAAGAGTTTATTGCAAGGCTTTAGTTTCCTAATCGACCACGTCGAGATGGCACATTCTTTTTATTCTATGATGCAGGGTTTTCAATAGATTCCTTTTCTGCGGTAACGAAACGAAGCTAAGAAAAATCGTATATTGTCCTGTCCATGTGGTTTTCTTTATTAGGTTTCTTCTTATGGTGCTGTTTGTTCTTTATACAAGTGGGACATCAGAAACTCTATTTTATCCTCATTTTCTGCTTCGCATGTGAATGTAATGGCCAGGTGAACTTCATTGAATTGCAAGAGAATTTCACACCGACTAGCCTGGTGCTTGAAATAATACATAAATCACCTATCTGTTATCAGTAGAGTAGCAAATTTACAATGAGTTATGAAAGTGGACCATTTTCCAATTTGGCTAAGAAAATATCGGCCAACATGAACTCAGAAGTAAACCCACTGCTGCCCCATAAACCTATCTATATCTTTTTTATGATTTGATTGCATATATAGTTGGCTGCTTCTATTAATGGAACATTTGTAAACAAAAATGTAGCATCCAAAGTTTATATAATATGCTCTTTGGTATTTAATTACTTGATGATATCGATAAATTGTAGCAACTCGTTAACGCTGTACTTGACTATCCATTTGTATAGAGATTTCAAAATTTTTACCGGCTATTTTGCAACATTGTGATATAAAAGACCAATGTTTATCCGGGCTTGTTAGATTGAAGCGAAATCTATCGCATCACTTATAGTGTCTTATATTAATATGGTATAATTTCTGTTCTCACAATAATGTAAGTACATTGACTTTAACTACGTTGCAGGGGGGTATTTCAAGTTATAATAAAGCTTAATGCCATTTCGTTTCAGCAGTTGATATTGTGTGCATTCCTGTTCGTTAAATAATTAATGTAAGATTGTTTCAAATGGTTCAGTTAACTTTTGGTAGTCGTTAATCATAATAGTACTTTCATACAGGACGAAAATAATTTGTATGTGCATTCCATAATATTGTTGGCCAAATATTAAACGCTCTAGATTATATGGAATAAACCTGTTTATATAGACAGCAGTAAGAAATTTCAACTAATTATAATTGTAAACAATTTCGACTAAAGAAATTAGTAAAACTTTTAACCTTTTGCTCTGCAGGTTGCTTTGAGCTTCACCAGAGAAAGATACTTATGGAAAAGCTTGAATAAACGACAGTTCAACTGTTGGAATGGAATGACACTGTGGCTGTATCACAACGAAATGGGACTTCAGAGGAGATTATAAAAGTTTTGAATAAACGAACCATTCAAGTCGTTTTACGGACAAACAGTACACTTAGCTATGCATTGATGAATATCAAAGATAGCTTACCATAAATGAGCAGACGAACTGTGTCTATGAAATCAAATGTAATGATATATACGTAGAAGAGATATCACAACAATTGAATGTAAGAGTGAAAGAAAGCTATCCCTAATTTTACTGAAGATCTAAGAAAACGTGACATTGGTCAGTAACAACATTACATGTAATAAAAACAAAAAATTCTCCACAGAACTTTTAGTTCATATGAATAAAGTTTAACAGCTAAGCCCAATGGAGGGGGGGGTTGCAAACAATATTAACAAACGAAATGTTGTACTGTTAGCAATACCATGGTAATTAATGAGTAATAAATGAATCCAAACATTGATTACTACTCTAATATCCTGTTACTAGCTTATACTATGAACTAGGAGCAGTAATACAACCATATAGTTTACTTTTACAATTAAATTTGCCTTCATCGACTGACAACGTTAACATTTCGTCGCATATACATACATTTATTTATTTTTTTTGAAATTCTTTAGTCCAATTACATAGTTCAATCACTCTACCTGTAACAAGTTTACATTCCACTCTTCTATCTATAATTATTAACACATCCACTCATTGTAACTTATGTGCAAATTTTGGATGACTTAATAAGTCACTCGTCAAATCGTCTATTGAGTTCCATGATTATGTCTTACGGTTATGCAATCTATACATATGTGCATATCTTACTTCACTAACAACATTCTGAAAGTTGATCGGTACACAATAACCCAGATAATACCTTCATACTCAGGCTAGGATTGGTCAATCATAGTGACATTTTACCTTTTATTTTGATTTTTGAAGAAGATCGAACCAACTTGAAGAGTGAAATGTTGGAATGTTTATTAATTTCATTCTCTGAAATTCCTTGTAAATATAATATATTCTGATACTTTGATTAAACTCGAAACCCAATCTATTCGTTCATTTTTGAATGAAAGTCCCTATAAAGCAGTAAGAAATGTCTTATTTTGTTATAAGCTTATATGTTTAGTTCATATTAACTGACGGATCTAAATATGACTATCAGCTGATGTCAATTTATTGAAACATGTATGCACAGATGAAAATAATCTGAATTTATTGTATGGATTCAAAAACACTTGTAGCAATTGAAAGTAATTCCTCGTAATCGAATCATATCACAATCAGTGTTTCATGTTCATTAAGGAAAATTACATTTTTCTACTGACCATTAAATGAAAAAAACATGTTTACTAGGATGTAAATGTGTATTAGATAGAAACAATTAGTATGAATATTTTGTTTATGTCAAGTCTACTGTTTATTCTGTATAAGATGGTATTATGTATTCACTATATCATTATGAAATGTCAATAATTTTCGTGTTGTACTCGACTGTTCTGTTGATCGATTGCAGCATAATATGAAGTTTAACTCTAACCGATATGTTCAGCTCTAAACACTTTACATACATTGTTTAAAATACTGATTATCAGTCTCACACTAATATATTAACCACTACCTATCTAACACGAAGACTATGATGTACAATCACATTTCTTTAGTGATTAACTTTAAATTTTGAACTTATATATATATATATATATATATATATATATATATAAGGATGAACTTATATGTTCCCGTTGATTTGTTATAGACTGAAGCTAATCATTTTCTGTTGATATATGTACCTCCTGAGCGGATTGCGCCCGTTGCACAAGTGTGACTGTCTGGACTCAGTTGTATATTCGTGAAAGCGTGGCGTCTGACATGATACGGAGTGATTCCGAAATCCACTGTGAACATTAAAATTGAGATGCAGGTACATCCAGCCGATGAGTTTTAGAGAGGACGAAATGCGTGTCCTGTATTCCACTTGCCAGTCATAATCCAACTTAAATTATATATATATAAGTAATATATGATCAAGTTAATACACTTCCCGTAAACTACTACAGCTCAATATAGTCCTTCTCAAATGTCCTGGAAGAAACAATGGGGAATAATATAAAATAATCGGTAATATTCAAGAACTGACAAACTGTAATAATAAGTGCTTGGTAATACCAAAACTGCGTAATCGCTCCACAAAAAATACAAAATGAAAAACCCTCTTTGATATTAACAATGCATACTAAGATCAAGATAGATCAAAAGTAAAAGTCACACCAAGATAAGCAACATTCGAAGTAGTCTTAATTATAGAATCTCCAATTTTGCAAACATCATGCGAATTCACAAGAGCATTTAGATCTTTTTCATGTGTTAGACTGAAATTAATTGTTTGACAATTGGAGGGATTAAGTTGAAGACCATCGTTGAACATTCGCTAAGAAACGACTCATTTTACAACAATTCAAGAAAGAAGAAACAGGTATACTAATAGCAAGATCATCTGCTTACTTAACAAAGGTATTTGTCCTAGAAGAGGGCAAGTCATTCACGAAAAATGAGAATGGAACAAGGAAAAAAACAGCACCTTGAGGTACATTAACTTCTGTTGACAGATGAATGAGCACTTTCCTTTGTACAGCTTATAGTATTCATTTTCCGGAGAAACAGGAATACAGACAGTTGATTATCCAGCTTTCTATGTTCATATTCTGAAGTTTATTCAATAAGAACGGAATCAAAGGCGAAAGTATATTCAAGAAATGTACTTCGTTTATACTTTTCACCCCTTTGTAGGCTAAACACTATATTATGATATAAGATATTGTCAATTATGCTCACAAAATTATATTCCGTAATGCAGAAATTCGTTTCTAAATCACAAGAATAATTTATTTCCTAACGTTTCTCTATTTACATAAGTTGGATTGTGACTGACAAGTGGAATCCAGGACACGCCTTTCGTCCTATATGGGACTCATTGGCTGGATGTACTTGCATCCCAATGTTGATGTTCACACTGGGATTCGAACTCAGTTCGTTTCGTGTCGAAGGCCACCGCGTTCACCACTAGACTACTGAGTCCAGACACGGAACAGACTGAGTTTGAATCCCAGCTTGAACATCAACATTGGGATGCAGGTACATCCAGCCGATGAGTCCCAAATAGGACGAAACGCGCGGTCTGGATTCCACTTGCCAATCACAATCCAGCTTATATAATACTTGTAAAAATATCGTTATATCTAGGCAATCCGCTCAGGATGCACATATAGCAACAATGACTGACCAGCTTCAGTTTATAACAAATCAACAACAAATCAATATACACGTTTATCCTAATTCTCTCTATTTAGTTTTCAAAATACTGGTTCAATGAGGCAAATTATTCAAAATATGATGTATTAACGTTACACTGTGAACAGTGATATGAAAGTATAAATTTAAACACACTATATAAATCTAGTACCACATGTAGTCATTAGTTTTTAAAGTTTTATTTTGTACGGAACATTTATTGAAGTTGAATCGTAGAACTCAGAATTGGCTATTTATTGTGCTTCATATCAATAACAAGAAGTTGAAAATCCTTGCTAATTACCAAATGATTGTTAGTAAAGCCATTATTATCAAACTAATTAATGATGTCATATTGATAATATAGTATGTTACTATTCATTGATAATTGAGTGTATTCTTGTTCTACTTTTTATAAAATGAATATAATATTGTATCCATTGTTTCCACTTTTGTTTATCAATTGAATGCTTAAGAGCTATGGCAATTACATCTTTGCCAATGAATATAATAATAATAATAACAATAAAGTAATCAGAATATATATGGATCTTCCAGTAGATTCGTTATAGACTGAAACTGATCGGTCTCTGTTGCCATATGTGCATCCTGGGTGGATTGCTTCGATATAATGCTAATTCACAAGTATTATTTGAGTTGAATTGTGACTGACAAGCGGAAGCCGGAACTCACATTTCGACTTGTCTGCGAATCGTCAGTTGGATGCACGTGTATCCCAGTGATGATGTTTACACTATAACTCGAACTCAGTTCGTTTTGTGCCAAACACTACCACATTCACATCAAGGCTACTGAGTCCAGGCAGTCACACATGTGTAACGAGTAAGTATATATGGTTATAATGTGGCGTCTATAAGAAACAGGATAGATTTTATTGAGATGAATAATAGTATGTGATTTGAAAATGTCATCATATTGAAACGATAACTAACTACACAGTTGAAATCAATTTTAAGAGATCTAAACTATGATAAGATTTGTATGAGGCAACAAGTTTTATACAGTAATTAGGATTTCACAAAAATTATATTGAGTCAAGTTCGTTGTGTACAATAGGCTGTAACGTGTAAAATATTTGTAATAGTTAGGAAGTTAAAGTTTTCTTACACTGTCATCATTAGTATTACCAGTACTTCGATATTTTGATTTACATTTGTAAAATGCTTTAAAGAGTTTTAAACGTCCTACACGTCAGTTGAAATTGTTATCAACATGAGTGTACAAAGATTTGAAATTCAAAACCTGAAGTTTTCTACACGGTCAGGCGAATGAGAGCAACACTGATATCCAGTGAAGTGCTTTGATTTCATTTTATTACACGTGTATTTCTAATAACTAGTTAGTGTAAAAAGGGATGATTGCCATCTTAAGGTATTTTTTTATTAATAACTAACTTAGTTGGATGAAGTGGAATAGGTGTCTTCCACAAGATGATATAAACGATTTTAAGTACAAATAATAAAAATTTTTCCTACAAGCTATTATTTAATGAGCAGATAAATTATGCAGCTACTTATGGAGTACTATTAAGGCACAAAATTTACACACATGATATAAGTGATAATGAACAAATTGATAATTTAGACGAATTATGACTCAGTATAGAATTTATATGTGTCCTTAAGTCTATTTCTAAATTCTAACTCTAACTCAAAGAATCTATAAACCAAATAGTTTCGTTGCATCTCAAGATAGAGAATCGTTGTGTAGAGGTTTCCTTAGAATTCATGAAATTGAGAATGATGACTTAAAGCAGATCAAATCTTACGCTTTTGTCCTTCATTAATAAAATTATTTTTCATTGTCAAAAGAACGTAATAGATCAGTGCATGATAGCTGGTCATGTCATCATATAAAGCGATACGTTTAAAAATGCCTCTGACTCTTATACGTATGTACTAGAAGTATCTATCATACTCTATATGATTCCAAATATATGTACTATACAGAATATTAGGATGCAGGCATATGTTCGTATAAATCTCTATGAAACTTTAGATTTCAAGTCATTTAGCAACGCACTTGTTTCAGTTATATAGCGGTGCCTATAATAACAGCATATAAGGATTTATATTCATTAAATGTCTTCATTCGGAATTGTTAAGCAAATTACTTTTAAGTCTATACAGTCTGACTGTTATGGTCACATGGATTATACTTTATTTAACAGTTATAACTCAATCCCATCACATTAAGCATCATATAGTGTTGTGACGCGTGGTTTAGATCTCTTATCGACCGTAAAGATCTCCGTCGTAAATTGTTATCTTGTCTAGGTTGACCGCACGCTTCGACTCCTAAACTATGATTCGACGCCCAGGCTGAAACTGCTCGTCAACAAGAACGCGAGAGAGAAGACAGGTAATACTGCAAAAACACTTTACTGCAAGAGTTCAATTATGTACAGAAAACTAGGATATGTATATTATCATAAATGTCCTTCAGGCTTCTAGAGAATTCTAGAGAAAAAAAATAACCATCCAAATTGAATTCTGTAACCATCCATACACAGTAGTGCTAAGATAATTGACCAATCACAGACATAGCACCTGACTTCTCTCTGTCTAGAAGTTTCGGATAAAAAGCTATCTGCGTTCTGATTGGACACAATGTTTCCTATTGATCTCTTTGTTATTTTGAGCTTGTTGCGAGGGCTTTTCTGAGCCTACCCAACATATAGGATTTCATTAATAATAATAATAAATTCTGGGATTACTTACAGAATACAGACTGATTTACAGGGATGTTTATGTTGTTTTAAAGATAAGAGTGCATTACTCAACAGGATAATGTTGGTTAACCGTTTCAACTGACGATCAAATTCATAATTATTAAAAATGCCATAAATAAGGATGCTGGTTAAATACGCCAACAATAGTAGTAACAACATATTAATCACAAGGTTATTACTGTCTGATATATTGTTTAAGTACAGGGCTGTTAACAACAAATAGTGTAAGTAGGTCGAAGTTCACATAGATGAAACGGAGTAGTAGAGACATATAATCAGGAGCTTTTTTGAGTGAACTATGCCGCATCCTTCATTAGCAAGATACCGTTATGTGAAAAAATAATGCAGTGCACTTAGATTCCAATCGGCTTTCATGCATAATCATCTACAACTAGAGAGAAGTGAGTGGAGATATAAAGCACAGAATAACAAGTAAAACTTCCTACAGTTACTGATATGAATGACCATAGTTAGTGTTTACTATGGGATTACAAATGACAACTCAGCACATAAGCTTACGCTAGGATTTCGGTGATAGAATTTTAGCATATAACTAGGTTAGGATAGAGCATTGAGTGATAAAAATGTTCACACATTTAAAATTCATAATATCCCGCCAATGGAGTAAGGGATAATCGTTGATGTGAACACCTTTAGTGTAATATCGGACAGAAAATTGTCACTGTGTCACACAAATTAAAAGAAGCAATTCTATTTAGTGTATAGTTCGTGGTAAACTGTTTCCAGATCATCGGTATACAGAAAATATTTACCCATGCTGAAGTAATTGCGAATATTTTCATAGGCTATAAAGAGGAGACGACTTTAAACAGTACCTTATATACAACCACCAGTAACAGGATGAATATAAGGAAGGCATTAGTTAATTTTGACTATATACTGACTGAGAAAGTAATTTAGTCATGTAAAAAAAGAACCCCTGGTCCCGTAGGATGGCAGTTGGTTTACAAGAAGCTTTCGGTTAACCATGTCAAAAGCATAGACCATATAGTAATGTGAAAATGTAAATAATTCTAAATTAATACAATTTCAATAAAAATATTTAAATTCAGCGCATATTTGAGCCACAAGTCTGTTACATACTCTCCCTTCAATAAATGAAATAGCTGTCATCCATAAAATATTTGGCAGTAAAAATGCAAACTAGTGAAGCAAAACACATTACCTCGCAAGATGATTGGCTATTTGATTTTACCGTTTACTTACGTTACACTTTTGCAGTACTCTGTTTTTTATGAAGTTCATAATAAGTATAAAAGCATCAAATGGTCTGTTTTCTGGTCTGCTATCAGTCGAAGTATTATAAATATGAGAATATGCAGAGTGTATAAGGATTTTCACAAAGGTTTTAATACCCCAAACTATATATAAATGTGGTGGACTAGGTTGGGCATTCCCCAAGCCTGCAGGCCTTGAGTTCAATCTCCTGGGGAAGTCTAGGGTGCAAACCGTTCTAAATACACTGATATCCATAAAAAGAATAACGGTTAGAAAAGACTGCCATTCGATTATAGTTATGAAGTAGATATTACATGGAATACTTAAAAGAATTGAAGTGAATATTACTTGAACGTTATGGCATGAAAATATCATTTTATATCAAACAGCAAACATTAGTGATTTTTTGATAAATTCACTAAGAACTAACGCAAATATTAGTAAGTGAGCGTTCTGAGAGCTAATGAAGTAACAATATAAGACTATTTCATTATGTGGCTTTTTAATGTACGGAGGGAGCATCATATATCCATTTGCTATGAAATAGCTTCACATATGGTAGCTTAGAAATACTTAAACTTAGTATTACTTCGTATATGATCATTTAGGATGAAATAAATAATTTACTGTTCATAGTGTGTTTTGCATTGTAGCACTCTTAATTCTATGTGTATAATATTTTTCTGATAAAATTGTAGCAACTGATTGAAATGTATTCAAGCTTTTATCATTCACAGAAACGTGTAACATAACATAAAAGTTAATGTGAAAGAAATCTGGATATTCTGTATATCGCCAGTTAATTTGAATAAAACCGAATTCAGATATTCTCGACTCATTATATTTGAAGTGCCAAACAACATGTCGGTTAACCAAATCTAACATTAGTTGTTCAAAAAGCTGATGTTCTTAAATATGAATAAAACAAACAAAACATTTCATAATGTGACATTGAAGAGAACAAAATCAGTGTAACATATTTTCGTTGTCTTCTTAAAAGCTTTTAGACAGTTTACAGCATGTCTGCATGAAGTCATAATAAAGTCAGTCAATGTAGACAAGAGCGTTCATGCTTCAAGATAGTAATTCTATTTTTTTTGTTTTGATTTACAAAGACTTACACAATAAACACATTGAAAAGTGTTTTGTTATTTTAGTAACCAAGTGTGTGAAATAAAAATGAAATCACAAGCTCATTTCGATAAATTTGAAAATGTAGTACTTGTGTACAGTCGAAATGCAATGATGTATATAAGGCATCTAATACAAATGTAATATTAATTATATATTTTCAGCAACAATAATGCTTATTCTTTTTTATTCAAGTCTACTTATTATCTTGTGTAAGATAACATTAAAAGTCATCTTTTTACTGTTATTAAAAATATTTTCATTTTGTCATTTTCGAAGGTGCTTTTGGTTTTAATTGGTTTGTCCAAGTAAGTTAATTCATTTCATCATGATTTTGATGAAAATTCTCACCTATTGTTGCTATGAATTGTTGGTAATTCTGTCTAAATTCAAAGTATATTGTGAAAAGTTTACTTGATCTCTAATAGTTTATATGATAGTACTTCTGCATATTTCATTTAGACAGTGCGAAATATATGAATATTCTACTGACAAATGGTTTAGTAAATAGTCCATGTCTAACTTATTAAAATTACAATTCCTGGTTTTAATGTATTTAGTTGCTATTTGCAAATCAGTATTCATTGTCCTCCGTGCACTTAGTGTTTCATTATTAACTGAAACGGTATAACGAAAAATTGCATTATAGTAAGAGACTCTACAGAATAACAAATAAAATAATGTCCTGTGAATAAGTCGTACATTGGTTAATTCATATGTAGTGAGCAATTTGTTGTTTGTTGGGTATCTTTCATTTCGATAAATTTGAAAATGTAGTCTTGTGTACAGTCGAAATGCAAGGATGTATATACGGCATATAAGTACAAATGTAATATTAATTTATAGTATCAGCAACAATAATGCTATTCTTTTTATTCAAGTTACATTATTGTGTAAGATAACATTAAAAATCTTCTGTTAACCGACATATACTGTTATTCTAATGTAAATGAGGTGATTAAGCACTTATGTAATATAAGCAACTGGTGTCTTATTTTTCAGATTCCCTGTGGTTTCCTGTTACTGAAGGATCATCCCTTCTGTGTAAGTTTATTATGTATGTTTTTTTGACTGTAGAGCAATTTGACAAAAGCTTAAGCAATTCTTTTCTGCAAAATTGGTCACAGTACTATTGAACTTAATTTTGGTAACATGTATTTTCTTAGGCAAGCACAGACCTTTCATTCATTACCTTTGGATTTACGAGAATCGTATCTATTTTAAACCACACTTGCTCAGCTCAAGTCTAACGTTTTAACAAAAAGTCATCTTTTTACTGTTATTAAAAATATTTTCATTTTTGTCATTTTCGAAGGTGCTTTTGGTTTTAATTGGTTTTGTCCAAGTAAGTTAATTCATTTCATCATGATTTTGATGAAAATTCTCACCTATTGTTGCTATGAATTGTTGGTAATTCTGTCTAAATTCAAAGTATATTGTGAAAAGTTTACTTGATCTCTAATAGTTTATATGATAGTACTTCTGCATATTTCATTTAGACAGTGCGAAATATATGAATATTCTACTGACAAATGGTTTAGTAAATAGTCCATGTCTAACTTATTAAAATTACAATTCCTGGTTTTAATGTATTTAGTTGCTATTTGCAAATCAGTATTCATTGTCCTCCGTGCACTTAGTGTTTCATTATTAACTGAAACGGTATAACGAAAAATTGCATTATAGTAAGAGACTCTACAGAATAACAAATAAAATAATGTCCTGTGAATAAGTCGTACATTGGTTAATTCATATGTAGTGAGCAATTTGTTGTTTGTTGGGTATCTTTTTAGTGCCGATCGAATTTTGTAAATCTAGACGCAATATGGCAGCTAATTTCAGTGATTCGACATCATTTACATCATATTGCTATTTTTTCTTTTATTTGGGCGGTTGGGGTGGGGGGTAGTAAGCAGGACTACGCTACAACACGTTACAACTAGACCAATGGAATTCGAACAATACTGCGAAAAGTGTTTGACGAATATCAAGTTGGTTACTACATCTTGATCTGCCAGAGTACTCATCTCAGTCATACAACGAATCAGACGAGGGGGTTAGCTCAGTGGTGACATTCGCAGTTTGTGGAAATAGGTGGTCTGGGTTCGAAGTCACAAGTAAGCGTGATTTCCCGTAGAGGTTATGCATATTTCGTATTTACACAAACATAGCAATAAATAGGCACGAACGTTTCACAAGTGTTTATATTATTTGGCGATTTTGAAATATCCGAATATAAATTGTTATTGCCTCTTTATCAATGATATATCAAAATTATTTGAGTTATAATAAATCTGACAATCGATGTGCTTTATTAAAGGGGAACCAACCGTACTTGAAACGTATGTTATCATTTTTTGCGGTGAAATGTTAGATTTTATTTCTGTAAGGTAACTTAACACATTGATTAGTCATTGAGTAGTAAAATGACGTTATGTTCCTGTGGTCCTTTGTGGTGCTGATTAAATTCTATCAATCGAATTACAATGTGGTCACTAGTCTCAGTGACACGATCTTGGTGATATTATGTTGAAATGAAAGGACAGCGTTTACCTCAGCTTTGCATTATCTAGAACTCGTCAGTATGAGCATTCGTGACCGTTAGTATTTCATTAAAATGGACCATATCTAAATCCTAATCTTAGTCAATGTAAAAAGTCGCAAAACCCTGTTGTGATGGCTATGTACATATACAATTAGGATGTTTACACAACGAATTAGATGTAGGAATATGTGCGTTCGAACGATTACCTTTGGGTAATATAATCAAACCACTTTAATCTTCTGTTACTGTCTGAATAATATTTAAGCATAAGTTCAGTTATCATAAATTGATTCTTAATATTAAATTATATTCAATTTTTATAATCAGTTAAGCATTACAGAGTAAAATCACACTTGGAGTTAACTTTATATACAAACACATCACAACGGTTGCTTTAAATAGTCAGTCAAGTTGACTTCAGAATAATTAGCCAAAAGTAGTTTTACAACAAAATGATTATTTATCGTTCAGTTTATTCAGATATGATAAATAAATCATCTTTTATCAACATAATTATGTTTCTAACATAGATTACTCAACCGTAAGAATGAAACCTAATTTATATACTTCATCCTTGTGTATATATATATATACATTATATGTCAGTGTAATTCTTGATAAAACCAGTTGGTGGCTTTTAGGATAAAACTTCTTTATTGTATTTTAATAATTCGTTGTCATATTACTTCAATAGGAAAGATTCAACTAATTTAAAACTTATCGACTAGATGTATCTCTACTTACGACGGAGTTATGAAGACATAATATATTTTGAATGAAAACTTGGCAATCTAAGAAACGGTATTTATTAACTAATGATACAGGAGTTGTTGAGTTCTATTGAATTAGAAACACTAGAACAGTCCCAAGTATTTTTATGTATAATAAAGAATAAATTGCTTATACCTCTTATCTCACTATTTACCAGTAAACCTTCGTTAGCTCTTGTTGAATTTTGTGAGATACACCTGATGTAGTTTTATTTTGGAATATTAACTTGATGATATTACTATCATACTTTTTAAATAAATGCAATTACTTACTTACTTACTTATGCCCGTTACTCCTCGCTGAGGAGCATAGGCCGCTCACCAGAGTTCTCCATTTAACTCTGTCCTCAGCAATCCTTTCCAATTGTTTCCAGTTGCTGTTCATCCTTTTGATGTCTGCTTCCAATTCTTGACGCAGAGTGTTCTTTGGCCTTCCGCTTTTCCGTTTCCCAACAGGATTCCATGTTAATGCTTGTCTCGTGATGCAGTCTGATGGTTTGCGTAGTGTATATCCTATCCATTTCCAACGTCTTTTCCTAGTCTCCTCTTCGGCTGGAAGTTGGTTTGTCCTCTCCCATAGTAAGTTGTTGCTGATGGTTTCCGGCCAACGGACATTCAGTATCTTGTGTAGGCAATTGTTTATAAATACTTGTATCCGTCTGATGATGTTTGCAGTAATTCTCCAAGTTTCAGCTCCATACAGCAGGACTGTCTTCACGTTCGAATTGAAGAGTCTGACTTTGAGGTTAGTTGATATTTGTTTAGAGTTCCAGATGTTTTTCAACTGTAGGAATGCTGCCCTTGCTTTGCCAATCCTTGTCTTTACATCTGCATCGGACCCTCCTTTTTCATCGATGATGCTCCCCAGATATGTGAAAGTATTCACTTCTTCCAGAGTTTCTCCATCAAGTTGAATTGGGTTGGTGCTCCCTGTGTTGTATTTAAGAATCTTGCCCCTTCCCTTATGTATGTTCAAGCCTACTGATGCTGAAGTTGCTGCTACACTGATTGTCTTCGCTTGCATTTGTTGGTGTGTATGTGCTAAAAGAGCTAGATCATTCGCGAAGTCCAAATCATCGAGTTGCATCCTACTTGTCCATTGAATCCCATACATTCCCTCAGATGTGGAGGTCTTCATAAATAAATGCAATAAAACTAAGAAAAAACATCAAGTAAATTATCTATCATTGTTCATTTTAGTTGTTAATAGAACATTGAACACTATGTAGGCAATATGAACCTATGAAGTGTGAAACGTTCTGACAAACTTAATTAATTCAAATAATATAAAACACACTTAATGTTTGTTCATTACTTATTGTGTATCTTATAACTTGACAGTAGATTCATATGTGAATTATTTGTGTTTACACAAGTAACAATGTTATTTATTTATTGTAGAATTAAATATTTTTTGGAATTTACTAAAACTACAGTAATGTCTTAAAATTTCAAACTTGGAATTGTGTTTTGGCATTCTATCACTTACCTTTATGTGTGGAATGTGTTTATAAAGAATGAATACTATAAATCAATCTTAGGGTAACTGTTGATGAATAAGGATTTCTCAACACTGACAAAACTATCAACCATAATGTTATATGTAGAAAATTACAGCTAACGATATTCAACCTATAAACATGGTAATTTTTCTATATATTGAAACTATAACTGTAACTATATATAGAGAGAGAGTCGGGAGGAAATCGAATCTTCTAAGTGCTACGTTCCTGTCTTCTTTATTTGGTTTACGTGGGGAGGGGACGGGGAAGGAGTGAATTCAGTTGATATATTGTTAGTTTACTGGTTGCAGGTATTTAATCTGTTCGACTAGGTCGGTATACGAGTTAGATAGTTGAGATTAGGCGACAAAAGTAGACGACGGCCTCATCAAATGATTGCATAAACTTACTTTCGTAAATTTTCGCTAGAATCTAGTGAAAAAGGTTATAACGAATTATATAGAAATCGTTTGTAGGACTACCTATGTTTTATTTTAGAATGTAGTGCTGTATAACTCCCTTAAGTTCGAAGATTAATTCATACGAATCAATATACAACAGTTGCAGTCTATTTAGTTGAATTGGATATTATGCGCTTTGATTTAGGTTACTGTAAGTACAACTCAGCAGACTTTACTGCACACAACTGGTCTTCAAAATACTAACAATCCCAGAAAGCATTGAAACTATTACTGTAGTATACATCTTAAAAGATACCCGTGATTAAGCTTTGGGACTGTTACTTAATCTTACAACTTTTTCTGCTAATTTGTAGGATCATAATGGATGAATTCATGGATATTTTGACGAAAGTGACCCGATAGTATTCGAAAAATAATAAGTCTGTACTTTATTCACTTTGACTGCTTATTGTTTATATTAAGAACCGTTTAATGAATTGAAATGTAGACTTTAGCACTTTTCAGTGCACCTTTATGCATGTAATTTACACCAGTTACTCCGAATTACGGTTAGAGAAGACAATATGAGTAATATCTGTCTTACTCAACAGATGAATCCAAATTAAAAGATCTATGTGCATCCACTATCGATCCAGTAATTAACATTGTCCACGAAATATCTTTTGAAGGTTTGATAGTCTAAATTTTTAATTCTGGTCCTTTAGAACCTACTTAATGTCGACCTTGATAAATTTACTGACACCTCGAAGTTTAGTTTATTTTTGTGGAAACTAAACACAAATAGTGACGAATGATACAGTAACTATTTCCTCCCACATAATACAAAATGTTTCTATTCTGACTTAACTATTTAGACTCTTTCTGAGATTTTTGAAGAAGATACATCATTATTTTGTAATCATTTTCAGTATTTAGGCTCAGCAGAAGACAGTGATTGAATGATACATGAAAGTCTAACAAATTGTGTATGTTAAATCTGAAAACTGTCGTGCATAGATGAAGCCTAGTTTAAGTATCGTGTATGCAGTTTGCTGCTACTTGAAGATGTCGACTTCGCTACCAGAATCCCGAGCAAAATAGGTCAGCATCAAAATATGACGCTTTAGGAAGTAACCGGTTATTTTGAATTCTGATGGACTTAAGATATGATCAGGAGAAGAAGCAACTTACAATTTGTTTTAACAGCTAAATTACAAAATATTCCAGCATGTAGAATTATGAAGATAATTAGTCGTCACATAGATGGTGAAGGGCAGAAACGTAAGCAGTTATTTCCCAACATAAATAAACCTGTTATTCCGGTGGGCATGAATACAACTGCTGTATTAACATGAAGCACTGCTGTTATCAACTAACTAGGAGTCAAAACTCACCCACTCTTCCTTTTTAATATGACAGCCTAAATTACATATTTTTTGATGTCTAACGGATAGAATATGGTTCTAACGTTCGACACAGAATCAGGAATTATACTTAACACCAGAAAAACCCGAGAGGACACAGGTGAATACTTATTTTTTTTATCATCACAAGGTCCATACACCACTTCTATATGAAAGTCGATTGCTGATAAGGAAACGCATCGGGAACTCACATTAGGTGATATATCATTCAGAACACCCATAACACTTGACTTACTGGACCTAGGCGCAATCTAGAAACGGAAACAGGTAGACCATTCAGAAAACATTGTACATCGTTACATTACCAAGAATCGAGAGTATAATTTACACAGTGCACTCCCGTGAAGACACGTCATTTTATATGATGGGCACGTGAACTGAAAAAGGGTAAAAGGGCGAAGAATAGTAAGCCCCTAACCATACTTAGATTACCTGGATTGCCTGTCACAAATTCGTCTCGAGGATCGGTTCGTCAATACAAAAGTTTGCGCCCCGTTCTTGACAGATCACTTCTTGACGACGATTAACAGACATTACCGCATAGTAGAACGCCAGACAGTGTTATAAAAGGTAATGCACTTTTTGCTGTTAAAACTTATAGTTGTTCTTCACGAGACATCTTTATACACTGTGGTATTTTGAGGACTGTTGATGGCTGCCGAGGCTGCTGCTACACTGTCCGTCACCAATTGCTTTTGTTGTACGTATGCATTAACTCAATGAAAATATTCATTAACATCACGAATTGGTTCGAATCGGACATCCACTGAAAACCTAAAAGCACTAGACAGTAGTTTCGTTCTGGCACTCGACTCCTCACCACTACGCACCCACAACCCCGTCAAGGACCAAAATCAGGGTCATTTGGCCCCTCGACAAGAGCTTTACAGTTAAACTACACTGCTGAAAGGTTTTAACTAGAGCGAAATGGTTGTCCAGTGATTCACGGTAATCAATGGCTGCATAATTTAGATTAATCTGTGATGTTAAATTAACATTCAATAATTTCCACGACGTCTAATTGCAATAAAATATTTGTATACTAGGATTTGTGTGATAGACAATGTAAGTAAAGTTGTCGCTTACAGCTAAAGACAAAACAACTCATATCACGACAACATAGTTACATGATGGTTACACAGAATGTCTGAATGGTGTAGTGAACAAAGAAATTCTTGATCAAGTTAAAAAATTGTTTTCATTCAAACTAAATATAGTAAGAGCGAAAACAATTATACGTGCTGTAACAAGAAACATTCTATTTTTCTTTGTCATCATTTATAGGAAGTAATGCACATAATATTAAGCTGGTAAAAATATACTTCATTTACCATAAAGCCTGCTAAAGTATCATAAGAAATCTAAGTGTCTGATTTGTAGTACAACAATAGGGAAACTCAAAGAAAGCTTGTATATATTTATATAAACAGATTGCTAGAATTATCTTTAATTCAGTGATTTCGAGTAGGATGGGGAAATCATTACTGGGATACTGGTATATTTAGCTAAATATAGGAACACGCATGTCATCAATCTTGATTTCTGGCTACAATGTAACTTTAATTTTTTTGTCGTATCATTGTGATATATACAGTCAAGATGTACATGCGACAACAGAGACTTGTTAGTCGTAGTCCATACCAGATTCATCCGGTAGGTACAGACATTTTCAGTTTATATATACGCATGAGTTACATATGTATGACAGTCTAAAGTCAGTAACGCTAATGGGGAACGTTATAGTGTTTGAAACAAATGGGGTGATTTCATATGAGTGAGATGAGTAATATTGAGATGAAGGTATGGACTAGAATGAAACGCTTTTTGCGGATTCTACTTGCTAGTCACAATCAGTCTTTAGTGAGTTTTTCATCAAGTGGGCTTAATTAAAACATTTTTAGTTCCATCTGAAAATTTAATATTCGTTTCACATTTCTAAAAGTACATCATAATATAAAATGTAATTTCATATCTATCTGTTACAGATATTTCCCTAAGCATCAGCAATAGGAAAGATGTAATACACTGTTAAACTAAAGCAAAACTATTAGTTGGGTCATCAGTATAGCAAATATACATTAGAAGCAAAATACTTGAATGAATTATATTTATAGACAACCTCAGAAAGCAAAATTATCAATAAAATCTGCTGGACGACCAGGGTAACATAGTGCGAAGAGAAGTAATTTCTATATTATTATATCAAGAGCTAAACCATTGTAATTTATCTAATATTGGAATCTATGGAATAACTGCTTGAGGGTAAGAAAATTGTCGTCAATAGAACAGGTAGCGAGGACACTAGGGTTGTAATTAACATTGATTACAACAATAAAACCAATAAATATCAACGGAACTGTTCCTATGCAAAAAATGAAGACAACGAAATATTGTACCATTTTTAACAAACTGAATGTTGGGACATGTAGAATGTTTCATTCTACGAAGTTGGAACTAAGTCCATTACCAGGAAAATAAAATTAATTGTTTGAGAAATAAAATTTTTCGAAAGCTAACGAATTCCGGTAAATACCTAGACTACAAATCCGCACAGGCTCTATCGACAAAGTGGTGGTTACTGTAGACCTGATAAACAGTGTTCATCAACTTGTCATATGTAAGAGCAACACAAAAATTTAATTGAATTATGTGATGTCTACCTTAATGATGAATGATTACTCTAAAACATTTCTTAAACGACACTTAGGAAAAGAAAAATACAAGGTCTAAGCCGAAGAAGTGGATTGACACTGTGTCTGTACCATACCGATACGAAACATTAGAAACAATTGAAAGAATTTTACATAAGCATGAGACAGAGTGATTTTTTACTAATGAACAATACACTTGCCTCTGCATTTAAGCATATTTAGGACAAAGTAGCAAAAGAAGAGCAGACGAACTGTGTCTACAGGGTGAAATTTAATAAATATAATGATATATGCGAAGAAGAAATATTACAACTCTTGGATATCAGGGTGATGTAACATATACGTTTTTTAAAGGATATCCCTAAATACTTCGAAGAGTTGAGAAAACTCAAAAAATAAGTCGGTTATAGCATTACATTCAATAGGAACAAAATACATTGTCAATTTCGATAGAAAAAACCTTCATAAATGTGTTAGTTTATGAAAGCAAAGTTTAGCAGTCGAACAAACGAGACGGAGTACTTTTAGCCATAACATAGTAATTAGTGATTAATTAATGAATTCAGGCATTACCTACTACTTCAGCATGTTTTTACTGTCTAATAATGTGGACTACAAGTAATAACACACTAGCATTTAGTAAACTATTATAATTACATTTGCAGCTGCCAAGTAGATGCATTTAAACTTCACATCCACAGACATTTATTTAATTTGTGTGGAATTATTTAGTCTAATTATATAGTTCATTTATGCTATGGGTAACAAGCATGCATTCACCCCTCTACCCATAACTATTATCACATTCATTCATTTTTACTTGTACCTACATTTTGAAGGATTTGGTAAGTTAATATTTAAATCGTCCGTGATCATAACCACTGACAACAATATTCATAGGCATTTTTGTAACATGCAAACTACACATATATAGACACCTTCCTTCATCAACAACATTCTGAACAATAGTTCACTTATAATGACCAAAGTAATATGTTCATACACTCCATACAATCGGATATTTGGCGTGATATTTTACTTCGTTTATATTTATTTTAATTATTTCCACAATGAAGCTTTGACCAACCATTTCAATCACTAAGCTTGTTTACAAATATAATTTAGTTGATTGAATATATCACAAACTGATATTGGTAGGGTACCATTATAAACCAGGGAGCACTAAACAGCTTTTCCGTTCTAGTGTGAAATTCCTCAACAGTGCTCACTCCAGATTTATTCAATTGACTATACCATAGTTTTAAATCAAAAGGAAATCAAAAACGGTCTAAAACCGGGATCAATGTATTGATGGTCTTCTGTTTAGTGTTTTATTTTATTATTTATTATAATGAAAAAACGTTTATTAAGCATTACATGCATGATAACATCAAATGGCGATATGTTTGTAATGAAAAGAAATCTTGACGAAATGTTAACTATGAAAAGTAAGTATTTAAATGACTGTAAAACAAATCACTATGAATTCATCCTTATGATTTTTGGAAAAGCCTTCAATGTGCATTGTTCGTTTTCCTAAAACAAATAAGAAAAGGATGTTTGTAACTATGTTAACTACTTGGGTCTTTAACTATACATTAAGGTTTGATTAAGCAATGAAATTACAATTCTATCTAGGTATACCATACAACTTAATAAGAGAGAAGATTTATAATTCCGATGTTTTGTAATGTCAATGGTTTTAAAACAACATTTCAAATAAATAATGTACATCGATAATTTTCATTGTTTGTACTACCTACAGATTGATGTTCATTGAGTACCACTAAAAGTGAAGGTGGATTGGATAGTTGTTACATTCTAGTATGCTATACTTTACAAGTGCCAAACTTTGATTTGGTCAGGGAATCATGCCTAGTGTGTTTAGGTCTTATGGCGGATGCTCAACCATCTACACCATTTAGTTGGGGTCTAGTAACAAAATTCTTACTTCAGTTTGCTATATGGAGCGATTTTCAGTCAATGGATTCAATAGTAATTGTTTTACTTCTAACATGTTTTTTTAACTTCACCGCTGGTACCTACTTAATATCAGTCTCTAACGAATAAAAACAACTAAATTTAATACATAACTATCTACACAAAACCAATTCTATCCCATGTCAATATATTTATTCACAGAAGATTTGCTTCTGAACAACAAATTCTTATATGCCATATATGTACCTTCACTTTATTTTACCTTATCAGTTAATAATAAATTATTTATCCTTATAATCATATATATTTTACAATCTAAAGATTTCATTTTGAATTACTATTCAACTAGATATTCATAGTCAATTTATATTAACGTTTCACCATATACTACTTATAAAAATAAATATTCTGTTTTATGAAAATGTAATTACGTTAATACACAAATTTCTAGTATATGCATTCTAAAGGTAGTACAATACATTAAGAAGTACGAACTAACTGGAATTCATAAAAATTAAGCCAATAGTCAGGATAAAAGCACTGTATGTAATTGACTAACTTTGTAAATTGTTTACATCAGCTATAAAAGCAAGACGTATTATATAAAATACAAATGTTACGAAGATTACATATAAAATTTCAATAACTATCCTATGATTCGTAACTGATTATTAAACTTAGGTATATTTTAATTAAACTAAGCGCTACATTTATCACAGATTAGTGACAATCATCAAGTTTATCTGATTGATTAACTTGATCCTTAACTAGTTATCAAGTTGCATTTTGTCATATAGTTTAAATGACTCAACTTTGTGGGTACTTTGTTGCTCATGTTATGTAGTAGAAAGTAGTTGGTAGGAAACCGTGAACATAAATTTTGAGTTATTTGAACAGGTGTTTCAGTAATCCTGGAGAACTAAAGGTGTTTGTTATGGTTTAATCATCACTTAAATAGTTTTATATTGTGACCGTTACCAATAAGCTAATTTTACCGAGACTAAATTTCTTTAGGGATGAAAATGCTAAGTAGTGATTATAGTTTTCAGTACTATTAAGAAATTTGCTGCAACTTTCTGATAAGTGCCAAACAGCATGACATTTAGGTCCATAGTTTATTATTTACTATCTCCATACACTTAATTTCATTTTGAAAGCAAGCGATTTAACTGAACACGTTAATCCATTTTCAAACGATGCTTTATTTGTAGTTCAAAAAGTACTTCCCATACATTTTCATAATCTCCCATTTTATTTCCAAAGTATATCATGTAAGAATTGACGTAAAAGTATCACCATTTTTTTTCATATATAGTTTAAGTAGCTTCTCTATACGTTCAACAGAAGAGTTCAGGTAATTTTTCAGTAACATTTTGATGCAACATTATTACGAAGTAATATGTCAGCGGTTTAGCAATCTATTAAGTGTTGTTACTCCATAAGTGGTTAGGTTTTAGAATAATTGTCAATTTATGGATTACTTACGTTGACAGCTAAAATGGACCATTATAGTAGGAATTATTATCTCTTTTGAAGATATGTCATAATTTATATAAGTATATATGATTGTATATAATCGTGTGATATATTAGTATGTTCATTAAAACACTTCCTACTAGTGTCATTACTTTACTTGATAAACGCTTGCTAATAGATTGCATCTCTATCTCATTAAAAGGAAATTAACAGTCGCGATGTTATATTCGATGACATTTACTAACCTTATCTATTCTAGTATCTTAATTATTATCAACAGTACATGAGAGTTATGCTAATATATGGTGAGAATTCCTAACTATTTCTGACTAAACGTTCAAATGATTAAAATAGTATCCTAAGAAGTATGCCTAAACATACCTATAGAAGTAACCAGTCATGACTTAAAAAAATGTTTCCTTAAGAAAATTTGTAAAATGTACCTAACTGTACGAATTCATACTCAACGTTTCAAACTTCAACTGTCCACTAGCGTATTATTAAACTAAAAAAACCGATTACGTCATCAAAGAAAGAATGGAGAATATACAGTGAATAAAACTTTTCTTTTCGACAATATCATTTACATTAGCTGTACAATAGTTAATCTTATGAGATGATAATAATGGCTGTAATAATAATAATAATTGGTATATCGAGCGACTCAAGAAGTGCAACTAACTTTCTAAAATGTTTTTCAAGAGACTGTTTCAATTATTTTAAGTATACATCAAGAGATTATGTTATTTCTGTTATTATCATGTTCTTATTGTCCTAACCGCCTATAGATCCAGCAATTTCATCATTTCATTTGTCATTCAGAAACTATGATCAATTAACTGAGTATTTGTAGCCTCAGTTTCTAGTCATTATTGTTTCCGTTTTGTATAAATGCTGTTCTTCTGTTGTTGCTCTGCGCAGTCACGTTTTGTACGCATATTAATCAATGAATGTAATATAATCTGTCTGGCAGTTGGTTGAATTGTCTTATTTTTACATTTTGGCTATGGGGACTAGTAATCGTAGAGCAGAGGCGTGTGCACCATTATTAGTTCTATCTAAGTTACTATCTTCCACACAATGTGATTGGTTGCGCATTCCAAAGATATAACAATACTAGTTGTTGTTATAGTAATTTTAATAATGGTGAATATGAATAGTAACGCTAGGAGCAGGAATGAGATATGAAGAAACAGCAAAATACAAATAGGTAAATAAGTCGGACAAAATAAACTTTAAACTAAGGTAGTGGTAAAGAAAGCTATCTCACAAACTACTGTGTATAAACAACTTAGGATTCAAATCGTGAATAGCTAATGTTTCTGCAGTGTAAAATAAGTTCAGACTTGGGCCTCTTGGTTAATTTCACTGAGTTTTAGGAACTATATTAAAAGAAGAGTCCTAGGAGGAATGCTTTGTATCTACTGCTTTTCACAATGTCGAAGACGTGGTTGATCTTCGCTGTTCTTTGTTCAGCCATGTAGAAGATAGTTTGGGCTACAGCGAGAGAAAGGCTTAGAAGAACGACTTACGTACCTAGCCTTACGAGAGCAAGTAAACTCCAAATATGCATGAATTTAATCAGTCTCGGTAGCTTGTCTTTTAGCCAGAGCCAAATTAGTAAGCTTGATGGTGAATTTGTTAAGGCGAAGTCACCTCGGTGAATAAATTTGTTTTATGCTATATATATATATATATATATATATATATATATATATATGTAAATACATTATTTTCCTATAAATTGTTTACTTTACAAAGGCTGATAGTGTAGTAGCATCTAGTGACTCGCAAATATATGAATCTAAGTTTAGGTGAATCTGCATTATATTTAAACTACTTGGCAATATGCCCAAATAGGACGAAACGCGTGTCCTGGATTCCACTTGCCAGTCACAATCCAACTTATATAATACTTGTGAAAAATTAGCTATATCGAGACAATCCGCTCAGGTTGCACATATATCAACAATGACTAACCAGCTTCAGTCTATAACAAATCAACGGGAATATACAAGTTTATCCTAATAAGCTACAAAATGTTTCAATGTTTTGTTTAAAAGTATACATTAACCTTCGATTTAGACATGATGGAGAAATATGTAATAAAAGATTACTGTTGATGTTTATATTATGGGTCACTGCATGAATTATCTACACTACGTTTAGTATTTTATCGCTATCATTGTAACCTGAACACCAAACTAAACTATTTTTATCCAAACCCCTTACAAAATACCAGTTTTTCTTTCACAAAGCAGTTTAATTTTCCCATAAGTTGTGACATGAGATTTATTAGTGAAATGTATGTCCAGTACCTCTTCAATGAAAAATTTTCAAATAAGGTACATAAAAGTTCTAAAATCTTTAACTTTTAGAATAATTACATAATGTTCCAATTAGAATTACATTTAAAGTATAGCATTTCTGTTTATGTATCTAATCATTATGACGTTAACTTACTGATACTGTAGTGGGAAAAATAGTTATTACATGGATTAGTGATTTTATTGTCAATCATTCATGTTAACAATAATTACTATGGATATAATAATTGATGTAATGATGTGCTATATGAACTTAAATGCCTAAAATTAACATTTAATACAAATGATGCAAATACTTACACAATATTTTTTCTGTGAAGGTATTCAAGTAATAAACGAATAGATTAACATCTAAGATAAAACCATAGTTTATGTAATTTGTTGATTAAAACGTAATTTGTACTTTTTGAAAAATCAACAGACACTAGATTTTCTGTGTTGTAAAGGTATGAAATACAAAATTTTGAGAAGTTATATAATAGACCTGTATGGATATGTTTAGCAGGTGTTTGTAGTTCATTACAAATGTGCATATATTGTAATTGTGGCTGGGAAGCAAGATCCAAGAGTTGGTAGGACGACACGATGGTTCACCTTCCAACCACAATCCAAGTAAAGATATATATATATGTTATATTTTGCTTTCTGTGTAGTGATATGAAGGCCATTTAGGACAGTTAAATACTTTGTAATGCGTTACTCACATTTTATCAAATAGTTTGGCTAGAATGTGGAAGAAATTAAAGAATATCAGAACAAATATTAGTGACCTGAATTAACTTGCCATAATATTTGCTAATTTATGATAATGAAAATAGTTTAACTTATATTAAACAATGCTGTAACATGAAGTTAATCTTTCCGTATATAATTACAATACTGAAGAAGACATACCAGAAGCCTTCCTTATTAGTGACTTATTTGTATACACATAATGTTATATTACTAAGTGTATTAAAACGCTCTAAATCAATTTAAAAGCCATTCTTACTTCCTTTAATTAACTGGCAATACTATTCTTTCATGAAAGTAAGCATTCTATTTGAATTGAAATCTGTCTTAATAAACATTCATGTTATGGAAAAGATTAAGTCAACGCTGAATGACATCAGACGTAAACTCTAGCGTAATTTTCTTGCTGTATAATATTCATTTCCTTTAGTGACTGAGTACGATATCTTTCTAAAAATGAGATACATTCGTTTAAATCGGACTCTATTTTTCGTACCACTAACTCTATAGACTACTGAATTACTCAAGTCGATATTTAACAAGTATTGTACAGTTAAATAATTATATTGTTTTTAAATGCTGGAAACACCCTGTTGACAATACCGACAAACATATTGCTTAAGGTATATAAAAGTTTACATAGCCAACGCCACTGTTGTTTGTACACATATGTATATAATAAAATGCTTTTTGTGCCATTGCACACATTGAGTCGGCAATTTATAATATAAAGTAATAAGATAGAAAAAAACTTACTGAATCTTGAAGTTTAAAGTAACAAATTATGTAAAGTAATTCTCAAATGCAACATGACAACATATATACAATGAAGTAATTACAAAACGTCGTACATTTTCATAAGGTTATCTTTTTGGGTTTGAAAATGCATACATACGCTACACTATATAGTCAAAAATAGTGATAAGAGTTAAATTGTGACTGGGAAGAGGAAATCCAAAAGCGTGTTGTTTTCCAATTTGAAACTTATTAGCTGAATGTACTTAAACCCCAGTGTTGATATTCACGCTAGGACTTAGGAAATAGCGCTGTATCATGACAATCTACCCAGAAATTACATGAAATAACAACGTTTGATTAGAATAAAGTTCAAAAAATCATCTATGGGCGACACAAGTAGTTTTATGTTAGAAATAATGCCTTATTAATGAAATAACCTAGAATGGAATGTGAAAATTTTCAGGATTCTTCGGAACCACATATTTGTTTAAATGTTTAGTAAACAGTCTGGTATTATTCGTAGATGGTTTACTGAATATTTTCACATGACAATTTCAAAAGAACATATTGGTTAATTCAATTGTTAAATGAGTTAACAAACCTTTTATAAATTAAATTTGGATTGTGACTGGCAAGTGGAATCCAGGAAGCACGTTTTGTCCTATTTGGGACTCGTCGGCTGGATGTACCTGCATCCCAATGTTGATGTTCACACTGGGATTCTAACTCAGTCCGCTTCTTGCCAAACGCCTTTTATAATATTACAATCATGGTTCATAAGTTGCATAATACAACATTTTACAAATAATTATGAGACAAAATTAATATCCCAAAGTTCCTATGAATAACATTTATGATGTGTAATTGCATCAAGTTGTATTTTTTGTTGTTGAGGAAAACCCACTTTTCTTAATGTATTTCAACATCATCTAATGATAAGTGTATTTAAAATGATTTTTCATCTTGTCTTGTTTTAATCAACCAGATTAAACGAATTCAATGATCAAAATCTACCATCATACATTATATACTTACTTTTGAGTAAAATAGTCTTTAATGAATAAATACACATATGTGGAGATTAACTCAAAAGTGTGTTATCAAAATTTCTGTTTTGTATGATCATAGTTACAAAAATGTTAGTTGATAAATACTCAATGATTAAGTTATGTTTTTCGTAAAATTTCACAGTATCAGCAAATACTTTTCAGAAGTAATTATGTTCATGCATCATAGTCAGTTTACTATTTGAGTGTTAACAACATAATATGCTCTAAGTTAGATTATGACTGGTAAGCAAAATCCACGACACTTGTTTCGTCCTATTTGGGACTCGTCGTCTGGATATACCTGTATCCTGGTGTTGATGTTCACAATGGGACTCAAACTTGGCTCGCTTTGTGCCAGTGTGCGATAAATCAACGGGAAAATTCAAATACATTTTAATTTTATATACCCGCTGCACAAGTGTGACCATCTGGACTAAGTAGTCTAGTGGTGAATGCGTGTATGGCGTGAAACGAGTTGAATTCGAGTCCTGGCGTAAACACTAACACTAAGATGCAGTTACATCCAGGTAACAAGTCACCAGTCACAATCCAACTTAAACAATTTATATGAACTATTTCTATTTTGTGGCAATCCGCACATACAGCAACAGAGACTGAACAATTCCAATCCACGATGAATCAACAGGAAGATTCAAATACATTCTAATTATAATCTACTTTAAGAAAAAGAATACTACTTTTATACAGCGATTGAGTATTAACATGACAGTAATCTTTGACAAGCATTTTGCATCCCAATGGTGTATCATTTCAATTGTGTTTCATTAAAACTCTACTTTCAATATTACATTAATATTTGTGTCATGATTTTATCTATTTTAGTATACACGCATATAGTAAACAAGATACATTGAAATTCGATTTCTTTCATTTACTGTCCTTAGCCTATTAACACAAACATATTTACCGACAAAAACTGTTATGACTGGGTTAGTAGTCCAAGACCTTAAATTTATGAGTAGTTCAGAACGTACTTTTTTGAAACAAAAGGTTTGTTCATCCTATGCTTTCTAACTTGCATATTCTCATTTGCTTATATTTGTACTTGTGACGGTTTACAGTCAAGTATTATGTAAATTTAATTGAGTTATTTGAATTTCTTGTGTGTTACGTTATTATGCATGTTACTTGTATTATCACTAGTGCCTTTAAATCTAAATAGTACAGAATAATCCATGATGTATTGTTTAGGAAAGACTGGAAACTCAGCCTCACTATCGATTGTTAGTGTACATAGTAACTAGGCTTAAACACCGACTAGAAAGAGGTTAGCTAAAATTCTTGACGGAAATAACTGAAGAAAATTTGTTTCCCGTTTTTAAGCTGACAGATTTCAATATCCTAAATTTTTACATTTTTTAAACTTTGTGATCGTTTGAACATGTGAATAATCAATCTCATTTTGAACACACTTTCTGGGACACCATGATGATTTATTATAGAAAAAGAAGTCATTGATTCTGAGTAGTCCCAATCACATATACCTTAGTAATTTATTGAAACATTTTGATGCTGTTTGAATAAGTATTATTAACATAGTTAACAAACTGAAAGTTGTTTCTCTCATATTCAGAAAACGAAGTTTGTCTCCTTGTTTGTACATTATGCTTACTCCTAAATTTACGTTTACTGTAAATTTTAGCATTTGTGTGTACACAAGAATTATGCCACCAGTTAAGATCATTAACTTTCTTACCTTCTGAACAAAACAGATATCTAAAGGTTGCTAAAAGAAAAAGAGTAAACGTCATACATAACACATTACTTTCCAACACAGATTTGAGCACGATATTAACAATGTGTATGGATTAAAATTAAATAAAAAATCATTCTACTGAGTTTAATTTGTACTTTATATTCATTACAACTTAATCTTAATTGGTTACCAGTGGAAATCATGAGGACACTTGGCAGTTGTTTCTTTCTAGTCTAGGACTTCACTGAAGTGCACGTACTATCAACAACCATTAGAGAATCGAACAGAGAGTCTCCGGGTGTGGAGGCAAACTATGAACTACTGGCGCCGTTGGTCAATGTTTACTAGCAGAATTCCCACTTCCATCAATTTTCTATATAGCATAACGATCAGCCAACGTCATTCGTGGTAACTTTATGATTCTAAACATGTTCAAACTACACCAGTCAAGACTAGACTATTGATAGCTAACTACGAATCAATATCAATTCGCACATAACCGCATCAACTAAATTTTGATTCATCTGAAGACAGGATTCACTATAGTAAACCTATGCAAATATACAGCTTATGCTTTCACTAAAGAAATACGGATGTATCAACTAATAATCTATTTTATTTTATGCTATACCAGTGTTTTAAACATAATGTTACGTAATCTATTCACCCGAAATCTTTGATATCCCAGAGTTCATGTTTAAACAACAATAACATACAAATTCCAGTAAAAACCAATGGAACAAATTGTTGACCGATTTAGTGTACCTAACCACCATCTCTATAAATATATATGTGTATGTACCAAAATGAGTTCATGATGTTTTAAGCCGTGGTAACTCTTTGTATTAACTTGTTTATTTATTAAATGTATTATCTAGTTCCCCTTTTTAGCAATCAACATGTGAATTGTTTTCAGCCCAAGGTAAAAGGAATATATTAAGGTGTACAAAATAGTAACCAACGTCATATTGATATAGAATTTACTAGTTCCTAGTTATGTACTTTTAATGTTTAAAAAACCACAGTAAAATATTTTGTAATTCATCGGTCAACTGTTTAAATAAAAATTTATTAATCGACTTTATTCCAATTCAAGCTATTACACTTACATATGACAGCTGTATACCAACCACCAATCGTAGAAAACCCTGTAGGGAAAAAAGGTATTCACTTGTTTAACCCAATTCTAACACTAGATCAATTTAAACCGTATGAACTATGAAATGTAAAGAAAACACTTAAATTTGTAAAACATAAACCACTTCATAATTCAAAAACAATTTGTATATTTTCATGATCACTTAAAGATTTTTATTCTTTTGAAGAAAATATTATTGATCAACTAAGCAAATTGTAGAGATTACGTTTAAAAAGCTTACGTTAATTATAAATGTACTTCATTTGCAAAAGTTGACCACTGTATAGTGACCAATTCGATGTTTAATAAGTTCTTTATAGTGCTGATTGAATTCTATCGATCAAGTTGTAATGTAACTACTAGCCTAAACAACTCCACATTACTAGCACTATGTAGAGATGGAAGGTGGATTTGGCTTAGCCGGTAGGAAATCCTAGATCTGCTCCTCTGCAGATTAGATCTCGGGTCAACCAGTTTCACTGTCTATAACCGTTAACACTGAGCTGTTATGGTCATTACATACCCTCTGTAGAACTGTGATGAATACACTGGTTGATCACTGTGTTTCTACTAATTGGATGTTTGTTTAGTCCTTTAAAGTGCTGATTGATAGATTTCAATTAACAAATATTTCTTACTGATATGAACCAAACAGCACAAAATCACCTTCCATATATTGCTTTACATATAATGTCACTGGTAATTCCACTGACGTAAATGTCACATTATATGATTAGTTAAAAAAAGACCAGTTGTATCAGTAATACATATTTATGGAAATGCTTTGAGTAAACATACTCTTGAATTCTTCAAATACAAATAATTTGGATGAAATGTTAATTAATCATTTCAAAATCATTATTTTAACTTCGAACTGCAGTATAAATAGTATGGAGAAGGAAGTACTTACACGATCTTGAGAAGAAACAAGTGAAAGAACGATATAATGTACTAGATTAATCTTGTTGTAATTTCAGTAAAACTTATTGTCTAACATCTATGAAATTTATCATTTACAATCCATTATCTATTTGCTACAATCGCTTATTATGTTGGCGCATTCATACATGGCTAAACAACGTTTATGAAGATCTACTAAATATCCGTTTTCTAATTAAATGCTAATAAAGTGTTTCAAAAATAGCTGAAAGATTGATAAACAAATTATCTAAACACATATAAATGAAAGTCTTTCCAGTACCTTATTACATGTGTGGATTGGATTCAAAATAACTTAGCCTTCTTCAAGGATTACATCGCTGTTTCAAATAGTCCCGGTAACATCATACTTATAGGGATGGAAAATACTAAATATAACTATGCACCACATGTGGTTGAAGTAAATTATCTCAATGAATGACTTACTCTTCTTCCTCAATTTCCTCAACTGTAGCTGTAATTAATAGATAAGTAACATAATGTTTTACGTTTAGTAGGATGAATTATCCTTAAATTGATTTTCATAAAAAGGTATATTTTTGTATAACCCTAAGCATTAAATGTTATTTGGTTCATTAAAGTTACTGTTTTGTGTTGAAAACAATTTACACAGATGTCTGACTTACGTATAGCAACAGATGACTGGACAGTAGTATCTATAACATAAGTGTACTAACTAAGCCATTTTAAATTTACATAAATACTTTCGTTTAGAACATATATATATGCTCAACCACATAAGCCTATACTTATCTCTTTTTCCGGTAAAATTAAACTTTACCGACTAACTTGCATTACTACCAATGACCTTGAGGCACCTTTTAACTAATGAGAATGCACTGGTAGATAAAATCACTACTTATTATCAAAACGATGAAACTTTTGAAAAAATTCACAGAAGATACACTTTTTACATGATTTATTAACTTTTGGAGGTTGGAGACAGGTTTATTGAGTTTAAATTCAAAATATGAGCGATATAAGAAATTATCTATATGGCTCCAAATCATGTTGTTTCTAGAACCTTTATAAGGTCTCGGAAAATCCCCCAGACATGACCAGTATCCATCGACGTTTTGTGTGTGAACACCAGTACTTGGGTCCACAAATTATCTTTGGTGGACTACGAGATGGTGAACATATCCAAGTCTATGGAGAGGCCGATAAGCTGTTCAGTCGTCTGTATAAGTTGTGGATCCTGGTTGAACGTACATCTGGATTATTGGCATCAGGGTCCTCACAGATCGATCTGGGACATACTGGAAATGTCCCATCCCTAAGGTTCTGTCGTGAACACCAAGAACCTACCAGTAAGATTAAAGCAATTATTACCTAGCCATTCTGTTTTTAGAGATCTTTCTTTATTATATTTTCTCTTTGTAATGGCTGTTTTATCTATTTCAACGATTCTTCCTACGCCTACCAGCGACAGATGTAAACGTAACACCATTTCTGAGTATATGTCTCTACAGTGCTTATACCATTGCACTGCTGTTACTTCGCTTACATTTGTAAGAGACGATGCCAGTGTAACAGGCAACTGTATAACCCATAATGCATCTAACATGCAGGTTTGCCTCAGTGCCAGTTTAGACTTGCTAATAAAACTGCCTGTTCTTATTGATTTCTTTCGCCAGCAACCATTGCAACGGAAGATTACTCCATCTCAACTATCTGTGGATAGTACTTGAGCCATATTGAGCCCACAATTACAAATCAACTCTCTACGAAGTAATCCGAGAGCTTGTTAATTAAAAATAATGTCTTTATTGAAAATTCCAATCAGCCGATCTAGAGTAAGCATTTCGAACTTGAATGGGCGAGCGACCTTGAAACAATTATTTTGATTCTGATTGGCACTCTCAAATTCGTCAACAAAGTTTAGTTCCATCCTTTTTCCAACGATGGCTTATTACTAACGAATATTCTCATATTGTTAAACAGTTGGCAACATATTAATTTGATGACGATCGCTGATAGTATAACTTCTAAAAAAAGTTGTCTGTTATGTAAATTCATATAATTTTCATCTTCCATGAATAGCTGTTTAGGCGTTAAATATTGATTGATTCATCAAAGTGTGTGGATATTTCCTAGAAGAGATAATACCTTCCACTTAAAGTGTAAATGTTAAAACTAATGTTAGAAGTGTGTGCAATATCATGTGAACTTAAAATGTATGCGGATTGCCTATACAAAATCAATCAGTCTTCATACTTATGTTTGTAATGCATTACGTAAAATCCTAATAACATTATTTGTTTGCGACGAAATACTGTATTAAGTAAGTAGGCGTAACGAATATCTGTAAAGTGTAGGCAACCAAGGCACTATATAATAGATGAATACTACCTTAAAATAAAATGACATAAGTACTGATAAATGAATTTATTTAAGTAATATTTTAAATAGTCAGTATAATAAGTATTAAAGATTTCCGACATTGTCTATACACTTGTCAGTATACTTACTTGTGTGGACTTTTTGGAGTGTGGGTTGATCTAAAATACAATTATATTACCTACATCAAATTATGTCATATACATATTTCTGTTCGGAGTAGGTTTATGAAAGGCTGTTCGTCTATACATTAGTTTTTTTATCTTGGGATATATTAATGCTTTACTACTACACTATTGGATGATGATGTCAGTTTTTGTTATCTTTTTGAAAGTGAATACAGAATTCATATATAATGATAACCTGAATACGATTTTAGTCATATACAATTACTTGAAGGTACAAACACTATTTTTGTAGAACAGGTTAATATGTCATGGATCCCCTTTGGTTACTTAGTGAATAGAAAAACGTGGTATATTTTAAATGGTCCATAGTATCATTTTCTAAATTAACAGTTGCTTTACAGCTTTCAGTACATTTATTTGTTTGTGTTCCTCGTAAATTGGTGCTGGTTTGGTACTAGCAAAAAGTAGAAAGCACTGGAAAGCTTTTTCCTTCTAGTATGGAAGTCCTCATCGGTGCACACTCTCAATTTCACTAGGGAATCAAATTCATTGTCTTCAGGTCTTACGATAAACGCTTAATCACTGGTATTACTCGGCCGGCGTCTAATATGTGAATTCTCACTTCCATCAACTTGCGATGGTCTTCATTATCATTGGTAATAACTGTTTCACTTCTGGAAATTTTACAAATTAGTTATCTAGCACAAAAACTACTTTCATTTCGTAAGATAATCAACTGCTAAACACATAAGTTACTTCACAATAAATACTATTTTATGTTATGAAATAGTTTAGTATTACTTGATTTCAAATTAGACATATTCACATATTCAATCAAAACACCTACAATCATAAAGGACAAGAAATATTATGTATATTTTGTTTTACTGATAATTTTTATATAATTTTCCAATCTTAAAATGTATTTGTACCTGATGCATTCATAACAATCTAAAATATTCACTAAGTATTCATAAGTAGAGAGCTGAGATATCCAAAACGGAAAAACAGGCATATCATATGTATATAATTACATGTCATAACCAAAAACAGAAATAATAAGGCAATAAAGTTATGTTGATGCAATTTGTATTACAAGATTTGTCCTTTAGGGTAAACATAATACTACTGATAACATTGTCTATGTGAATTATGATGAATATTGTTAATCTAACAATAATGTAAAGCAAATTATATGAATTGAGCAAGGTGAATGCACATTTGTAAATGGGGTAGGGTAGAAGTGCATAGAAGACAGTAATTTACAATACTCTTATGTAAGCGATGGTTCAATTTTTTTGCACTGGTAGATAAAAGGCTGAATAGGAATTTTTGATGCAGAAATAAAGTTTTCCGAAGTTTATCCCAACGCCTTCAACTTTATCTAGATTATTTCAAATTAGAAAAAATTTTTGACAAAAAGCCTATTTTAATTAGGTGTTTAACAGTTACAAAGGTAGATGGGATGAAGTTAATGACGTACTTTATTATTCTGTTCCATAACCACACCAGATCGAAGAGGTGTAAGTAAGAATAATGCAAATAGGTTTACAGGAGTAGTTAAGTTTTGCATACACAAAATGAGTGTAGGGGGGGGAGAAAGGATATATCTTCAATATTTTATACTTAGCTTTCCCAGTAATTTTAATTATGCTTCAAAAATAAGGTTTATTGTAGTTGCTTTAAGCATTCTATCTAATTATGTTAGGTCGACTTTGTAGAATGTTACCGATGATATCACTTTTAGTAACTGTTTGCAGATAGAGTTTTCATGCAGACATTGTCGAGTTTTGACTCGTTTATTATGTTCATTTAAGAACAGTTATGAATGAAACCAATTATCTGTTGTTTTACAACCTACATATTAACTTTTTTATTAGGTTAAACTTGTATATTCCCGTTGATTTGTTATAGACTACTAGACTCAGTAGTCTAGTGGTGAACGAGGTGGCGTTCGACACGAAATGGACTGAGTTCCAATCCCAGTGTGGACATCAACATTGGGATGCAGGTACATCCAGCCGAAGAGTCCCGAATAGGAGAAAACGCGCGTCCTGGATTCCACTTGCCAATCACAATCTAACTTATATGATCAACTTTTTTACTTCTTCATGTACACTGTTTTCTGAACATAATAACTTAATTATATTATTAAGCATTTCACGTAAATTTATCTTGTAATGCATTGTTGTGAAACTATTAAAACGGTTTTACTTAACAGTTAGAACCTACTTTTTTAATGCATTTATTTGCAGATTCGACAATCTTTCTGGAAAGTAGAATATCCAGGAAGACGTTTACGTTTTTGTGTTTGACACTTAGGGATAAATTCAGTCTTAGGTTGGGGATTATTGAAAAATATTAAGTAATTCATCATCTGCTAAGAGGAAACCACATTGTGACTATTATGTTTTGTTTATACGTTTTGTTGTTGAGGCGAATTAAGTGACTATCATATATTTATGGAGTATTTATTTTATCTTATCCACGTATATATAGAAATATATCCACATAAATTCATATATACTGTTCAGACTGCACTTGACCAGGTTTCACTTCAATGGTTCCAGTAATTCCCCTTACCACTTCATTATTAAGAGGTACAATAAATTTAATTTCCTAAGTATCCCGAGCATTGATATTTATAGTTTACTTACCATCGAGAAACTATTACGTTGATGAAAATAAGTTCTAAATGTTCAGTCACCTCCTTTCAACTGTATTCTGTGTTTAATGATTATAACGTTATATTCACTGTATGTTTAATTTTTTAGGTTAGGCCTTGTTAATTCGACAATATTCTTTTCATTTCATAAGCTAAGAAAATCATTATTACTATGAATACTCTCTCTGCAATCTTTGAACTGTATATTACACCAATACGACTTGATCACTTTATTATTCCTGTTATCACAACTATCATAAGATGTTATTTTTTCTATTACCCATGATTATAATCACATTATTTGTCTGTTTCATCAGTGGTTTTAACTTTACACTATAAAGAACAACAGGTTACCCTTTTAAAACAACCTCTGAACTTGACAAAAGACAGATTTTAGATACTTAGTTATTTGTATTCGTCACAGGTTGGTGCCAGCTGAGTATCTTTGAAGATAAGAGATAACTGCAAAGATGTTTCATCTTATTATTGACGCTTCAGTAATGTGCTCCCTCGATTCCATCAAGTTTTTAACCAGTAGCCTCCGTGTACCAGGGAGAGGGCTTAACAATCTATACCACTGGACTGGCCTCCAGCGATATAACTCCCACTTCAACGGATTTGTTATATAGCGTAAAGACTATTCATTACCACTAGTAATAACTGTTTCACTTTCAACATGTTTCAGGTCTGCTTGTCATAACTTCACTATAGAAAATTGGTTCCCAGCTTACATTAATCTGTGATGAATATAACAATTAAACTTATTACCTATTCACACAAAACCACTTTAATCAAAATTTTAGATGTATTATAGCAATATTCTGTAGAACTTGCTATTCATATCAATTTTCACAGCATGATTTACTAAAAATTTATTATATGCCTTACTTTGGTCATTGTAATGCAGTGTATGTTGATTAGTCAAAGAAACCAGTGGAAACCAGTCAAGAACTGACTAAGTTAGAAATTTCAACCATTAAAAATCGACCGACTCAGTGGTCTAATAGTTCAGCTTTCACCGTAAAGCTTGACGATCCTGTGCTAGCTTCTCAACTGAAGTCGTAGAAGCACACTTATGAACAGTCCTTTACTAGGCTAAAACAACTGTTTAGTGTTAGTTTCTGGTCTTCAATCGTTATCCAATTCACATCAATCCCTAATATTAAATTCACATTGAATAACCTCTACAACACCCAATTATAAAACATTTTAAAAAGTATTCTGAAACTAAACATTATCAAATGTAACACATAACGATTCCATTATACTCATATATTTGAAAGGGATATTAGATACATTTTCTTCAAAAGTGCTCATACATTTCACTATTAATTGAAATAATTATGTAATAATTTTTTTCAGTGGGTATATGTTACGTAATTCTAAATACAATAAGTCCTATTGAAAGAGATTCGTTACCACTGTAATTTAATCATGACCATAAAAGACCATTCAATATCAGACCTTAAACTCGAATCTATACCGATTCGATCAATTATTTACAAACAGCAATAATTTTATTGAACATTGAAAGCAGTCTATTGTGCCTTTCATTTTTGTTATTTCATAATATCAGCTTAACTAATGTAATACTTATGCATTGAAAGAACTATTGAATGAATTTGAAATATATTTAAATAAGTAAATTAATACATCTTTTCAACTAATATAAATAACTTAGAACACTAAATATATTCTTACCTAACAAAATAAGTAGTAAGAACATAGTTACATAATCAAAATTATTACCTTCTTAAAAGTAGTCTGTTATATATATTTAAACAAATAAGTTATTTAACTTGTCATTCATGTATCTAGCTTGGATTGGCTAACTTGTTTTGAGTAATTTAACCAATGAAATTATGTTTATGATTTTATTATTAAAATAGCTTATGTAATTAGTATCAATGGACATAAATGGTTTCAAATCAAAATTCAATGTTTCAACGTTGATTAAACACAAGCACTTTGATGTCTGTTTAACATGTTTTTGTACAAATATTCAGTATGGTACTTTGTATAACATAAGATTTGGAGATACGTTACATAGACCATATTCCACATAGTCATGGTATATGTAGAAGACGAGATGAGAAAAAAGTTGAGATAACATCGAAAGGAACAATAATCTGCACATAATATACAGTTTCAAATGGACAGAATACAAAATATTGTAAATTTACAGTATTGATAGTAGGAAAATTCATAAAAGTATCTGTAATACATTGATAGACTTGAATTAACTGACTACTGTCGTGCTGACAACAATGAAGAGATTTTTATCTTAACTGATAATCAAGTATATAAATCAGAATATCTAAAAGTTGTTTTACTTGTTGTTTAACAATCTTACAAAGTGTCTTTTAAGAAATACATTCTGTAACTACAGCCATTAAGATATTCGGCTGTGGTCAACTACCTCTGGTACTGAGAAGTATGCACTAAATGGTCACTGGTTAATGACAGACGTTGCCACAGTTCAGTTCTATTTTAGGCTGTCCTACCATCATCACTACAATTCACATAAAATCAGTCTTTTAAATCTGTAGCTATACTTTAACTTAATCAACAAAAATATAATTAGGACTAAAACTTAGTAATGAAGCATGGTATTAGTCACTACTGAATGTTCAATAAATGTAAACATGTAATCACGATATTCAGTTTCGTTATTATGGTATAAATGCTTTTGGCAAATATTTGTGCCTAATGAGAATAAACAATTTAGAAACATTTTCAATAAATGTAAGCGATGTAGCCCACTTGGAAAAGTCATGCTTGATTTTAGCAAAACATTGTGCCAACAAAGTATTTTTACCGTATTTAAAGGGATATAAATGGTCTGGAGGTGCTATTGCATAAATAATCTATATAATATACAAGATAACCAAAAGTCGCCGAAATTCAAACGCTAAAAAAAAGAAATTTTGATAAACCCATAATCATCGGATGGAGACAGTTTTTAGAGTGTTATTTTATCTGCTTCTTGCATTTACCAATCAATGAAAATCAATGAACATCAGACAGCTAATTTATTCTACTATGGAACTCTTTATTAACGCACAACCTTGATCGCACCAGGAAATTATACATAAGGCCTTCAGGTCTCTTATCGAACACTTGATTATAGACTCCTGCACAGTACTGAGGCTAAGCGTATTTAACTCAAAACTCACGTACTATGTATATTCTATGTATAATGTTTAGCAGTTTTGTATGGTAACCAATCACGATCAATTTGTAATAAGTACAAACAACAAAACCTGGTAATGTTTTGCTGTTCAGAATAAAGACTATTAATGATAAACTATGTTAAAAAGATCACGCTGTTGTTGTGTTATTAATCTCATTCAGTAAACAAAAGAACTGTAAAGAAAGGGAGTGGTATACACTCAAGTAATCTTAAATAAAAGGGTGTTACAAATAGAGAAACATTGTTTACCAATGTCATCATAGTTAATAACTTCATATACATAGTGATTCATTTTATTGCCATAAAAGATAATTAATAGATTTAACAAACTAAAACTAACTTCACTAGCTATAAATTCAGTAAACAAATATGTGAAAGCTTTTTCGTAGTGCATATATTATTAAGTAAATTTTACTTAGATGTATCTCTGGATATCAATTATTGCGTTAAATGACAATGAAATTGTTGTATTTGAAGTAGGGATGGCCGATATTATCGATCCTGTTATCCGCCGCGCTATTGTCTACAGCTAACACCCAGCCTTACCTTAATCTATTGCTCAGGCACACAGATCCGACTGATTATCAAGAAGCCAACTAGTTATTCACACGTATGTTTTATATAACAACCAATAATATACAGAAGTCGATTTCATCTTTGTAGACGTTTAAGATTGGATCGATTGTGAAGATACTATTTTATGTTATTCGTATTATACTACTTATTAATCTTAACTACTATATATCTTTATTAATAATTTTGGAATACCTTGAAAATTTATTGTTCAAAATAATCGACTTATTCTTTTATTTAATTTGAATTTTCCACAGTTGAAATGATTGTCAAACAACTATCACTTGTTGTACTTCGTCTTTAGTAGACGAAATGATTCATTGTATAACTCTCTCGACAGTGATAACTCTTATGAAATCTTTACAAGGGATGATTAGATTTCTAACCAATTTCGTTGTATTGAAGATGCTACCTGCTTCAAAAGTAGTATACATAATCTTTAGAAAAAGCATAAAGTAAACTAGAAAGTTTGTACGCCGCATACATATTGTTTTACTATGAAGTGTAGGCCAAGTATTGGATTCTTATTATTACGCATAAAAGACAGTATCGTCAACTCATCATAATTCTTATTCAATTTCCACAATGTTCTTTATTCTTTTTAGTATTTAATACAACTATAGAAATACTATATTCCATATAGTACAATACGTCACAATAGAATCTGAAGCAAAGGGAATAAAGAGTACTATGTGATACAGTCTACATGATTCACTTTGAATTGTATCGACTACTTTACATTTGTTTATAGATATGGATGAATAAGTAATGACTTAAAGAATTTTGATCATAGTTGGTTAACACACTGTAAAATCATTCAAAAAGAATTTATTTTCTTTGATTGCATCATGAAACAGCATTTAGTTTACTTTAAGCCAACACATCAAGTATTCACTGTTTTTGACTAAACGTATATTGATAGGCAACTTAAAAATCTACACCTGATTTCATGCTCCATTACAAGTGATCATATAGAGTATTTATGTAGTGTTTTACTTTTCAGCATCCGTGAAAGAACACTCTGATACAATTAGCGAAATATTTACTCATAGTTTTCATAGGTAAATTACTAAGTGTGATCCTAAACGTCAAGTAAATGTTTCAAATACGTATTAATGTAATAAACCTATGACTGTATTCACAAACTGGTATTCGTTAGACATTTCATAGAATGGACAGATTTATGTGGATTTCGTATTTTGAAACAATCGCAAAGGTGATGGAATACCACATATACACGTAGATATGTATATACCAATGCTTCAAGAAAATACCTGATTATCTAATTTTTCTCATTGCTTGGTTATCAATTAACCGAAGAGGTAAACTTGCTTTCTTAAAATCTTTCATATACCATTAAATCTGAAATTATTGGCAGTGAAATCGAAGTCATGTATGAACACAACTTTACATTGAAACAATAAACGTAGTATGTTTCGTTTGAATCAGGCAAAAAAGCTTGGTGACTTTTTCTAGATACATTTCTATCGATTTTATTTCGTTTGTTGACTAGTTTTATTTGGAGTGTCAAGATGTTATATCAAACGTAACTAGTATTTAAACCTACATGTTTCAGATGTGTTTACCTTAGCATGATATCTACGTACGGTTAGTGACACTAGTGCTGTTATTTACCAAAGTAATTAGTACTTTTAACGCTTAGTTGTTATGTACTTTAATATTCCGCATCACAGACAAGTACATTAGCTGACACTAACTTTCAAACCAAGTTATAGAACAGAGTATATCAAGTCATTGTGAATGTTCAACCTAAGAAAATCGGTTATGGTGAAGGCTGTAAAAAACAGAGTCGTTTAGCATTGGTGTGCCATTTTGTAATAATAAACCTTTGATCTCAACGTTGTATGCGACTTCTTGTGTTTCCAGCTTTGAATCCTATGGAAACCAGCATTTACCAAATTTGTAGATTGATTCAAGCTGACAACAAACTTTACAAACAAATCTGTATCATGCCAAGAGAAATATGTATCACAACATTCATGTTGAAATAAACTTCTTCACTTCCTGAATCGATGTAGTAAGCTGTACAAACAAAAATTGCACATGTGATATTTAAACTGGTGCTAATTTGCATGGTATGTTACCTGTATATTTTGTGAGATTATGTTACTCACTTATTCCAGTAGGCATATTTTTGTTCTTAAGTGACCATGTTTTTATTCACCACGTTTATTCCTTTATGGTTATCTTTAAATAATGATTATGTAGGTGTTATGTATATAAAATTTAAGATAAAACTCAAAGTGATTGATTGTCTGGTCACACCAACTCTGTCCTGCAATTTCCTCTCTTGTTCTTACCAAGTGTTATTCATTCGTTTTATGTTTACCAGTGCAATGTGTTCTTTGGTCTTCCTCTTTTCCTTTGGCCTTTAGGATTCCATGTTGGTGCTTTGCTTGTGAATCAGTTTGATGATTTCCTAAATGTGTGTTCAATTTACCTCCAGCCTTTTTTCTTAACTTTTTCTTCGGACGGAAGTTGGTTTATTCTCTGTCACGGAAGATTGTTTCTAATGGCATCTGGTCAACGGATACAAAGCATCTTACATAAGTAATTGTTTACAAATATTTGAATCTTTTGACGGATGCTTTTCGTAGTTCCTCAAGCAAGTTTCATCTCCATACAATTGAACTGTCCTCACGTTTGTATTGAAATCCTGACTTTGCTGTTGACTGACAGCTTGTTTGAGCTCGAGATGTTAACCGCATGATAATATTAATAAATGTATATGTACATAATGACTACGAAAAAAGGTGAAGGCAAGTAACATGTTTGCATCACCGAATAGTTTTAATTAAAATTATATTGAATAAAAGGTTCCCTTCGAAAAGTATTCATGTCTGTAAGTGAAAAACATTTGTTTTATTACACACATACCTGTCACACTAAAATGTAAACAGATTTGTAAAGACTCTGTAAGTACAATAGGCCAGATTTTGCTACGTATATCTATATAAGATGAATAAAAATCCCATATATTACAATAAATTCGTTCAGTAAGACATAAACCGATTTTAGTTTTCTTTCACAGCTAGTCTTCCTTACTGTTGGATGTGAAACGAGGATAAACTTTACAATAAAATTACATTATGGTTAGAATTGATTACATAATATCTGTTTAGTCCTATTTAGAACTCATCCACTAGATATACCGACGACAAAGTTTTACTGTTCACTGTCTAAAGAAAATTTCACCTGTGTCTTATTTTTGTAGTTGGTGCATTTGATGACAATGTTCTTCTATTAAGCCTTGAAATTAACTTAAAAGTAAAACACTTTGGATTTGTGATTCATTGAGATTAAAAGGAAATAAAATTTCTGCTTACATGTTGATCATCTCAAAAATTGCATAACATGCAATCATTACTGACAATATTTCTCCTTTAACTTATTCCAATTTACTACAAATGGCTTACTGGTTGTAGAGTTGTAATGATTTGTATCCGAATCAAACACATGACATTTACTATATTTCACATGTCATGTTAAACTTTTTGATTACTAATACATTTTGTGTAACATACAAAGAACTAGTACATTCTGGATTCAACTAACTATAACATGCTATAAGAAATGTACAGCGTTTTCAGTAAACAATAATGCCATTTATTACTTTCTTTAATTCTTTAAACCATATACAACAAGTATAAGTAGTCACTAATTTCAAAAATTAGTATGTTGATGAGATAGATGAAATAATGCATTACAGTTAGTCACGTCAGTTGAAAGTGATAAATGATATAGCTAAACTTATTTTATCAGCTGAGATTCATTATTAGCATAATTAGCATAGTTATGATAAAATATGTAAGAACTAATAAATTAACATCGGTCTATCAATCAATCAGATTATTAAATTCATAGATGGTGGTATATTGTGCTCTATTCTATTGGATACTTTAAGTTCTATTCCTCAATGATATAATTAGTTAAATTTAAAGATTACACAATAAATGAATTTATGACTTATGGTTATCATGATCAATTAATAAAGTCAATGTTTCAAATATATTGTTAATATGTCCTAGACGGGATGACATTCATAACTAAACTTCTAAAAACAACTAAGAAAGATGCTTGAAAGTAATTATCAGTTATTAGTGACCTCTGTAAATTCTCAACCATATACGTATATGAATACATGATAAACATCAATAACACTCAATGGTTTAATTCATGAATTAAAAGAATCTTTAGTAATTGAATTTATTCTTAGACTGGTTATATTTTCATAGAAAAATTGATGATAAATACAATCATACACTCAGTGAATCGACTAACTCAATTCGCTAGTTATTCAAAGTTTCATTACATCGGCATATTGAATGAATTAATAATGTTAAAGTTTTTTTTATTCATTGTATTTAACTAAGTAATTTTAATTATTAACGAGTAATTTGTTTATTATTTTGTAAAATCGTTTTATACTACTTTAATTTAGTAATGCATAAAACGACGTAATAAACAAAAACTCTGCAATTGTTTACAGTCATATACCTGCAAACATATTCGGCTTATAAGTATAATTTTGCAATCAACATCAATAATACTAATAAACTTATATCGATAAACAAGTTATAGAACAAAATACTACTTTTAAACATACTTATTTTAAAGACTGTCTACACAATACTAACTAATGTTTATATAATCTGAAGTAAAACTTGAAGATAATACTAGTAACTTGATTGTTTTCATACGTGAAATGTAAAATGAGCTAAGACTATAGAACGAGTAAGTATAAATAGTAATTACGTAATAATGTTGTATTCATTAAATTATTCAAGGTATAATTATGTATATTAAAGTAGCTTTCAAAATTCTATTGGTGATTCTTGTCATTGAAGATAAATAAATGTTTTTACTGGAATATTCTGTTAATAATATTCATATTGTCTATATAGCATAAGTTTAATTAGTTATTTCAATATTGTCTTTTGAATGTGTTTCAATCTTCTCGTTGGTTTGATATGAACTGCAATTAGTCAGTGTTTATTACCATATTTGCATTTTGAGTGGATTACTTTAATATAACAGAAGTTTACAAGTATTATATAATTCAGATTGTGGTTAGTAAGTGAAATCCAGATCATGCATTTCTTATTATTTGGGGCATGTTGGCAACAGTGACTAATCAGTTTCAGTTCATATCAAACCGACTGGGAGATTCAATAACATTTAAATTATATCTATATATCCATAACTGTATGGACCCAGTAACCTAGTGGTGAAGGCGATGGTATTCGCTATGGACTGGACTGACTTTGTGTCTCCGATGTAAACATCAACACTGGCAAAGGTACACAGATTCTACTTACGAACTATAATTTAAATTAAAGTAAACACTATCAATTTTGTATCAATGTTTCCATGTAAACATCATATTAGTCTACGAATTAAAAAACAGTTAAGAACAGTTTTTAAAATAGCTGCCTCCTTTATTACTCTTTCATTCGTAAGAAATGTTAGTAAAATTATTAGAAGTTATTGTTGGTTAGGTTGATATGATTAACAGTTGTACAGCTTATTTACAATACAATGTTTAATTTATATATAGTTTTACACAACTAACTTGTATGCTAATGATAATCATACTTTTTACGATAAGGTTGTCTTTGGTCAGTAGAATCCGGTGTACAATTTCTCGAACGTACATTCAGTAAGTTATTGTGTCAAATGGTAAGAAAACGTTAACAATATTAACTGCATTAATAATAAAGCCACCTTAATCAGTCTTATGATTTAAAAGTTATAAGTTTGGTAGTTATTTAAATTTTATAAACAAAATAATGTTGTATAATGTAATTAATTTCAAGAGGTGTTACTTCATTTGACTACATTATGCCTATAGAATTTGATTATTGCCTAAATAATCATTCGAAATTGTTACGATTCATCATGAATAGGAATAAAAGTATCTATGAGATAGATGGTTAGCCAAATAATGTCAATCATTTAAATGTAAACACTGGTTTCAGCATTCAATATAAATTATGTTGTAGGTATCAGCCAGTAATGTTAAAAACATGCCTAAGTTTCAACAAGAAGCAAATTAACACATTCTAATATCATCACAGAGATTGCTATGTGATAATTTAACTATTAGTATTAACGTTTAGCCATTTAGGTTGGAATATTGTGCAATTACATTTGACTTTACAAATATATTATGTTTCGTTAAGGCTCATTCAAGTTTATTTAAACAGCCATTTCTAAAAATTCAATTGTCTTTTGGGTATTCTAGCATATCAAAATGTTACGCGTGAGTTCCATCTTGGTTGTGAATCAGTTTTTAAAATTACAGAAGACATAAAATACAACCTCATAGTGAGAATGTACACTAGGCCAACATTTTGGGTCTAATGAGTAATAAAACTGAAGAATATATGCAGCTCAAAATAATTGTCAACCAACCTTAAAGTCAGACTCTTCAGTTTGAACGTCAAGAAAGTTCTATTGTATGGAGCTGAAACGTGGGGAACTACCACAAACATCATCAGAAGGGTACAACTAATTATAAACAACTATCTACGCAAGATACTGAATATCCGTTAGCCTGAAACCATCAGTAACAGACTACTATGGGAGAAAACAAACCAACTTCCATCCGAAGAGGAAATTAGGAAAAGCTGTTGGAAATGGACAGGACATACAGTGCGGAAATCATCGGACTGCATCAAGAGACAAACATTAACTTGGAATCATGTTGGGAAACGGAAAGCAGACGGCCAAAGAACACAATAAGTCTAGAATAGGAAGCTGATATAAAAAGGATGAACAGAAACTTGAAACAGCTAGAAAGGACAGAGTTCAATGAAGAATCCTAGTGAACGGCCCATGCTCCTCCATGGGGGATTACGGGTGTAAGTAAATAAGTAATAAAACAGTTAATTCTGGTGATAATAACTCACACATGCAACTACAGATTTTTGTCGATCACCTACAATTCACCTTATATTATATAACATTGGACGTAACGTTTAATCATTTAAAATACTTGGTTGTCGTAAATTAGCGTACTCTAACATTTATCAGAAAAAACACATCACTTACATCCATATTCAATGATCAACTATCAACAGTATAATTTTCATTATGAAACAGATAATGATATTCTTGTTTCACTTTTATAAATCTTATAAAACATGGAAGCCTTTCTTTTTAAATCAGCTACTTAAAATGTATTGTAGGTTAATATTTTTAGCTTTTTTACCCATTAAGTCATTATCAAAAAGGAAATATGGATATTTCATCTCATAAGCGTTTTAATGTTATCAGATTTACTATTAATGCTGTAATTGATTGGTATGTACCACACGGATTACATGTAACTTCATCGATTACTCATTTATGTTTCTAAGGTATGCGAATAGAAAAACACAAAGAAATAATATATATCCATCAATAAAATCTATTAGATTTCTTGTAGTGTAACCAAATAAACTATACAATGAGATATACGCATTTCAAATGCAAATACTAAGACACAATTAATAATCTATAGATAAGCAAACCAAATTATCTAAATGAATGTGGAAATTATAAATTGATGCAGAACAAAAATTAATAGTAGCAGATAAAAAAAACCATATTCAGTACTATGGGCAACTGTACTTTATGAAAACATCGAAGTTATAGATTTGTGTTTTCATTCAGTTAATCAATGCCTGTTACCCCATGTGAAGCAGAGGCTGCCGACCAGCATTCTCCAGCCAACTCTGTCCTGGGCTTTCCTTGTCAGCTCTTCCCAAGTGCTCTTCATTCTCTTAATATCTGCCTCCGATTCTCGACGCAATGTGTTCTTGGGTCTTCCTCTTTTCCTTTGGCCTTCAAGATTTCAGGTTAGTGATTGTCATGTGATACAGTTTGATGATTTCCTTGGTTGTCAGAAGGGGAATTGACCTCTTGGCTTTCGAAGAAACTCGGCTTTTTCCATGAGGCGTCATAACTCTTCTAAATGAAGACCTTATAACTCCCAGGGCAGAGTTAAAATGATTAAAATGTTTTTACTGGTTAGCGTTTTCTAGCAAGATTGTTTTTGTTTACCCTATGGGGTTGTTAACCCCATGCTCAACCCTCCTCCTTTATCCGGGAATGGGAACCACAGCAACCCTGGGAGGGCTCCAGGCTGAGTTTTTATGTCTTAGCAAAAGCAAATTAAAACAAACACTTCATGATAACTTATTTATTTACAAGTAACATTTCATTATTGTCACATTAAATAGATGATATGAATTAATAATACCATTTGTCAAAATTTGTGTAAATAGTTCATGAAGAGTTAGGGCACCAAGTAAATAGATGACACTAAATAATTTATATTTAATTTATAAGGATACTTTTGTTTTAATGGCCAAATGATTTGTGGGATAATTTGTAAAAATTAGATGGTTGCTAACTTGGATGTGTTTGAATCTTCTCGTTGGTTTGATATGAACTGAAGTTGATCAGTGTTTATTGCAAAATTTGCATCTTGAAAGTGTTGTATAGACAGAGCAATAGTTCACGAGCATGATTTGAGTTGAATTGTGGCTGGAGGGTGAAATCCAGAATACGCCTTTTGTAATATTCGGGACTTATCAGCTGTATGTACCTACATCTCAGTGTTGATTTTTACGCAGGGACTTGGTCACCCAGTGGTAAACGTAGTGGCTTTTGACATTAAACAATCTGAGTTTTAGTCTTGGTGTAGATAATAATACTGGAATGCAGGTACCTCAGGCTGATGAGTTCCAAATATGATGGAACACGTATCGTGTATTACAGTTAACAGCCACAATCCAACTCAAATCATAATTACATGGTTTCGTTACCTTTGATTCGATCAGCCTGTGTAATATAGTACACCAGATTTAATTATTTCAGTAAAATTTACTGCTGAAATCATTAGTAAAACAGTCTACGGGGTATTTATGTTAATTTGTTTTGAATTTCTTTAGAATATTTAATATTTTTATTAGAGATTTATTCCTCATTTCTTATCATTTAGCACCAGGTATTCCACAACCATGGTTAGATGCATTCAATGGTAAGCTTGTACATACAATTTATGTTAATTTTAAACTAATCACTGAATGATACAAGCTGCATGAAACGTTTACACATCAGTGGATGCTGGGTGTTTGTTGATATTCATAGTGATAATTTAACATCAGAGATTAGTGTTACCACCTAACCATCATATTCTCTGTGAACATTACTGACAAATCATATATTCAATGATATTTAACGGTTTGTTTTGCATAATTAAGTGTCTAAAAGTAATATAGAGTATGGAACGATAAACATTTCTGAGTTATACTTATTGCATGTTTGGTTGACTAAAAGATGTAAAGGCAAAAAGTTACCTTCAGGCTATCCTTCGACAAGGTTGTCATTAACAATTGCCTCATTCTAACAATGGTTATTAGCATAGATATATTGTTAATGTATCAGTTATGTTATATACAACAAGCATTTGTTAATAAAGTACTACACTTATCATGCATAATCTCTTGATAATGAAATTCACAAGCTGAACTGAAATGATCATGTTTTTAGCTTAAGTGCCTTAATATAACAAAATGAATACTACTGGAAATCAATTGAATCATTAGAATTTCTAAAAAAAAAAAGATCATGTAAAGTTAATTAGTTATTTTAGTAATTATTTTCAATTAATTTCTAAGCGAAGTTATAGGATTTCATGAATATTTTGTCGAAGACTTAAATTCTTTTTTGTAATCTTTAGAAACTATTATTCACTTTAGTAAACATTTAAGTAATACAGACATAGTTAAAAGTATAAGTGATCTACGGACGGCATGATAATGCATTAATCACAGATCAATGTTTGCATTTTCCTCAGTTGCTGAAGTAAACACACTTTAAATGGATTTTATTACTGTAGTGCTTTTATTTTATATGTGACTGTACTGTTTACATAAACTACTGTTGTTCAAATGAAATGCATTAAAAATATGACTGGTTATGAGTGATAGCCACAATGGTGTATAGATATGTTACTGGTTATAAAGAAATTCATTTAGTTGGTATTGATAGATCAGTTTGAATGATTATATCATCTCACACACATTACTACAATAATAACGTTTATACTGATGCTTAGTTCATTTGAATAATATTAAACTGGTTTTGAGCTTACCATGTTTCGTTGTACATAATCCCTTACACTCAGAGGAAAGTTTTGAAGAATGCCGTTACTACATAGCAAATTAAATTGGCATAACATTCTGTAGAACATTTCAGTTGTTGTTGAAATAGATTGAAGTATAGATTAGAGATTAATAGCCTTCCAAAGAAGTAAACAACTTGGATTCCATTTTTCTGAAATCCAACATTTCATTGCTAAGCTGTGTTTGCTATGCAGTCACTAAATAAAATGCATGTATATTTTTAATTGCAAGTTTTCTACAGACCTATTAACTGTTGTCATTTTTGTTCCTGTTCTAGTGTTATTGCTATTTTATTATGGACTTACTATCACATTTTATACATACAACTCTCATAACTGTAGTTTTATTTTCTGTATATATCTTGATTTATGATTAATAAACAGATGTAGTTGTTTTCCTTAATAAATGACACTGCCTGGACATTGATTTGATGTTTTATTTGTGGGTATATTCCCCTGTTCTTACCGTTGGAAGGGTTATGGATATCCTAACACTGTGTAGACTAATAAAAGTTTAGTTATATCAGGTGACAGTTTATAATACGAGCCCACTGGTTGTACATATTTATAGAAACACCTACATAGATTAAGTGTCTAGAAGATAGCAGAGATTCATTAATCAGAAAATCAGTAGGAACCAGTTTACATTACAAAATTACATCATTTAATTTATTAGTGAAATTCTTAGTAAATTTGTCAGCCGGGAGCTGCTTAATGAGTGCTTGGTCTGTTCTAGTGTTATTGCTATTTTATCACTGCCTGGACATTGATTTGATGTTTTATTTGTGGGATATATTCCCCTGTTCTTACCGTTGGAAGGGTTATGGATATCCTAACACTGTGGTAGACTAATAAAAGTTTAGTTTATATCAGGTGACAGTTTATAATACGAGCCCACTGGTTGTACATATTTATAGAAACACCTACATAGATTAAGTGTCTAGAAGATAGCAGAGATTCATTAATCAGAAAATCAGTAGGAACCAGTTTACATTACAAAATTACATCATTTAATTTATTAGTGAAATTCTTAGTAAATTTGTCAGCCGGGAGCTGCTTAATGAGTGCTTGGTCTGTTCTTATTTTTATTTATAATTTTTACCAATTTAATTTCTTTAAATAATAATTTTCAGTACGTTGGAATAAGACAAAGGGGTGAGTTTATGAAGACAACTATATGGATCCAAGTCACTTTATTAAATAACACTTACCTAAATTATTAATCTTTATTCTGACTGATAGAGTATATGGACGAAGTTGAATCGTGGATGTAAATTTAGCCTGTTTAGATTGTTGAATTCGATTTAGTTCACAGTGACAGTGTGCAAATTATCATTATTACACATAAGTTGCCATCAATGTGGCATTTTGCAGAATATTTTAGCGTTTGTGCTTGTTATTTAAGCATATCGCAGTTTAAAATAAAGACTTCTATCATATGGTATTACTAAAATCCATATTCAATCTGTCAGTCGAATAGGATTTAACAGCTGATTGATTCATTTTGACTTATATTTGTAAGTTTCTACAATTGACATTTTTCAGGAATCAGGGCTAGAGGTCAGGGGTAAGCTTTCGTGTGTGAATGATATGGATTCACATTATTTTATTGAACATCAATAATGTCTACAACTTTTAAATAATGAATTGTTGACATACATAATTGTCGTAAAATGAAATAAAAGTTAGTATCCATAGTACAACCATTTTCAGTGTACCGATTTGTATCTATAGTCATGATTTTTTGTTGATGAATAAAAAACCTGGTGACGTTTAACTGTGGTTGTAAACTTTGGTTTTCCAGTTTTTCAAATTCCATGTAGTAGATTTCTTTAATTAACAACCACAATTTAAATAGCATGCTCCAGAATATTTCGATTTGTTAGTATGTTGTATAAATAAATTACAACTTAATTTCGAGAATTTTCATATGCTGCATTGATAGAATTCTTAGTAGCTCCCGTTATTGTGAATAAGCTTAACTACCGTTTAGTTTGCTTTTGCTTTATATTTGTCAGTTTCATTTAACTTTCTACTTTTAATTGCTAATTTTCAGTTGCGATTTTTCTAACAAACGGAGTAAACCATCGTATGTACAATACGGATTCATTTCATCTTATTGAATGCCACTTAAATCTATAGCTTTTTGATAATGATTAATTATAAACATAAATTTATCACAAATTTACTTAATCTAATTGCCAACTTGTTTACATCGCAGTTAATGAACTTAATGATGAATATCACCGAGTCAATCGAGTATGCACAGAGTATATTTGCTATTAAGATATCATGATTATGTAGTGGATTCATTTCATCAGTTGTTATATTGACAATATCTTAGTTATTTACTGATGTGAATAGTTTACTAAGCAAACTGAATACTATCCAAAATCATATAAGTTTATCCTGTGGAGTGTAGAAGAACAACCAACTTCCTTTCCTAAATATATTTGTCATCGGAACGAGGATAGGTCTGTCAAACGTTCAATTTACAGAAAATCTACATGGATAGGATAATAAATGTGCCTTCATAGTTACTGTCCAGGGAAGTAAAAAAAGGGTTAATGAAAGCCTATTTAATACGAGCGACTGTAATCGTGTTAAGGCGATACTGAGAAAAATATAAGTCTATTGACAGAAACGCTAATGTTAGTACAACCTACTGTATTTCTAATGTCCAAAAAATCAGTATATGTCACTTCGCATTATACAGGCAACTCAAATACCCTTGTGTTAAAACAAAGCTTAAATCGGCTATTAACAAGACATTTTATACAGCCAAGGTAGTTGTAATTGAAAAGTCTAGAGCATTGATTCGCAACAAAACCTAAACGGTATGTCGGCAGATGCGTCACATTCCACTGTGTCTATCATCTTACGTGTATGTGTGGACACATACATACGGAGGATCTGGCTTTAGGGGTAGCTGAACACAAACAGATCCAAAAACAAATCAACCCGAATGGCGAAACTAAAGTACGGGATAAACAATCTTCATCGTCAATTACTAAACACCTAGTTGAGACAGGCCACATAATTGAAATTAAATCATTTTTTGTGATGTTGTCTAAGAGTTCTCTAGAATGTATACTGAGGTTTGTTGATCAGGTTGTTCGAAATGTATTCTGCAAATATTTCACATAGCTCTGATAGACTTCGTCTTCTTATTGTATTGATTAAGTCTACTGTTAATTTTTATAGTAAAGAATTTTGATACCAACACGTTCTCTTTAGTTGTTGATAAGGAAGACTAATTGACCATCCTTTTTCTCATTAATGGTATTTCACTTGAAAATACTACTATCAATGTGAATACAACGTTACTAATAATCAATAATTCATTATTATTCGCTTATTGTATTTGCAAATAACATACATTTTTACAACCACGTTGTCATGCATTTACTAGATGGAACTGTGTAACAAACGTCCACTAAATTAATCAATGTAAAATGGTGTCAATATATTTCATTATATTATCAATTGTATCGCAAACAATTAATCAGAACCATTCACATAAAACTAGAATTCACTGTAATTACAAGTGGTTACTATTCAATCTTGATATTTAGGGCAAATCGTGTTTTAGTTTACTGTTTCTTTTTTACAACGACAAACCTGCAAATATAATAATGTAGAAAACTAACTTATATAATGTTGGAGTCGAATTTACTAGTCTTTAGTGTGCAAAGGCCAATTTTAACCTTACGTCTATAGCAGTTAGGAAGAATGAAATGACATTTGATAGAATAATTACTATATGCGATTTGCCACATACTTGAATACAAATAAAAGTGGTTTATCAAATTAAGAGACTCATTATAACCTGGGAAAATGTCCTGCGGAATTACTGAGCCTATGCCAAAAACACCGGCGTCTTTGACCAATGTGAAACGCTTCTCAAAGATGGGCTCAAAGTCATCTACTTGGCGTATAAAAGCTCTTTTGCGCCTCTACTGTCCATATACATTTTTCATTGGTTAGTAGTTTGTACCGTGGTCCAGCGATCTCGTTAAAATTTCTTATAAGGCGGTTGTAGAGTGCTACTCTTCACATAAGCTGTTTGAGCTTCCTTTTTGAAGTGGGTGTCATTACGTTCTTGATAGTCTGAATTTTATCGGTCAGCAGCTATGTCTCACCGTCTCCTGCATTATACCCCAACAGCGTAACGTTTCATTTGGACATCTGAGACTTCTTCTCATTAATACGTAGCCCAAATTCCTCAGTTCGTTTGGAAGCTGCTTCTGAATGCGTTTTGCTGTCATCCTCTGTTTTATTATACGCGTACCAGATAGTCTCCGTTTATCTCCATATTTTCAAGGTTTTGTAACAGTAAGTTCATCAATCTTCTGAATGTGAACCGCTTCCCTGCTGGTCCAAGTGGCATTTCTTTAACCTGGCACTGTTTTTGCGCTACAGTGAAGGCCATCTTGTACCTGTCACTTGCCTTTATATGGTAGTTTCCAATATCTGGATCTGAGGTCTAGAACCGTAAACAACTATGGTTGTTGTAAGCGATCTAAGGTTTTGGATACAGTCGGCATTGTGCGTGGTTTCGATTCTGTCATACTATTTAGTTCCCTAGAATTCTAGCAGAATTCATAGTTCTCATTAATTTTCTATACTAGCAGTACAGGTGAGTTGCAACGACTATCGGCTTCCTCAATTATCCCGTCTCGCGAAATTTCTTCCACATGACGATTTATTTCGGTTTCTAGATAAACTGGCGTTCGAAACATGTAAAATGTTGTCTTCCTATGACTCTTTATGGGAATCTCATGCATCACATTATCACTGTACCTATAAGCTTCCCTATCTTTCGTGGAGAGGTTTCCGTGCTTTGCTATCACAGTATCGATATTTGTTCTGTTATCTATAGCTGTGATCACTGCTTGTGACTTTGCCACCTCACTATTCTCATGTATGCTGAAATAGCCGTACTCGGTGCATACCTTTTCGTTCTTTGTGTCAATTACCGCCTCCTCACTTCTCTAAGGAAGTCTGCTCCTAGTGTCGTTTACTGTATATTCTTGGTCGCTACAAATATATATTGAAAGACGCTATTAGAGAATTTGATGCCACAGTGTGACACTCCTAAAACTTCTAGCGCATGTCCACTCACAGTTTGCACTGCTTGTGAACCCGCTCTTATCAGTCGACATTATCCTACACCTATTAACGATATAACCTCCTCCCGTGTCAACTAAATAAACCAACGCTTTCTCATTTACTCGCATTTTTGTGTACATTGCACCCTTATTAACTAATCCAAACACAGGAAGCCATGTTTCAACGAAATTAGGCAGTTTATATCGTTTAGAAGGTCTTTGTCGTCTTTTTATGGTCTATTTATATTGTAATGTTCAACTTCACCATATTAAAGGCATCTACCCCTCTTCTCCTTATGTATTCGGATCGTTGAGACTTGTCGCTCTAACTCATCGATAGAAATTTTTCCGCTACCACCAGTTACTGAAGAAACTGTACCATTCCCCAACTATCTACATAACCGGACATTTTTACAAAACCTATATAGTGAGTTCGGAGGTATGCAGGTAAAACGCTTTTATAGACTACTGGAAATATGCATTAATATATTTTGTATTATACGTAATTCGAAAAGACATATATATATATAACTTTATATTTGGCTAGCTGTACATGACTGACCGAGGCATATTCCGAAATATAGATTAATTGCGTTAAGCTATTAGAGAATTTAACACACTGTTGATTTCGTTGTTTTCCTCTCTATCTATACACATAAGTGAATATCCATTTATATATATACTTGGGTAAGATACACAAATGTTATCTCCTGAAGTCTAGGAGGGGGTTAGTTTAGAGAGCAACGATTTGTGGACTGTTACAAGTGTCACTATATAAGTAAGTAAAAGAAAAAACCAGGTTATAAGTTACGTTTAACTTTAATTAATATATGTCTAAAGAGATTGTAGATAAGTTCATCTAAAATATGAATCAAAGCAGGATGGATTATATTACAATAACTGTAATTCATAATTATGATAATCCGGTCTGTTAATAATATCATCGACATTCAGTATAATTTATTTTAAAAGCAAAGTGTATTATGTAGAACCTGTTCTACTGAATTTAACAGGTTTTCAGCCGTATCTAAAATGTTTCTGTTGTCAATGTAAAGATCAGTGTACGGAACATAAGTGGAAATTTAAAAATCACCTCCTCAGTTTACAGCGTAATGGAACATCACAAAAAATAATGGTTTACCAAGACACCTTACAATCTCAACATTAAGCATACACCTAAAAGAGTTGTCAATAAAAGCCTAATTATAGACAAGTGAATAATATTCTCTGATACTACATAACGTTATCATATAGGCTACTGAGTTTAGATAGCTTTATTTGTACAAAGAGTATGTATATAGAATTTTACATTACTAAATATAGTAATAATGTTACATCAAATTTCGAGTTAAATAATTGACATGTACAGAAAACTGCTTGTATTAATATCAGGATAATATCAAGAAGAAATTCAGTTGAAAATGGATCTTATTCATAGAAAGTGAAGGATTGAATAAAATCCTAGCAATATGATTGTTCAACTCTGTTATAAATGTGATAAACCATTCATGTAGAAATGAAAATGCCAGTAAAACGGAGGTGTCACTTTGAACTACTGATAGATAGTTGACAGGAGAGGATAGGTGAATCATGGGAAACAAGTGAGCTCATGACGTCAGACAACATATTATGTGAAACTGATGACTTCGCATACTAAAATGATATTCCAGTATGCGTGTGGGACACTTTTCACCTAAACTTTACTAATTGATCTAAAGTCTTTCCGTAAATCATGAGAAACCAAATATGCCCACAAACTCTAGTAAACAATGTAATCTTTTATATTTTGGAGTTTAACACATTTTGCTGAGCAAATGGTTGACTAAACTTACGAATTGAAAGAATGCTGCAGTATCAAATTGTGTTTTATGCTGAGGTGTGACTTTATAATATTTTTGTCAAATAAACTATCTACAAATTTTGGAAACAGCTTGTTTTAGTATCTACAACCGTGCTTATTTACGGAATATCCAGGTTCATACAACAATGTTGGAGACACGTATATAGATTGCACAAACTATGACATGGTGTTCTTATGGTTCATATTATACCATGATAAGAATGATTTTGAAATATACACCCTATTAATAAATTGAACTTGATTGAAATAAACAAGTCAGAAATATTTGATATGTTGGTGATATTTAATATTCAGATTGTCCATGCAGTAAAAGAAATTTCAATTTAATATTTTAATAGTAAAAATAGTGTGAGTTTAAATAAACCTCTTTAGAATGTTTTGACTATAATTCGAATTGAAAATTGATTATAATGTTGAACGTGAACGAATGTATGAAGAGTCACTACTACAACCGAGTTCCACTGAGTATTTATGCTGTGCTAATACATAAATACATAGAATAATAAAGCCTACACGTAACAATCATTATTCTATAGGCAAAAGGAACATCTCACTTCACATTGTTATGTTAAAATAATAAACTTTTAACTGTGTAAATTTTAGTTTAATCTCATGAGCATCGGAGGTCAAACATAACAAATCTGACAACGGTATATTTCCAATTAGTAATAATTGACATATATAATAGGTATATGTAGTGACATATGAACACTATTGTGGAATCGAATAAAGGTTTTATTATATAAACGGGAGATTGTTTAGCACTACACAACATTTAATGTGTGCATTTTGATTTGTTTCGCAATTACTGAATGCATTTTTCTAATACACCAATTTGATCGTTTACGATTGTTTTGAATTTTGACAATTTTATATGTTGATCTTTTAGCTTGATTTTGACATATTTTAACATGAGAACAAGTTTACCAGCTAGACATACGTGAACTGAATGTAAGAAAACTTGCTGAAGTCGACAATTTTATTAATGTCATCTTGCATGTCATTCCATCAATGATTAAATAGCTGTAATTATTATTCTTCCCTTATTCTTGTCTATGTAAGCAATCATAGTCAATAAAACATCACTATTTAATTTTTCTTAATTACAATTCAATAACCACTTTCGGATATCGCTTACTATCTGCAGAACACAACAGTCACAAACGTATGAATGCGAATTATTAATTTACAGTATGTATTGAACCCACTACATAACTGATTACTATTATATGATTGCAGAATAACTAATTAAAGACAATAACATATAGAAGTTAAAATAATCAGATGTAATAAATTTTCCGTTTACTAGTACAGTGACTAGCTCAAGCTAACTGTAGTCACTACACTATGCCTTTTTCAATTGTCAAAATGAATATATCGAATAACATATCATACCCACCCCCCCCCACGATTATGTCGTGGGTGTGGACGTCTGAAGGGTCCTATACTAGGACGAAACAGCTGTCCAGTGCTTCAAGGTGGTTAATGATTGTCTAATTCAATCCAGTTCATGTTATCGAAATCGACAAATCTTATCGTTGAACAACAAACTGTTATTTGTTGCATTGCATGCATCGTTAATACAGTGTTCTTGTTTATTGAACTTTTCGACAAACACAATTTCCTTTAACCTTTAAGTTTACAAACATTCATATAGCCACAAAGTGAGTCTAGAATAGTGATTTATAAGATCCATGTTAACCTGTTGATTTAGTACTGCTTACTTATACTCAGGAGACCGGAATATGCAACAAGCTGATAATTGAAGGAATGCACCAACACTTCACCAAAAAGACATTAGGGATAAATTGTCTACTAAACTACACTATACCACACGGTGTAATGCTTTAGCCTCAGAACCACTTCAGAAAAGATTAGGTATGTTCAAATTAACCTTCTCTTTCAAAGATGTGAACCGTTTAACATATTCTCTCTATGAGTTTATACTAAGATTCACTAAATTAGTTGATTACAGCCCAATAAACTACACAGAAACAGTGCAGGTGAAAGATTGGAAGACTAGAATACTATATAATTCCCTCGTGCTTAAGTCCACTGTCATTTGTAATTGTTTACCGGCTGAAATCCGAGAGTTAGATACCCTTATCTATTTTATACCCACGATAAACCAACTACATAGTGACCCCATGGCACTAAATAGACTATTAATTTATTTCGTCTGTATGGCAAAACTTGACCAGCCTAATGTGTAGCGTAATCGCATTAACGTGGTACTACATGGAATTTGGAATAACATGTATCTGGTTGACTATTTTCTCTGTGAATACCACATGTGCCAAACATTTCTATGGGCAAATTTACAACAATTAATCTGGGATAAGTATAATTATCTAGCCGGAAATATCACATTATTTTTCTGGAATTAAATCTCCGCTCTGTTTTCATTTCTATATAGACAGGTATATATTGGGTAAGGCATAACTATCGTTGATCCTGCTTCCTATAAACAGGTTCTGTAGACTCTTACTACTCACCAGTATTCTATCATGTACACCTGCTGATTCAGTGCAAATATGAATATGCCCAGCCTAGCATTGGGCTCTCTAAGAAAAACAGCATCTCCAATCCAAAGTGAGTTCGTTTGTTTATCTCGCACAATGAGCTATTTATTTTATGTAAAGTTACCACTTTACTTATAACTCAACATACATATCCCTTAACTGTTTACTTTTCTTTTATTGCTTACAGAATTACTATCACTCTTAGTACAACAGCCAACTGCTTGATCCTATCACTCTATATAACTTCACATTTATAACTTATCGGTACACAATTTCCATAATTTGACCTATCTACAATATTTCGGTAGCATGACGGTATTAAAAGTCTTACCTAGATAAGGTTAGTGCAAACTGAGTTTGTGAAATAGAGGAGCAAAGGAACTACTATGAACACCTACAAACCATTAAATATACAACTCTAACACCATAAATGTGTGGAAGGGGTTATATTCTAGCTGACGATAATTTCAAACTCCGCTTGTCTGTTGGGCTGGACTTGTTTTATGTTTACAGTTACGAACAATAGTTTAAACTGGTGCAATCGAATAGAAATACCCGATGATTTGCTTCTGTATTTGTCACTCTGATTCGTGCACATACCATCTAGTTGGTTATATCTATCTATTAAGATATCCTTCTGAAAGGATAACATGACAGCTAGGCTGATGCCAACAATGATATTACCTAATAAATGTTAACAAGGCATATTCGTTGACAAAAATTCACTGCACTATATTCCCATCCAGGAATTTTTGTATTTTTTCATAATAACTCACCACAATCTTTCTAGTATTTTAATAAACATCATGTTAGTTTTTGCTTTTCACAGTTAATCTCTTTGCAATATCACAATAATATTCACGTCAGTCAATCCGCTAAAGAATGATAAATACTCCGGATAACAGTACTGGCACACTTTAGCCATTTGAACTACAAACAGTTACATAGTGTCGGTCATTTATGCTCCGTTCTACTATTCGTTTACTTGGCAGACGCTGATAAATTGCATTGAGTATAACACCTGATATTTACGCCCAGCAGTAAAAGGTGTATTCACTGTCGAAATATATAACTGTAAAGAACTGTCGTAGACGAACATCTGTGTCGTCTCTAAGCTGCTCCACAGTTACCACCACAAGATCATATCTCGTACACATTGTCACATAACAATTTTCAAACAATTACTATTATTGCCATGTGATCAACTAGTGAGCAAAACCAGTATAACGTAAACTTGCTTCTGTACATGTAATTTGTAATATTGCAAGTTTGGTTTTCTAGTTGTTTTCACTTATATATTATCTTGCCCATATCTGTAAACTAGCATGAAATCTGTACAGTTTAATTAAATAGACATTTTGTGTAAGTTGATTGTATATTTTTGAATCAATTATCGTGTTACCTATTTATACTTCACATATGAATCTTAGCTGACTTCATAATTCAAATGAGTATCTTCTCTTAATATGAATTTGAACCACTGCATTATCTTATTGCCGTAGAATACCTGTGGGGTCACCTTCTAAGTATAAAGTATGTAATGGGTTAATATGGTTTAATGCTGTAGAGGAGAAAGTATGTTACATGTAGTTTCATGCACGCATAACTTGTATCGATATATATTTATACATTTTATAATTGTTTGAATAAAATAACCTATAAACTAACTGTTCAATCTAGTTATCATAACTTTTTCACAAGTTTTGATTACTTATCTATTAAATTATTCATTCATTTGTTAATAAACTTCAGCAAAACAGGTAATATGAATTGGCTAGATTTCTTTCTGCGGAATTGGCAACTAATGTAGGTTATTTAGTTTTGGTTGATGAAAATGATTATGTTGTCAGTTAAATGAAGCGATATTTATGCTTGATATACCAGTATTTCACAAAATATCACTATATAGTTGAGGAACCAGTTGGGATGCATATTTAGGTTAATACAAACAGCATATCTAGGCAGGTAGAATATTTGTATGTACATATAAGTTCACTATTCACTCAACATAAATACGTCACTTTCATGTTGATGTGTAGAACAATAAACTGCGTCTCTCTAAGACCGGTTATATTATCAGTTCAGTGACATAAGAAAGATTATGATGTTATTGACCAGTTATGTGTGAACTAATTCCCAGCAAAAAAACAAAATAACTTTATCGTCAGAAATGAGAATTTATTATTTTATCGACTTCACAATTACTGATCATAGTTATTGCGTTGATCTGAAATAAAATAATAACATAGGAAGTGTATATGTTATGTTTAGCAAATAATACAGGAAACACCAATCTCGGTTGAATGTGATCTATTGTGATGTTACTGTTTAGCGGAGCTATTTGTGTATGTAGGGTTGCATGATTTGTAAGATTGTCTGTATATGTGAATGGTTAAAATGTTGTAACCTGGTAGAATAAGCTATATTCAGTGTATAAAATAAACAATAATAGGCTTTAACAATTTTGTGGATGGATGGAGACGAAGTTGATCATTCGATGAAAGTGAGGAATCCACTAACAATAAAAATTACTATTATTGATTAAATTAATGCCATATCTGTGTAACTTAATATGATTTGCAACATTGTCAACGTGTATGCATATATATCCTAAACGAATAGTACAATAATTGTTAGGCAAGTCTATTGATAGTTAAAACGTATAGTGAATCATTTCTATTCTATTGAAGAGCAAGGTTGAATAAGATGTGGTTGTCAATTTAAGCACGTTAAACAACGTTTGTAAAACTTTTAATAGTTAAACGATGATAATTAATGTTGGCATACGTAGTTCATTATGGAGCTTTAGTTTTAGAAAACAGGAATTTCCATTTCACATATTCATAAGATCATATATATATATATATATATATATATATATATATATATATATATATATATATTTCTGCTAGCATTTCAAGTGATGTTTATTGAACAATGTAATTGCATTGTAAAACCGTAAAATTTAGCCAAGTCTTTTATTTTAAACTGACTGATTGACTTTAACCTCAGATCCTGATTACGTGTCAGGTTCTTTAGAGAGCATCACAGCATAGAGTGTCACGCTTCAACTCACTCCACAGAATCAGTTTTCCCACAATTACAATGATTTAACGGAAATTATGCTGGTGTATTGTATCAGTCTATTTAGAAATTACTTTTAATAATAAGGTTAAATCATGTAGGATGCAATAATATGCCACTTAATAAATTTCATTTAGGCTTATGCAAACAATTCCAGTGCAGGAATGTAGATTTGTACAAAACATATTCCTGTGTAATATATACTGCATACCAATTCATTACATTTTAGATGCCTACCTTTCAAATAATCACGAATCAATGGCTTAAACTACACGTTTGTAGGATATTATGATACAAAGTATTTGTCTAATCAAATTTTTCTGCAACTGTCATGTGTTTACAGTTAGTTAATGATATATGCTGAGATCAATCAAAAATTGTTTACTTTGCATGCGAATAAAGAAATATAAGATAGCTAATAACTGCTGAATGTGAGAGATGTTCTGAGAATGCAAACTTACGATTTACTTTCAGCCCTGGCACACTACATAGTTGGGAGAAGGAGAATATAAAATGTTTCAAACCTTTCGGTAAGAATTGATTTTGTATCAGTTGTTTGACCTTCTTTTGCATAGATGAAATATGGCGACAAATATCCTCTATAGCTCAATTAAAAGAGTTTAATCTTATTTTCTGGTATTAACTTCTCAGATTGTAAAAGAAATGCCACTCAGTAGCTATTTGAATTGGATTCTTTAACACCACAGACATGTCTATAATGTTGAAAACATTTTTAGTTACGTGAAATAATAATCGGTATTGTATAGCATCACATACGATTTCATTTCACAAAGTTATTCATTGTAGAACTGTAAATATCACTTGTATCATACCAAATTGTATTAGAATTGGCAGTGAGCCAAAATGCAAATGCAGACAAATGTATCGTAACATGATTGTTAGGGGTGAATATAGTAGAATCCAATCCGAAGAATTATTGTCCACTCATATATAGACTTGTAAATTATTTCTTGTGTGCTTCAGGTATGTATGCACGTCATTCATAACAGTGAATAGTTGTTTGTATAATTTTTACTACTAATTAGGATGACTTTCTAATGAAATATTCAGAAATGTGGTATAATTAATAATTTACACTTTACTCATCCTTCTGAATTCATTTGAAATGCTTATAGTGCATTTTAAGATCACTCTAGCAATAATTCAGGCATTACATAGTACAGTAACAGTTTGTTATTTTGTTATTCCTATCATCTCAACATAATATTTTACCAACTACGAATTAAATTTAATGGTATTATTTCATTTATTTTATCACTGAATGGAGCTCATCACCAAGTAGTAGACTCCCCTTGGTCCAGCTAGATGAATGTTTAACTGTAGATTCGTGATCGTGATGTCGATACCTTCTCTTTACTATAATATTTCTTATTCCTTAATTAAACATCTTCTGATGAATGAGCCATATTATGTAATCTTGTTGGATCACTGAGCTATACTCATCAATCAATTGAGTATCAGTGACTTGAACGCTGTCATATGAAATACTTCTACGATTGACAAATGTATGATGGTAACGGTAAAAAGAATGTCTACACAAATCTTTGTTGAATTCTCTGTCATTCCAAAATATATAAATAAAATGATTCATGATATCGTTACAATATGCTTGAGTGAACTGTATTATTTACTCACATTGTGCTGTATCTAGTTAATGTAAGTTAGACAGCAATAATTTGCACATATTACTAAATTGTCAATCTTTAAAATCACATTTTCAGATAAATTTCATGATAGATACATAAGTATTAAAAGTACATATTCGAAGGTCCTGTTGACAATAATAATAATCATTTTACTTATTTTAGAATTCCTATCTTGTCAATTTTAATACCACAAATTCATCTGAATCAGACAACCATTGGTCACCTGAAACCCTTGGACATCTGTTTTGTACTAGTGTGGGACTCCTTAGCAGTGCCCATCCACAACCCCATCGGGGATCGAACCCAGGACCCTCTGGCTCCACGGCGAACGCTTTACGACTGGACCACTGAGTCGGCTCCTATTGGTTGATATTTTCAATTCAATCAATTCGTGATAAGTCTGCGAGACCTCATCAATGCCATCAGTGGGTGACTACCTCACCCCCGAAATGGATGAACTCCACTGGAACCGCTTCAAGGAGCTAGTCACTAGTGAGCTGATATTAGTTACAATCGGGGGGAGGGGGGAAGGAGTTGTTCAACATGCAATTAGTAACTTTTTACTTACAAACTACGAATAAACAGGATTTTCAGTGTAATAATACATTTTAATCATTAGACAATAACTTACTTTCAAGGCACACTTAATGTTCAATATTAAATTAAAAATATTTCATTGGAAGCATACATTATGCAATAAACTTTAAGTAAAGCCTACAATAATCATCGTTTCAGTATATTTTGATGTTTACAAATGAATAAATAAATAAATTGCTTATAGTTACAATGAGTACAATTTAACCTCTTTTATTTTCTAAATTAACTATTATCTTATGTAACTATGAAATTTGCATTAAATAGATTATTAACAAATTTTAAAGTTAATTATTTGGCATGGTTATTATGCAATCGATTACATTGTTTACAATCATTCGTTGTTCATTCTGAGTAAGTTACTATTCGATAAAGAGAGATTGATAATGTAAGAATATTGCATACATATCCTCTGTATAACCATTGATATGTTTGCTTTTATTGTACATTAAACTAGAATTCGATTATGGTTAATTATAAAAGTAAATAAATGTAGCAATTTAATGATACGTATAAATATCCCTTTTCGCAAAGATGAATAAGATCTGTTCATGACGTAACATTTATCAATGTCGGATATTTCAGAGACCGGTACTTTTACAGTCACCGAATCTGTTTTCGTAAAGTTTTCAATAACAATTTGTGAATGTCTTTACATACAGACTTTTTGTTTCCACTTGTAATTCATAAGAAAATTAACTATGTAATTGTTACTAGAAACATTTTATATAATATAAAGATTCCGAACCGAGTCACGCGATAAAGAATTCGAGATTGGAATGATTTGACGTTATTAATTCTATGTATTTTATCTTATTGCTTTGGTCATAACATATTCCTTGTCAGTTGGCAAATTTCGATTCATTTTCGCAAACTGAGTTTCAGACAATAGCAAGAGAGCTACCTCATTCAAATCACAATTTGAAACTAGTTTAAAATTAGTACTGTTGAGTGTCGAATGACTGGTTTGCAAAAACTACCATAACATGATCATGTAACATATGCCACATAATCGACGACATATATCCTGTTCTTAAGATAAATTATAAAAATTTATGTTTAGTGAAACCTAGTTTTAAAAGGTGACCAGTAGGAAATCCGTTTGCTATACAAATTATAAAACAAAGACCATACAAAACATTACTGAAAAATGGAACTAATTCTTACCGCTTCGAGTTTCTACCAAGGTATAAAGAAGATTCCAATTTATCACAATTAGTCCAAAGAATTAGTATCAACAAATAAATATACTATTTGTAGAATATTACTAGATTTTACAGAGTTCTTTATACTCACACCTGATTATTTATCTATAAACTAATGTAAACATTAATAATATTTTATTTAAGCTTGATCGTGACTGGCAACCGGAATCCAGGAAGTGCATTTCGTCCATCACAACTGTGACTGTCTGGACACAGTAACCTGGTAGTGAACTCATTGACGTTTGGTATGAAGCGGACTGAGTTCGGATCCGATTGTGAACATCAACATTGGGATGCAGGTACATTCAGCCGATGTATCCCAAATAGAACGAAACGCGCGTCACAGATTCCGCTTGCCAGTCATAATCTAACTTGAATATTACTTGTGTACTATTGCTATATCAAGGCGATCCGCTCACGATGCACATATGACAACAGAGGCTGACCAGTACAGTCCATTACAAATCAGCAGGAAAATACAATTAATAATATTTTGTTTTAATAATGTTTTAATGTTAACTCATTTCTGTAGACATGTTGCACGGTGCACCAAATCTAAAATAGATCTAGACGTAAATCCCTGTGATTAACGAGAAGTGATTTCTTGTGAAGGGTAATAAATGCAACGTATGCAATTCTGTGTTTAACTTTAATACGTTTAGTGAAGGCATATGAATGTAATCTACAAACGAAAAAATAAATTAGTATTAGTGAAATAATGCATGCATAATGTATCGTAATGTTTCATGTTGCTTACTATTATAACAGTCTGTGAAGCCTAATTAAAAGAAATATAGGATAAATAATTATTAGAAACTTTAGTTTATGAGGTCCTAGTCAATCAGTTAACGCCTGGTATCTGACGTAGAGTACAGGCCGCAGGCTAGTATTCTACAACCAACTCTGTCCTAGGATTATGAGATGTAAAAACAATAATTATTAATATCAGGAGAATGTAAACTTAATTCAGTATAAAAACTGAAGTTTTGCTGTGGGTATTTATTGTTACTTAACATACTTCTGAATGTATTCGTTAGAGAGCATACAAAAAGTAATAACACGACAGGAATTGACTTGCAGTGTCATGTATAAATCAATGAATTTGGATGTGTGCGTGATATTTTTTGTAACTCCCTCTGTAGCTTATGTAAGTTTACTGCTGGTCCCAATCCAGGGTAAGGGAGGATAGTTGGGAATGGGGATAGCATTCCCATCCTGGAAAACACAAGCTTGTTGAAAAGCGCTAACCAGATTAAACAAATAAAACCATTTAAACTCTGCCCTGTGAGTGGAAGGAATGATTATGATCCCTCATGATGAAAGCCAAGATTCTTCGGAAGTCATAAGGCCGATGCCCCTCTTAACAACCAGATCAAAGATTTGTATAGGCACACAGAATGTGCGAATTATGTGGGAGAGCGGGAAAACAAATCAAATAGCTGCAGGAATGACGAGATACAACTTGATAGTACTTGGAATCAGCAAAACCCATTGAACTCAAGCTAGACAGAAAACATTGGCAACTGGAGAGATGCTGCTATACTCCGGCCACGAGGAGGAAAATGATCCTCACATCCAAGGAGTTGCTCTTAAGTAGTCCAAAAACTACATAATGCACTTGTAGGACGGGAACTACATGGACCTAGGATCATCAAAGCATCTTTCATAACAATGAAGAAGGGGATTACAATGAATATTATCCAATGTTATACACCTACCAACGACGCCAATATGAGGACAAAGATCAGTTTTGTGATACGCAGCAATCAATTATAGCGAAGTGTTCAGAAAAGGATCGGAGAATCCTCATGGTTGACACAGTCGCCAAAGTCGGAATGGCCAACACCAGATATGAAGAAATCATGGGACGACAGGAACTGGGAGAAAGAAATACGAATGGTCAAAGATTCACAAACCTATGTGCTTTCGACAAAATGGTTGTAGGTGGTACAATATTCTCCCACAAACGCATACACAAGGCTACATGGATCTTACCGGATAATACTACGGAGAATCAGATCGATCATATATGCATCAATAAAAAGTTCAGTAATACAACGAACGGTGTAAGAACGAAGAGAGAAGCTAACATAGCTTCAGATCACCACCTGGTGGTTGTCAAAATGAAACTGAAGCCAATGAAGCAATAGACGATTGGAGTAGCAGCATTACAACTGTTCAATACAGCCCTGTTTGAGAAACCAACGAACTCATGAAATTCAAAATGGCTCTCAACAACAGGTTCAAAGTCTTACATGATCTACTGAAAGAAGAAGAAACCACTATGGACGACAGCTGGAAAGGAATCTAAGAATCACTAACTTTAACGTGTCAGGAGGTTCTGGGCCGTAAGAAGCACCATTATAAGGAATGCATCTCCAATGAGACCCTGAGCAAAATTCAACAAAGGAGGAACAAGAAGACAGAAATCAACAACAGCCTAACGAGAGCAGAGAAAATCAAGGCACAAACTGGTTACACGGAAGCAAATAGATAAGTAAAGCAGAGTATCAGAGCCGACAGACGGGAATACATCGAAGGCCTCGCAACGACGGAGGAAAAAGCTGCAACAACTATATGACACAACTAAGTAACTGGCAGGCGAATATATTAAACCAGAGCGACTGGTTAAGAATAAAGAAGGTAAGCCAATCACCCAGATTCAAGAACAAAGGAACAGATGGGCAAAACACCTTAAGGAACTCTTGAATATGCCAGCTCCACTGAACCCACCGGACATCGAAGCCACACCTACAGATCTTTCAATAGATGTCACTCCACCAACGATGGAAGAAATCAAAATGGCCATCAGTCAAATCAATGTGGGAAAGCATCAGGACCTGGCAATATACCAACTGAAAAACTAAAGTCAGAAATAGATATAACAGCAAGGATGCTCCACGTTTTATTCAGAAGAATATGGAAGGAAGAACAAGTGCTGGCTGCAGACTGGAAAGAAGGATACCTTATCCAGATACCAAGGAAAGGAGATTCAAGCACATGTGAGAACTACGGGGCATCACACTACAGTCAGTACCAGGGAAGGTGTTCAACAGAGTGTTGTTGAACAGAATGAAAGATTCAGTGGATACTTGACTTCGGGATCAACAGGCTGGTTTCCGTAAAGATCGGTCGTACACAGACCTAATTGCAACACTATGAACCATCATTGAACCATCACTTGAGTGGAACTCATCACTGTACATCAACCTCATTGACTATGAGAAGGCGTTTAACAATGTAGACAGGAGAACACTATGGAAAATTCTTCGAAACTACGGTGTACCAAAAGAAACTCGTCAACACTGTCCGGAACTCTTACGACGGACAGCAGTGCAGAATCGTGCATAGAAGACAGCTGACAAATACATTCCCTGTAAGGATCGGAGTCAGACAAGGCTGCCTACTCTCGCCTCTTTTCTTCCTTCTAGTGGTTGACTGGATAATGAAGACCTCCGCATCTGAAAGGATGCATGGAATTCAATGGACAAGTAGGATGCGACTTGATGATTCTGACTTTGTGGAGGATCTAGCTCTTCTAGCCCATAAACACCAACAAATACATGTGAAGACAGACAACGTAACAGCAACCTCGGCATCAGTAGGCCTGAACATACATAAGGGACGAAGCAAGATCTTTAAATAAAACACATGGGGCACAAACCCAAAAGAACTGAATGGAGAAACTCTGGAAGAAGTGGATACTTTTACGTACCTGGGGAGTAGCATTCATAAACAAGGAGAATACGATGCAGATGTAAAGTCAATGATTAGCAAATCAAGAGCAACATACCTGCAGTTAAAGAATATATGGGACTCAAAACAGCTGTCAACCATCCTCAAAGTCAGACTTTTCAATTCGAACGTTAATACAGTTCTACTATATGGAGGTGAAACTTCGAGAATTACTGGAAACATCATCAGAAGGGTGCAAATATTTATAAACAACTGTCTACGCATGATACTAAATGTCCGTTGGCCGGAAACCATCGGCAACAGTCTATTGTGGGGGAAAACAAACCGACTTCCAGTAGCGGATGAAATTAGGAAAAGACACTGAAAATGGATAGGACATACACTACGCAAACCATCAGACTGCATCACAAGACAAGCATTGACATGGAATCCTGCTAGGAAAGGGAAAAGAGGAAGGTCAAAGAACACGCTGCGTCGAGAATTTGAAGTAGATATATATTAGAAGCAGAAGGATGGACAGCAATTGGAAACAGTTGGAAGAGAATGCTTAGGACAGAGTTCAACGAAGAATACCGGTAGGCGGCCTATGCTCTTCTGTGAGGGATAACGGGCGTAAGTAAGGCATATTTAGTTAGTTAATGCATCACATAATTAGTTACTGAATTCAAACTGGTGATACTCCAGAGAATTCTAGAGTTTTGCTAAGTGGCATGCTATTTGGCAAAACTTACGTTGTCAATTTCATTCAGGCCCCATATTCTGAGTACAAATATGCTGAATAAAAGTACTTGCCACTGTATTGGAAATGTATGTTAAAATGATTCTGTGATAACCAGATGATGAGTGATTTTGAGACTGGATTTGTAACCGAAACCCTCAAATGAATACATATCAAACGGTGAAACAACTAACCAGAAGGATAGACATTTTATTTAGTGAAAATTACATAGATCACTAGAAGTAAGACTTATTTATTGGGTTTTAATTTTGCCTGATATACGTAATTTCTCTCATCCCTGAACACCAATCCAATTTTGTCTAGTTACTCTTAGTATAGGGATTCTTCCCAAATCACTTGTTATTAAAACATGTCACACTCATATCCAATCACTTGAACTGGTGGCTTGCCTACATCAGTGGATTGTTCACCATGAATATAGCAATTATATAAGAAGAAAACAATGAGGCCATATGCGTCGCCGATGCATTTAAACGTCCTATAATCTTAAGACAATAATCTGTTGTTATGCAGATTTTACTACTCATAAGTAGCGATTGATTGCATTCCACAATATTCACAAGCCTTTTACACTTCAAGATAAATAGTTCATGAAGTATAGATTTGTTGCATTACACTATCATATCGATAGCATTTCTATCGCGTCTGCTAATTGGAACTAATCATCCTAAAATAAAATAATGAAATAAACAGGGGTTTAACACAAACACAAAGCAATGAAAACGGAATTTTGTCTTCAACTCTATCTGCTCTCAATGCATATCCATCTAAATTTCAGACAAATGCATTTTTCGTTCTAAAACATTCAAACTCTATCTGTAATCAAAGTTTTATTACTGATTTCAGTTATGTAGACTGATTTTAAAGGATGACGACAAAAAACTACAAAAAATTTAATAACTCACCAGTATCTTGATGTTCAGAAGAGTTTTATTTAAAAAATATTTTAATAAATCACTTTAAATTATATTCAGGCATCTGATAAACTAAATACAGTACATTTTGACATAATGTCACTTGGTAACAAAGTTTCAATACTGAAATTACTATTCAATGATAAGGTCGACACTATATGTATTCACTGATCTGCAATATTGTGTAGATACATCATTTAAACATAAAAATGTATATTGTAGAAGATTATTGCAATATAATGAACATGCTAATAAAAAGCTCTCAATATTACATATTATCCATCCAAACACTATTTTTGTTATCCATTAATAACTTTATAAACCTGCAGCTGAACTGCATGATACATTGAATACAGAATGAAGTATTATATAACCAATTGTCAGATGCACGTATCATGAATGCTACTGTTACAGTAATGCTTATCATTTCATTGATTTAGATGTGAGCTTTTTGGTTGCATACGAACAACACTCAATTACAACCAATATCAACTCATTAGTGACCAATGTCTGGAAGCAATTCCTGATATTTTAGTCGGAAGACATCAGCAGTGGAGTTCAATCACAGTGTGTGAGTCAGTGTCCCACCAATGGCGATGAATGAGGTTGCGAAAACCTATTGTGAATTGACTGAGTCACAAATATCAACCGCAAGAAGCAATATTAGTGGTTTGATGGTCAATCGTTATCCACGAAACCCAAAGGACATGGCAGTTTGTGAATGTGCACTACTAATGTACTTTGCCAAGACGAAATAGCTGTCAAGTACTTTCTAATTTCCAGTAATTTTTCAACTCTCACCAATTCGTGACACTACATTGCTTTCCTACTATAATGATTTTGGTTATGCTTGTTACACTACTGTATAGTAGTTTGTCGAGATGCATATTTAATGCATTAGACTACTTGAACCATGTCAGTTAGTTATTGTTAATTAGTTGAAATTTTGAATCCTACAGTTACAAACATTTTGTAATGTGTTACACAATCCGTTGAACACAGTCAGCATGTGAATGTATGTTGTCAGTTACCTTAGTTTGTTTTTAACTTTAATCTGCTTATGTTCTGACAAGTTGAGATATCATCCAAATGCGATCATTATTTCTGCGGAAAGTTTTATAGTTTTTAAATGTTAAATTGAAGAAATGGACAAATATCAAAAAAGTAATACTTCGATGCTTACTGCTTCCTGTAAACGTTGAAACATAATACAATAAATAATATTATTATTACTACATATCATTACTAAGGTTAACTTCGATAATTTCAAATAAATTGAGCATTGGATAGATTGTTTATAATAAGTGATATATATTTGTAAAATTCCAATGAGTAGAAATTGAAATTTCTGACGTTTCGCGAATTAGTGCAAGTCGCTTCTTCAGAGAAATAAATAGCCAAATTTAATTAACACAAGAATAAATAATACAATGGAACAAATCAAAAAACAAAATAAACCCGTACAATCAAAATGCGAATTTGATCGTGTTATGATGTTAAGTCATATAGGTCAAGGTGGTTTGAGATGAGACATGTATGTACATGTTAGTGTGATGTGTGAGGAAAATATGTGAAAATAAATTGTATGTATGTTCATGTGTATGAAATTCGATGTACTTTAATTGTGGCTAGTTGGATAGAAAGTCCATGTTGGGTGAATAGAAAGGCCTTCCCTTTTGTTAAGTGCAGTTGGATTTAACAAAATATGAAGCGCCTCAGCTATTCGTCTTTCCTTATAATTGGAAAAACCTTTTTGAATGATTCGGATATTTTTAATATCGATCTTATGGTTGTGATAGATAGCATGTACTGCTATTGCTGATTTAATTTGTAATTTTTCAAGTTCAACAGGATTATTAGGAGGTCGTTTAGTGTAGCTTTCATGTTCTTTGGCACGAGTTTTGATTCCTCGTGAAGGCTCTCCAATATAGAAAGCATCACAATCAACAAAACCTAGCCTGTAGACACAATTCTGTGTTGAGGTGAAAGGGATCTTGTCCTTTATTTTAACCAATGCACTTCGAATAGTGTTGGTAGTTTTGTGGAAAGTTTGAATTCCGTGTTGTTTTAGAATTCTTTGTAATTCATCAGTTGTGTCTTGACGGTAAGGTAGAACGGCTGTACCAATCCAAGATGTTTTGACTAATTTACTATTACTTAGTAATAAGTCGTTTTGTTTTTGCAAATTGTTAATAATATTCATTGAAAAATTATTAAGCCGTAGGATGTTGAATATATTTTGTATTCGTATTTCTTGTCGTCTTCAGATGTAATGAGTCTACTGACTCTTCTGAATAAGTTTAGAGCCAGCGATATCTTTGCACTGAATGGATGTGCTGAGTTGAAATCGATATCTATTTAAATGTGTCGGCTTGCGGAAAATTCTCAGATTAAGAGTTCCATTTAAATTTCTTTTTACTAAGCAGTCTAAAAATGGTAACTCATTGTGTTCATTTTCACTTTCTAAAGTGACATACATGTCTCATCTCGAACCACCTTGACCTATATGACTTAACATCATAACACGATCAAACTCGCATTTTGATTGTACGGGTTTATTTTGTTTTTTGATTTGTTCCATTGTATTATTTATTCTTGTGTTAATTAAATTTGGCTATTCATTTCTCTGAAGAAGCGACTTGCACTAATTCGCGAAACGTCAGAAATTTTAATTTCTACTCATTGGAATTTTACAAATATATATCACTTATTATTATTACTATTATTATTTTCGGAAAATTATTTAATGAAATGATCTAATCTCCCAACGTATGGTGTGCATTTTAGCATAAGTCATTTCATCAATTACAGTTAAGCTTCAGAAGTTTCGATTTAAGCATATCAACTCAATATGTTGCAAATGTATGATAAACTGGTTAACAGATACATTTATAACATTATATGCCTTGAACCTCTACATTCTTGACGATTCATGCTAGTGAATATACTCATTATGAAATCATTTTTGATAATAAATAGATGCATAATTCAGTAGACACAAACAGTGACGAAAACATACACTACAAATAATTATGTACAGAAAGTTACATAATGACATCCATTAGAGGTTGAGTTGAGTGGTTACGTATTCAATATGAATCTATTCAAAATGTGTCAACAGTTTAAATACTGTTTAATATTTTACAAAATAGCTGAACGGTAGAGCATGAGTGAGATATGAATGAAGACATTCAAATAATTTTGTTTTCCTCCAAGTACAAAAACAAAATATGAAAATTTATCATTTCGTCCAGCTGAAACCATTTACAAACATTCGTTAGTATCGAGATGGTTATCTCTGTGGAGATTGGTTATTTAGTTGACTGAATATGTCGTAGATTCATGAAAAGTTTTATGAATTTCAATATAGAGAATCAAAATATCAAACGTTTCGACGTTTTATATGTGATGTTATTTACTAGTTAAAATATTTATCTGTTAACATAGTCATTGGTGTATTTATTTACTGAACTTTATGTATCAAAACTGAAAACTGTTTAACTCTTCCAAGGATTTCATTGTTCTGTGCCAATTTCACGAATATGTTGACAAAGGGCTTTAACAGTTCATATAATCGATGCAAATTTTGTCTTAAATACGCCTGAAGGATTTGCAGACATGCTGCTGTAATGCATAATGAAGTATGATTTAGTAAGAATGCGCTCTTCACTACTAATTTTATAAGTTATTATTATTCAATTTGCAAAATCAAAAGATATTATACACTTTGATTATCAGTTTTGATACCACGAATTAGACTGAATTAGACAACCATTAACCACCTTAAAACACTGCACAGCCGATTCATTCTAGTATGGGACTCTTCAGCAGTGCGCATCCACGACCACACCGGAGACCAAATAAAAGACTCTCTGGTTCTGTGATATCAAAAGTGGCAGCGAACAATCTTCACAACATTCAATTATAACCAATATCGGCTCACGAGTGACTAACTCCTTCACGCAGTTCTTGGAGTTCTAATGAGGAGACGTGACCAGTGCAGTTCAACCGTATCCGGTGTGAGGCAGTTACCCACCGATGACAATGGATGAGGTCGCATAAACGTACCATGAATTGACTTAATTAGAAATATCAACCATTAGAAGCCTACTCAGTATCCAAATGTTATACCGTTCCCTGTGGAGCCAGACGGAAGTAGGTTCGATTTCGATGGGGTCGAAATGCACACTGGTTAAGAGTCATATATTTGAACGAAACAGCTGTCCAGTGCTTCAAGGTGATCAATCGTTGTCGAATTCAGATCAATTCGTGATATCAAAACTTTTGTCGATCCTTTATATCATTTTACCCTTTAGGGATCATAGAATTATTTTGTTGTTATGAATGTAATCGTGTACATAAATATGCATTTTTCATAGCCGTTTACATAAACGTATTTGAAGCGATAACAAGTCGGAAAACATGTGGACGTATACAGTACGTTTCTAATAGACTGAATGACAAAATTAGCACAGTCCGTACCTTTAACTGTTGCATTAATATCTTCATTTAATTAAATACACACTTTGAACTGTAAAATAATCAATACACGATGTTAAACTTAATGAAAATGCACTGGAAAGTAACCATGTGTAGTAGAATATTGTGTTCAGTTGTGTTTGTTAACAATGATTTAAGGTCAAAAGTACCATGCAGAGTCAGTAATAGTCAAATCGTACAAGGATTTTCTTTGAAGTAACAAGTGACAAAAAATACTTGATAAAAAACTGCCTAGTTTAGTGTAAAATGATATTTTGATACTTACTGCCACCTAGAAATGCAAATAAGTAAGTAAGAAATGAAACAGTTAATTCGATTTCAATTATACATTGTTATAACTAAACAGCAGAAATAAAAGTTTTTAAAGTGAATGTAAATATCAATGAAAACTATAAATTCATCATTTAAATATTTATGAAATCATGAGTATTGCTAGTTACAGGTTAAATTAAAAGGTTAACACATGTGGATACACATTGCTAGTGTATACTTAACTGAGACAATGAACTATGGTTAATCACAATTTTAGCTTCAGTTTTTATGCTGGTTTAAAATATTTGCATACATTAGTCACATATTTGTGCATAAGTATTTTATCATAAATTGAAAAAATATGCCTCCCTAATTTTTTTTAGTTAATGCAATATTTCTTCTTCGCATTCAGTTAGTGCCAAGATACAAAGTAATCTTAGAAGATGCCCAAGTATTGTATAATGGTGATTTAGAGTCAATTAATTTAGTTAAGGAAAGTTATGGGATAATAATAAACAAATCTGCTATTCTTACCGTTTAGGGTAGCTAGATATTTACAATTGTAGAAACCAGTTTATTTTGTTAAAATGAAGTATTTACTTAAACATTAGCAAACGTATTACATTGAGGTAAATTAATTATAATTTCAAAGACGAATATTTGCTTAATAGTGCATTGGTGTAATGTTCAAACTAAGGTCATTAGCTTACAAATTTGATAAATCCTTGTTTGTTTTAATTTAGAATAGTTTATAGATACTGTTTCCATATCAGTCATATGTCCATGTAATGCATCACATTGTGGATAAATATTTCAGCATCGTTTATCTATGGAATGGTAAGTTACATAATCCACACTTTTACTTTATATATTAATGACGATTTATTTATACTCAGTGGGCGTCTCAGTTCATTTGATACTTTTCAATGTTAATAATTGTTACTAAATATGTTTTAATTGAGTCATACAAACCGTGTTAGCTTTTGTGAAACACTAGGCATCTGAATGCGTTTTTGATATGATGCAAAAAATCGGATCTCAGTATTACTATGTAAACAGTGACAACCGTGATAATGCTACAGCGAATTATTGAATTTTATTAAACGATTTAATTATTCAAGAGATAATATGGATTTGGCCCAATGGTTTTACCGACTACAGTTTGGGTCGATTCGTTGATTTCATAATTATCCAGCGTGCAATATTTAACATTGTTAAAAGTGTGATTATCAAATGGAATTGCAAATAAAACGATTTCTTTTACTTGTAAAACATCGTTCTTACCTCGTTATTCATATGATATTATATACCTTGTATTTTTCACAATAATCTGTCGTATGCTTGTTTAGACACATGTAAGGAATCAGCTGACCCAAATCTAGCACATGTTGCTGAGTTACAATTTTACCCGTCCAACTTTTAGTATAAGTTATTGAATGTCTTAATAATCTTATTAACGAAGTGATCGAGATTTATCTTCAAAGATAAAATAGTACTTGCACGCATAATCATGAGTTATTTATCTCTTTGTGTAAAATTACTCCAGTAACATCGATTGGTGCTTAGAAATGTTTCGAAAGTTTGCATTAAATATTCAGCACTGACAATGGTAGAAAATTACTTGAATAACTCACATTTATCGTTTGATCTCAGTCTACTTATGCACTGGAAACCTTAGTATATTGGTTGCTTTAACTAAAAATAATTGTAACCAAATATAATTTTCCGCTTCTATTTAACAGTTAGCCGATGCAAAAGTCATGTTAACAAACCAACTTATACTGAAAACTAAACATATCAATGAGTTTACGTCGTGATCTAGAAAAATGTTTATCAGAGTAATGAATACATTGATGAATTTATAAATTTCACATTACGATGTCATTTAACCATTCGACGTATCATTTAATTTTGATATAAGAATCACTGAATTAATTGCATTTGTGTTTGACGTACTATTCTGCGATATGTAAATGTGTGAAATTTGTCACCCTTTAAAATGTTTGTATTGGATCTACAAGTAAATTAAGCACGTTCTGTTAACTGAAATATTGCATTCTTATAGATTTATCCTGACGTCAACAGATCTCCTGCATAGTTTTTGCAATAATGAGTTGTATAATGACTTGAACACTCGGAAACACAGTTGAATAAAAATTGTCCAATGTTATGGAGCAGTAGATGCTGCAGTCAAACATTACATTTGCGTCATTAAAAAAACTAATTTCAGTTATCAAGCATTAGGGTTACTTTCTATTGTTAAAGTAGACGTTCTAGGATGAATAAAATATATGTAAGATAATTAATTGTTATTTATCCGATACTGTTACTTACGACTGAATTGAAGTCCAAACACTTTTATTTAAGAAAATGTTTGTGTTTTAACAATTAAAGTTCTATTTCATACATACATGAACTATATAACCTGCGCAAACATGTGACACTATCAAAATTCTTATTAAAATAAAGGCTGAACTCTATAAAATAGTCAATTATTCATTTCATATATTCGTTACATATATGTATATGTTCTCATGTATTGTAATGGTTATTCAGAGCAATATTTAGTATTTGTAGAATAAGTGTATTAGCATTTCTTAGCAAACATGGAAGTATACACTTCAATATAGTTGAATAACTCCAGAAATGTACAGCAATCAAATGTGATTTAATAAATTTTGGAAAATGTATAATATTTTACATATTATGCAATATTTTTATCTTTCATAACATTAAATATAATCAGAAAGTTAGTGAACATGCAGAGTAATTGAATGTTTTATGATTGAATTTCACGTCGTCTGTGAAAACGTTTCATAACAGCTGTAACATAAATTGCAAACGGAATCCAGGATTCACGTTTCTTCACATACTGTACTAGTCAGATTTATATGTATGCGTTAGTTTGTGTTAGTGTTTATTTATAGTCATAAGTCAGTCTATCTTTGTTAAATCTTATTAAAACACTATTTTTGGTAAGTTTAACAGGAGTGCATACACATAATAGGTATGTATACATCATCGCACTAATGTATTTCAAGGACTACAGAAAATCATCAGTTTACCACTATATAGTGTCAATTTATATGCGTTAGATTACAATATAACAATCAAAACTTATGATGTTGTTACACTCAGTTAATAATTTTGAAATTGATCATAAAATACTGACCAACTTTAAAAAAAGCTATTAAAATAAGTGGTTAATTGTGCTCAATTATAAATTTTAGCCGCACAATTTAATACGTTTCAAATGTTTGGAATGTACTTGGTAATTCATGTTAGTTACTTTTGATTCATTCTCCTTCTGAAAAAATGTTTAATTCAACTTAATACATAATATTTGACTGCATTATATCTTTCTGATTTTGTTCAGATGACTGTTGCATAAAATATGTAAATCAGTTTTGGAAGATATAAAAAACCAAAAAAATTCATGAAGGCTTACTTGGCTGGCAATCTTAATGTATTAAAATAGAATTAGCAAAAATATTTTCAAAGTAAGCGCTTAATGCTTCAAAGCATTTTCTAGCTATATATTCATGTTATGTAAATTTAAAAAGTGTTCATTAATAAAGTAAAAACATAAAAGAAGTTGTTTTATTACATGCCAACAGAAACGAACAATTTTAAGAAAGTTTCGTACTCTTTCACAAATCTATAACATCAATCTAAATGAAACGTTCTAAAATAAACCTGAAGAGGTTAAGTAGCTTACACTGATACCTTTATTTTTGTAATACTATCAATATATTGTTAAAAGCTTCTATCATTCTATATAACTTGCGCATATGTTGCCTTCAGTGCACATAAAGAATAATGTAGATGTATGCTGCTGATGTATGCTGTCTGCTGCTTACACGTCAGATTAGTCATGATGTTATCAGTGATAATACACATATTGTGAATGCAAATTGGAAATTCATGCTTATTGTTTTACTCAATAAAAGAAAAATCGTAAGTGTTTAGTGAACCACTTGGTCGATGCATTTAAATTCAAGGAAACGATTCAATTTTAATGCATCTTCTCGTAAGTAGTTTCATTATCAACGGCTAATGACCACAAAGTAAATCGAATTACAAGAGTTGGTTAAAAAACAACGATCACCTTTTCAATTGCATATGCACATGTAGGTACACAATGCTAGTGTGTCTCCTCTAACTAAAACAATCAACATTCCACATTATCAATTTGGTAATGGGCCTCTAAACACATTTTAAATGTTTACAAGCATGTCACATATTTGTACATAAGTATTGGGTAATGCAGTATTTTCTCCAATTATTAAATTCTACTTCGATATTCAGTAGTCATACAAGATAACTGAATCTTTCATACTGAAACTACATAACATTTGTGATGAACATTAAAATGCTATAAAAGTATCAAAATATCATAGTTTCATATCTTGTACCTCAATTCTATTCAGTATATTCATCTCTGGAGGATTATCTGAAATGACTCCAGTGTGTTATCACATTTTTGAAATCTTGATTTCTTTTGTTTGTCTATGAAGTACCATTATTGAGAATAGAATTCTTTGTTAGCATAATACGTAAGTTTATACAGATCTGTTAAAAATTACATGCATCATATTAATAAGTGGATTGTAAATTACTGATCAAATATGTAAAGGATAATTTATCAGTTCAAAATGTAACAACGTATTGTCAAAATATGAATTATTATTGGTCTATTTAAATATTGAATCATGCTAAATAGTCAATTAATTATTGCCTGTTACCCCATGTGGAGCATAGGCCGCACACCAGCATTCTCCAACCAACATTATCTTGGGCTTTTCTTCCCAACTCTTCTCAAGTGCTCTTCATTCTCTTCATGTCTGTGTCCAATTCCCAAAGCGATGTGTTCATGGGTCTTCCTCTTTTTCTTTGGCCTTCAGAATTCCAAGTTACTGCTAGTCTTGTGGTGCGGTTCGATGATTTCCTCAATGTGTCTTAACCACCTCCAGCGTCTTTTCCTAATTTTTTCTTTGGCTGGAAGTTGATTCGATCTCTGGCATAGAAGATTGTTGTTGATGGCATCTGGCCGACGGATCGAAGTAACATGCATAGACGGTTGTTTATAAATACTTGTATCTTTTGAAGGATACTTTACGTAGTTCTCCAAATTTCAGATACATACAACAGAACTCCCTTACATTTGTATTGAAAATTTTTACTTTATTGTTGACTGACAGTTGGTTTGAGTCCCAAATGTTTTTCAATTGTAGAAATGTTGCCTTTGTCTTTTCAATCTTGGCCTTCACATCCGCATCAGATCCTGCTTGTTTATCGATGATGCTGCCCAAGTATGTAAAGGTTCCTACATCTTGCATCATGGTAGCTCTTTGCTTAATATATAATAAAAACTGTATCATGCTGTGAAGATAGATTGTGAGACCACTTCATTGAGAAGGTTACTCTAGTCACTTATGTTTTGCATTTATTACTTTATGACTCCTTTATTAAAAAGTTTGTTAATTACAATAGCTGGTGAATATGAACCAAAGATAATTATAAGTTTTATATTCTTACTATTATACGCAACTGGAAATGAATACAAACAGATGAGAAGTATTTTTAAGATGAGTTATTATTTTCTAGATCAGCTAAAGAAAATATTTGTAACAATTAACATTCCATCAACGTTAAGCCACGATGTTACGGAGATGAATCATCTTGTAGAAACAATTTACTTGCATGCTTATCGTTTTACAATTACAAGTCTGTAATAATTATCTTTTACAAATTCAAATAAGTGAAATCTTGGAATGTAAAAGCTTTAAGATTAGTCACATTAGTTAGGTACTTATTATTATTGCATGGATGTAAGTTTTCAGCACTCAATAAACAAATAACATTAAGCAAATTTCACTGTATAGATACTTTCAAAATCTTTGACGGGGGAATATTTTATTGTCGGTGAAAGTGAATGTCTCATTAGTATTAGGATGAACTTGTATATTCCCGTTAATTTGTAATAGACTAAAGTTGGCTAGTCTCTGTTGCTATAAGTGTATTCTGAGCGGATTACCTCGATATAGCGGCTATTCACAAGTATTACTCAAGTTGGATTGTGACTGGCAAGAGAAATCCAGGACGCGCATTTCATCCTATTTGGGACTGATCTGCTGGATGTACCTGCATTCCAATGTTGATGTTCATAGTGGGATCCCAACTCAACCCGTTACTGTCTGGACACAGTAGTCTAGTGGTGAACGCGGTGGCGTTCGACACGAAAAGGAGTGAGTTCGAACCCCACTATGAACATCAACATTGGGATGCAGGTACATCCAGCCGGTGAGTCCCAAATAGGTTGAAACTTGCGTCTTAGATTCCGTTTGCAAGTCACAATCCAACTTAAGTGTTAATTTACAAATTTCAGTTATACTGTGCGGTTTAAGTTCAGAAAAAATAACTCAAATTTAATGTAATAGAAAATGTGTATCAACTCAATGAATTGAACAATATAATAACCAGTATAATCCTGTAAGTAATTTGTACGTTTAGTAACATTACACGCTTAAACAAAAACACAACATACGGTGTCAGTGTAACCTGTTTTTTAATGACTGCCAATTAAGCTGTCATTTATATTCAACTAGCAAAATAACTCGTATTCTATTTAAAAATCCTTCTGAATATTTTAAAATAATTAAAACATTTTAATCAAATAATTGGACCAAGTATTCAAAAATTAGTATGAAATGTTATTATACTTACTATGACGACAGTCTACAAGGGCAAATTAGAAATGGAGTAGGTTAAACAGAATTAATTTGTGTGCTAAAAATGAATTATCATACCGATTGCCTAAATATACACCAATGCATTAACTGAGCAACAAACTTGTCAATATTAAAACATTTATTTTGTATCTGTACAACACTTTTGCTTCACACCAAATACCAGTTCAGAAGTTGGGATGTTGCTCACTTTTGTAATATGAATAGAGATACCTCGTTTTGTTAAAAGTCAGCTTTGTTAAATCAAAAATTCTTCTATTCTTATCAGATATTATTTTATAATCACAGTAATCAAGAGTTATGATATAATTTTAAAATATACACAAACCAAGACAAATCATCTGTGAACTCATAGACGTCAACTTCTTATATACGTCTATGTAAGTAACTAAAACAATTTTTAACGATAAGTAGAGTCCTGCATGATCAACATATAGCTCCTCATCAAAATCTCACAAAAGGACATAGTCAATTTTAAAGAAAAACGTTTAAAGTAGACAAAAGTGTGATTAATAGTTTACTTACGCTCTGGGCAATCTTAAAACAAGCATAAGACTAAGTTAGATAAAGTTTCAAGTTTAGGTAAATTCGTTGCGTTAGCTGTGTAAAATTGAATTGATGCACATTATAAAATTAAGAAATATCTAAATTTTTTAATAGTTTGGAATTTGAGATAATTTGAAGTAAAAATATTTTCAGTAACCACACCAAACAAAATGTACTGAAGAACTTACTAGAAACTAAATATTCAGAAATGTGACATAAACAAACGTCGAACGGCTAATCACAAGGTTAGAATAATAATTTAAACAGAATGTTCTTAAGATAAAGATACTCAATTTATTAATGTTAATTGACAATGACATTCTTAATAAGTCAGTCGATCACTGAAATGTTATAGAAAAGGTCTTGAGTTATTAGTTAGTCTTTTATGTTGACGCTTTTAAAATACCTCTATTTTTAGCCGAGACGGTTTTATTTTTAAAGTAAACTTATTCCCATTTCTTATTAGATGCTTTGTCTAAAACCTTTACTTGGTAGATGTAAGAAGATTTTATTTATTTCACATGCTTCGTTAGATTCATCAGATATGCGTAGAATATCCATTTACGAATAATGCTATTACAATGATTGGATTGTTAAAATTTTATTTGAATATAACTATCATATAAACTAGTGTATAAACGTTGTCTTTGTTATTAAGAATCGTTTTCAAATACAGGGACTTAATATTATCCAGTTGTAATGTTATCTATAACTTTAGCAACTATAGTATCATATCGACAAGCCCATATACTCTAGACATGTGTATTCATCGGATAATCTCGGTGCTAGTAAATGTTATTAAGTATGATTTCTAACTTATGTTAGAGTTATCCAAGCCAAAGATTATGATGATGAGTATAATCCATAAAGTATAATGCACTGATTTCACCTGATTAACTGCCGCTTGGATTACCTTTCTGCATGAAACATTTCCTCAATTATATTTAGGCATGACGTAACAATTTCAAATATATCAAGAGTAAAACTTTAATCAGCGTAGCAAATATGTGTTTATCAGGAATAAACACGTATTAGCAAATACTTTATCACATGAGTCATATGATTCTCATGATTTTATTCTCGGAATGTTTGCTCAATAATATGATGTTTATAATACAATACAATGTCAACACGAGGAAGACAGAATTGTTACCGCATTTATGTGTTTGCATTGATTATCTACTCGAAATGTTGATGACTGCATTAAATAGTTATAAGAAGTTTTAGTTAAAATATACTAAAGGTCTCATTTCTGTCTCGAAAAATAAAATAATGACACAAGTTATATGCACAGTTACATTGATGGTAATTTAATACTTACGATTTCCTAGATATATAAAACGTAATGCAAAAGTGTATTATTATGATTCTCTTTGAATTATTAGAATACACTGAAAAGTTTGTTTAGTCACATAATTTGCAATGTGTTCAGAATGTGAATGTAATGTGGTATGGTATGCTGTCCGACAGAGTTGCGTATGCAATATATTCCTTCATTATTCTATAGATTTAATAATAAAACATAATATTCTTTTGGTGCAAGATCTCTGCAGTAGTTACCAGTCAAACTCATTTCTCTTCAAAATTATGTCAATTTTAAATGCATGACACTTCTACTAATTCTAGGTAAAACAGATAGATTTGCAAATAATAAAATAATCAACTCAAGGTTTTCTTACCGCATGGGCAATCTAGATAATCGAAATTCCAAACATGTTAGATTACCGTGAAAGAATGTTTCTGTTTTCGTTATTTGAATTACATGTAGCATATAACAAGAGTTTAGTACATATGGCAATTGCTTTCAGAAGAAACATGCAGACATTAAGCATTATCGAAATCTAAATGAGTCACATAGTAATTATGAATCAGTTAGCGTAGTTTTAACACATGACATTGAGCATTACATTAAAAAAATATGCCTACTATCAAACGTATTTGACAGTCTGCAGCCTTGTTATATGCTAATGAAAATCTTTTACATAATAATAGTTGTAAATAATAAACAAACTGTTTATATAACTTCAGATCACTGGTTTGACAAAAGATTTTCTAGACAACAACAGAATATTTTAAAATAGTTTATATTCTCAAGTTTCGTTTAATTAATTGCTTACCTGATGTATTTCCTTGTAAAATAATAAGTGAGGAAGCGAGCTTGATTATTTTTATTATTTACAAGTCATGCATTTAGCTACATTTCACATTTATTTCATTACAAGTTCTGTTTATCTAGTTCTTAGTATATTATAGATACAATTGTCAATTGATTAACGTTTCATACTTCTAGTGAAACTAAGTATATACTAGATGCCACTGATATTGTCTCGATCCATAAACATACAATTGTGCATAATTAACATGTTTATTCATTCTGTTTACTAACTTTATATGATAGCCATCAGGATGCTTAACTTTTAAGAAAACAAATCTATTCACATTCTAGTTGTCATATAGGTCACTTCATTTCTATATAGCTAGCAACATTACGATCAACAATATTGGTTGGAAATAGTTCGTGGAACAGATTATAACATTAGAGTATCCTGGAAAGATTTTTTTCACATGTTAATGTGGCGTTACATTTTTAATCAAAACCATTAATGAATATAAACACTTCAAATTATATTATCCTGTGTTGATTAGCTTAAAAAATATCAGTTATTTTTTCCCAAAAGTATTACCTAAATATTGCATTACAGAACTTCTTGTAAATGAGAAGTCGTAGTGGTCTTCATTTTCAGTATCAAAGTGAAAACGCTTTGTAATTAATAAAGTAATAGGTAGTGTATTACTTAATTATAGTTAACTATAATATCACAATAACTATAGCTTATAATGTTATTTATATGCAGCAGATATAAAGATATGCCACCACTGCTTGCATTAAAGAGTGTTTATTTACATTCATTTTTCATACCAGTGAAATTTCCAACTACATTCTCAAAACATTGACGAAATATTAAGTTGAACCATATGAAACACACTTGATTTCACTTCCAAAATGTGAAGGTCTGTGTAAAATTTACTTTTGCACAATCTACAACTAACTAGTCAATTATAACTCACTAGTGCAGAACCTCAATAAAAACTTAGATGTTTATTCACTTCCTGCGTTCATTCAGAAACAATACTGGCAATATTACTCATATAAATATTAAATCATTTAATGTTCTAAGTAAAATGGACACTTAACGTTTTAAAGCGTACCTCTAGCATACTCCATCAAAGAAATTGTTCCTATTCAATGAAAAGAACAGTATGAGTATCAATGAAACTATGTAATGCAATCTAAGTAAGTTAAAGTAAATCCTCATTATAAGACGCTCTTCTCTGTTTCTGGTCCTTAGTTCATTAAGTGTAACTGACTACATATCAAAATAAATGCTTTAAAGTGAACATTTATAGAAAGGTGGACTATGCTTTCACAGATTTATGCAACTAAAATTGTTACACTTATGCCCAAAAGTGAGAAGTAATCATTTTCTTTAATAACATCAAATTGTTTGAACTTCTGCGTAATTTTACAATCATTCTTTTGTATGTATTCATAATGTATCTGTTCAAATGCTTTGACCACCTGTAATGAGGTTCATGTTTGTTGTTCACATGTCCTTTCTAATAAAGTTGCTTTCATTATCACTAAATGTGGATAGAAACCGTTGTAATGGAATTCATATACTGTTTACCACCCAAGAGTGAAGGAAATACAGACATGCATATGAAATACATTATGCAGTATCAGAACAGTGATCCGTACTGTTATTAGTGTTTCCGTTTTGTCATATCACTAAAGCTACCTCAGTAATACATTTTTTATTAATATGACTTATACTTGATTGATCATACTAATGAGGTTGTAAACATTAAGTTTATCTTATTTCATTCAGTGCAACGATAGTCAAGTGAGGTTATGTTTGAAAATCTTAATAATAATAATAATAATATTAAAAATGCTTGAAAGTAGTAGTTACTGCTACATTTGTTTCATGACATCTAAAGCATCTGTTTTTAATAAAGTGTGTATTATAACAATCCATATCTACAGATGTCAGTAAAGAGATTGAATCCAACGTAAGTAATAAGTTAATGAAATTCTCATTTTATTCATCGAAAACTGCAGTCTGTTCGATGCAACAGTAACTCAACATACTAAATACTTTCCACAATTTCGTTAATAACAATGTTTGAAATGTACTAAATCATACTAATTAATAACAACACGTATATAATAAAATATTTGCCACTGTTTTTTTATGGCTTCTACTTATGATTGTGTGTCATCATATTCTGCTTACTAGTGAACACTTATGAATCGTGCTAAGTGATTGTTAACTAAACACTATTTCCCACCCCCCACTTCCCCAATGTTAGTTATTTCCTATTAAATGCCATAATTTAAAGAAATTCAATAAGTTTGATAAAAAGTAAATTTAAAAAGTAATAGTTAAAGATTGTCAGGTTCTCTTAAATTTTTCAGTAAAATCTTTGATATTCAAGCATTTACAGAATACATTTCATAGTACATTATGAAACATGACTAGATGCAGTAAGTTCGCTTAGTGAGTATGTAAGGAAAACATACAAGCACATAAAAATGTTAGCAACACATTTCACGACATGATAGATTGCAATTCATGATGCCCTACTTCTCATAGTACTATTATTAAATGTAACTGCCATGTCATGACTGCTATTTATTTACAAAATACATTTGTTCATGTATGCATAAACATGAATCAAGTCATAAAATTTAATCCAAACACAAAATATAAGTCGGCACTACTTAAAATAATAAAGTAACTTCACCATATTCAAAACATTTTATGTCAATGAATAGTAAATAACACATTATTTGGACTCACTTGAAATGATGAATGTCAGAAGAAGAATTTTCACAGTAGCGTTCATCATTTTCTTTGATCCTAACTAATAAAACTGATTGATTTATTAGTTTATACTACCAAGTATTTATACTAATTCATTATAACACGTGAAAATTATCGGATTAGTGCAATAATAAGTACTGATTCTTTTAAAAACTAATTACATAATAATGACTATAATTTGCTTCCTGATGTTAATTGCAAATCCTATTTGAAGGAAGGATTAACTAAAACACATTTAATTATAAAAAGATTACGTTGTAACATGAATGAATTAAACTGATAAATAACCATTTGATGTGGTGGTGGTGGTGAGTGGGTGGTGGGGCGCTATAATTTAATGTGTTGGAACAATGGAGAGAGTGAATGACAGTATGAATCCAGTAATGGTGTATATGCTCATAGGTACAGTAACCAAAATTTCAAACAGCTGCGAGTAATCAAATTTGGCACACGGTTTGTCTGAAAGCGATATGGCAGACAACAGTGTTAGATTGTTTAAAAGGAGAGTAATATTGGTTGTTGTATGCTACGTTTACACAGTCGACGTTGTCTGGAGAATTACACAGGGTAATTTTGGGAGAATGAAATCATTTGTTTGTGAAATATGTATTTATTCCACGTTTTGTTACTAATTACTCATTTCTGGATGCCTAGAAAGAAAGTACGTAAAATGAAGCACAGGAGTGTAGGCTTGAAGCAAACTAATGTTGATAATGATGATATAAATGGTTAAAGATGAATGTGTAATATTAAGAAGTATAGTTGTTTATCATGCAGAAATAGCCCTTTTCAAATATTTTAGATTTTTATTCTAGCATTATATTTAAGAGTACAAAAGTCTGAGTATGCTGTTTCATGTAGTCTTTTATAGTAAGTATCACCAAATTGGCGTCGTGCACACAACAATCAGTATATTTTATTTGGCGTTTCCCATTCAACCAACATATGTGGATTGATATTATTTCTGTTGCCTTCATGTTAACTGATCAATAACACTAACATCCTTCATTTTGTGTTGTAGACCATGGTCAGTTGTTGATACGTGTATGTAATAACTTCAAATGTAGGCTCTGTGTTGCTTCTCTGATTGTGTTCAATTTTTCTTTTATTTACCATGATACATGCAAAATAATTAATTACACTGTGTGACTAGAAGCTAGACAACTATGCAGAGCGTACAACGTTGATGAATGAGTTAATAAGATGGAAAGGAGGGTAATGTTTGGTGCTCAGTGAGGTAAAGGTGAGTAAAAATATTAGCGAAAAATTTATCTATAAGATATTATATCAAAGAGTCAGGTATCACCTAACTTCTAAAGCCATCTACGGAGAGGGATGTGGTAATTACTATACAGTAAGAGAGATTTGGTATGCAGATATATAATCAAAGGGGAACTTATAGTAGTACGTGATGGTAGATCGTCTTGTGAAGCCATCAACTGAGTTCTACATCTATTATTCGTCTCAATCGCAGTGATGTTTTGTTATTGTAAGGGAGAATTGAGGAAGTGAATGATCTGTTTACGATGGAGATACATTGGAATGAAACCAATTCTTTCTTATTAAAATCTGATGATTTAAAATGTCGAATAAGAGAAGGGGAATATTGTGTCAGTTGTTTGGAATATTGACAGAAACAAAGCTGCACAAGTTGTTAGTAATATACAGAATAATAGCCTTAGTTACGAGTGTGTAGGATAAGTCTGAGGTAGCCAATGGTTAGTCGCGACTTAGAGGGCAGACATTGACGGATATCAACAATGGTCTCTACAAAAAATGATGTGCCATACATTACCCTTGGTTTACATTATTTCCAGCATCACGCTTAGTCGACAAACATACGAGCTTGAGTGCTTGTCGAGACCAACACTAACTTGACCACAAGTAGTATAGTCACTCTCGCTACTATTTATGGAATTCACCAGCCCATAACTACAGCAGACCAGTTCAGTAACACGCTCCATCAGTATCGTACGGTAATCAAGTTTGCCTAACGTGATCGGCCTCTAGTGCACCATGAAACGCACAAAATAGTCAGCAACGGTCAGCTTATGCAATCTCAAAATCAGTATCAAACACCTGACAAATCAACGGTGGTAGAATCAGAATAGGAGCACGTTAGGAGTTAGGCATCATTCAATTATTTGATAGCTTGTTGGGATCGCTATTACACATAGTATTGAAATGGACCAATATTGGCACCCCTGTGGTTATTGTCGACGTCTGAACACTACCACTGCTCGGAACAAACACACCATTCTATATAAATATTTATGCTCAACTTTGAACGGAAAACAATTTCCAAGAGCTGAATTTAGTTATCGCCTACTACCAAACCATTGATTCATCGTCAGATGTTTCAAAGTACACCATCAGTACCCCACTCTATTTACTCGCGCTCTCAAGTATGATCTTCGGTTTAAAGAATCTAGCACAGACCTTTATGGATTAAGTAGGGAGATGACTAGATTTTGTTTACTCAAATACTGACTATGTTTTTGATGGTGTCAGAGACTAGAACAAATATCCTCAGTGATTCGCGTTTTCAATAGATTTGGGTCGTATTCCTCCCACATAAGTGCATTTTAGACACATCTGAAACATACTCTCCTGGACACCATTTCACCAGAAACAGTATCAAGTCGTTGACACACCGAGGAGAAATGTAAATGTCGTATCCTTAACCAGATGCAGTTAATAAGCTACGACATTTGCTGCGTGGGAGACTATTCTCAGGCGCTTCATTCCTCACTACGCATGTCTATTACAACCATTAACCGTTCTCTTAAAACATATGATTAAATTTAAATTACTTTAACACTCAATGCACGGACAACAAAACACATATGAGAGCTACGATGCTGTCGTATGTAGACCACAGTCCTGAATAACGGTTTATTCTATGCAATGACGTATCAAATGATGCCACTGGCGTCTTTCGTCATAATAGTGAAATGATAGTATCATGTCTTCTCTAAACAGTTATACTCAATATAACGACAATATAGTTACAATGCTAACAAATTGTGAGCTGATTACCTCCAAGTCAAGTATATCAGTGACTTTCTTCAAGAATGGGATTTCACAGTGTTAATAGATCAAAAGCCCATTAATAACGCATTTACTACATCGTATGACAAACATTCACCATGCGACGCGCAATAGTAGGATTATATGACTAAGTTAACATAAGAAACTAGATTTTTCAAAAGAATCGCTGACACCGTAGAAGACGGATTCTCCAGAAGTCATGTACGCGCACTGAGAATATCAATAAGTATTCATCCACAAAATATGGTTACTCTATTTGTTGAATACCAAGATCTACAGAGATGCAAAACATAATGATACTTAATTCTTAAACACATTCCAATCCCTTTATTTTCCTACAATAGTTTGCAATGTATCATTCAGTATTCCTAAATCCTCTAGGAATGACTTATTTAGCCGTTTCCAATCTCTATCACATCTCAGCATAGGAGTAACAGTCAGCCTCATTTTAGAACGTTTTATGTGGCCCTGTTTGAATTCCGATATACATTAGTGGAGGCATTTTCAATACCAAAGCAGAGAAGTCGATAGATTTACGATCATTTTGCACATGGTTGTCCCAGTAACCGACAAATATCTCGAATGTATACACTTAGATATTGTTAATCTCCTACCACCGTCAATCTTTAGCACAAAGACATACCGTGGTTGACTGATTTATCAAACAGGCCATAGCATCATCAGCATTTATTATCATCAGCCTACTAATCTCAGTTGATATAGTGAGTAATGCGTTAATTAATTCTTGTTGTAGTATCATCGAAACGGTCTATTTCTACGCCTTGTTGTCGATGTGAACTGAACATGCTTGTACTTCGTCTAATCAGGATGGTTCTACTGGATACCACAAACACCGATTATCAAGTTTATTGAAATTTATTTGAAAATTGCCTTCTATTGCTCGCCTAAAATAATCGCAGTTAAATGCATCGCCCTATATATCTTAGTCAGTGTAATTATAGTAACTGTCCATATAGGTTTTACAATTCATTTGTTGACTGTCATTTTCTGAATATTACTCACACCCAATTCCACGGCTGCCATAATCATACATCAATTAGATCTCAACCGACGTCTCGCTGAGGAACGAATCAGTTAAAGGTGCTAAGGGTGTATAGAACACTCATCAAAAAAATCATTATACTTCCTCACAAGAAAATCACTAACTTAAAATCCTCAAGCTCAAAGAAAAAGTTAGACTAAAGAACACATTTCGCCGGAAAATTGAAACGAGAAAAGAATGAATGAATATCACTTGGAAAAAACTTAGAAAAATAGTCCAGAACATAGTTGGTTGTATAATGCTGGTCGGTGGCATACACTCTAAAAGGGACAACAGGCAATGATTGGTCTATTCATTATAATCGTTTTGTAGGTGGAGACTATTTTATCAACATCCTCCTATGACATCTAGTTCATAAGTTATTAATAGTTAGTAAATTACGTAATTCATTATATTTATATAATGTATTGAACTATTTTTTCATAAGTACGAACATTGATTGATCAGCATACATAATTTGATTGCATTAGTAACATAAGCTATACACTGATTCACACTTTCGGATCTGTTGAGTCATCTATTGGTTACACTTGTATTTAAACAATAAGCAATTCCACAATCCTACGTACAAACTTTAGACCTTCACTACATTTTGGTTGTATAGTATGCCTAGAAATGACTTGCTCCTGATATCAGAAAATACATAACTATTATTATTGTTATTATTATTATTATATTTGTGCTCTTGACAGTGGACACCACAAAGACTTTAAATTAAATCATGTTATTCGAGCACGTACCCTAGATCATATGCATAATTTATTAAGCAGTGACCTGAGAGGAAAACGTGCTTTGTTTGAAGTTGCATTATTCTCAACACTACCAGGTTTCTCATTTGAATTTCTGTGTTTGCACGTAAACGTTTCTTGAATTGACGTGAAACTTGTTAGGAAGTAATAAGATTAAACTAAAAGTATTTTGAAAAGCATACAACTAATTATACATATAAATGAAATATGAGGTGAGAAGATAACAGTCGCAGATTCAAACCAGGAAGATAAATGTTTTTTCAGGTACACTGTAAACCACTACATACGCGTGCTACAATATCGGAAATTAACACACATATGATGACATTCGCATGCCAAAGTCATAAATTCTTGTTTATGACAATATGCATTAATCAACAATCGTCTAACTGACAATATATCGATTGATTATAATTGATAGGCAAATCAATTGTTACATGAAAACGCTTTCATTTCGTCTTCAGTTCTATGCGCATATGCACCAGCTTACGAATAAGTCTGTAATTTGCATAAAAGCTTACTGTTGATGGGTCCTTCCTTGGACACTTGTACTAGCCGAGATTGTTTTAATAAATTCCCTAGTAATAGTTATATGCACTAATTGGAGATGAGAAATTTCTTAATTAAAATTATTTTGCAGTTGACATGAAAGCATCCAATAATAATAATCATGAGTTGAAAATCATATTAAATGCAAGTACTGTATGGTATAGTATAGCAATGTGATGCATAAAGTTGAATTGCAAGAGTAAAATATAACAAGTTAACAAATCACAAAAGCGATTCATTATCCTCAACACTGTCAGCATCTTTTCCTAATTCCTTCCTCAACTAGACGTCAGTTGGTTTGTTCTGTGCCATAGTAGGTTGTTGGTAATAATATTTGGCTGACGGATTCAAAGAAGGTTGCACAAACAACGGTTTATAATTACCCGTATCTTTTGAATGATGCCTTCCGTAGTTTTGCAAGTTTCTACTCCGTTCAATGTATCTGTCCTAACGTTAGCATTGAGACTTTTGACAATGATATTGGCTGACAGCTGATTTGGGTTCTAGATGCTTTTTGCAATTGTAGAAATTCTGCTCTTGCATTGCCAATCTGTGTCTTCAGTTCAGTATTGGATTCCCTTTGATAATGGATGATGTTGCCGATGTATGTATAGGTTTCACAACTTCCAGAGCTTTTGGAGGTTACAGATGCTGCTGCCACACCGTTCGTCTTCAAACACATTCGTCGAACACAATTTCAAACTTACTTTCTTCCGGTTGTTGTTTTTGATTTTGTGATTGTTGGATTTACGTTGTATTCGAATATAATTTCATACATTCATTGTTACTCACCTAAAATATATACACTCATCCTATGAATCCTGGATGTGTATTCGTCGATTGAATATACAGTGATTTATAGTTGATTTAGAATTATATTATTACGGAACAGAGTTAAAATGTAATCCAGTAGAACCAAGCAATAACTATTCATACTCCTTTAAAATATCATGTGAATGTTACAGATGTGGACCTGTCAACCTGGTTTGTTGACGTATAACATTGCTTGTATATTCCAATGCTACGTTTCTAGTTGTTACGGAGACAATGAATTTGGCTGATTAGTACTGCTCGAAAACTGTGGTTTACTTTAGATGTGTAGCACCAAAGATTTCCCAATGAATGTGTTCGAATCGGAGTGATGAAAATGATCAATATCTGGTTAGTGCGCGTACATGACTTCTGGAAAAAGCATCTGCTACAATGTTAGTGCTTTCTTTGAAAAGTCTAGTTTCTTAAATTAACCTAATCATATAATCCTACTGTTGCATCTCACGGATTGAATGTTTGTCATGCTATGTATTAAATACGAGATTAATGGGCTTTTGATCTGTTAATACTGTGAAATCCCATTCTTGAAGAAAGTCACTGATATACTTGACTGGAGGTAAGCAGCTTACAATTTGTAAGCATATGTACTATGTTGTCGTTATATTGAGTATAACCGTTTGGAGAAGACAGATAATGACATGATACTATCATTTCACTGTAATGACGACAGACGCAAGTGGCATCATTTGATACGTCATTGCATAGAATAAACCGTTATTCAGGACTGTGGTCTACATACAACAGCATCGTAGCTTTCATGTGTGTTCTGTTTCCCGTGCATCAAGTTTTAAAGTAATTTAAATTGAATCATATATTTTAAGCGAACAGTTAATGGTTGTAATAGACATGCGTAATAAAGAATGTAGCAACACAGAGCCTGCATTTAAAGTTATTACCTACTCATATCACCAACGCACCATGGTCTACAACACAAAATGAAGAATGGCAGTGTTATCGATCAGTTAACACGAAGGTAAAAGAAATAATATCAATCCACATATGTTGGTTGAAAGTGAAACGACAAATAGAAGATACGGATTGTCCTGTGTACAACGCCAATTTGGTGATGCTTTCAAAAAATTACTACACGTTACAGGCATACTCAGACTTTTGTACTCTTAACTATAATGTTACAATGAATATCTGAAGCATTTGTAAAGGGCTGCCTCTGCATGATGAAAATTTATGCTTCTTGTTATTACACATATATCTTTAACCATTTATATCATCATTATCAACATTAGTTTGCTTCAAGCCTACACTCCTGTGCTTCATTTTACGTACTTTCTTTCTAGGCATCCAGAAATGTGTAGTTAGTAACAAAACGGGGAGTAAATACATATTTCACAAACAAATGATTTCATTCTCCTAAAATTACCCTGTGTAATTCTCCAGACAACGTCAACTGTGGAAACATAGCATACAACAACCAATATTACTCTCCTTTTAAACAATCTAACACTGTTGTCTGCCATATCGCTTTCAGACAAACCGTGTGCCAAATTTGGTTGCTCGCAGCTATTTGAAATTTTGGTTACTGTACCTATGAGCATATACACCATTACTCGATTCATACTGTCATTCACTCGCTCCATTGTTCCACCACATTAAATTATAGCGCCCCACCACCCACTCACCACCACCATCACACCAAATGGTTATTTATCAGTTTAATTTATTCATGTTACAACGTAATCTTTCTATAATTAAATGTGTTTTAGTTAATCCTTCCTTCAAATAGGATTTGCAATTAACATCAGGAAGCAAATTATAGTCAATATTATGTAATTAGTTTTTAAAAGAATCAGTACTTATTATTGCACTAATCCGATAATTTTCACGTGTTATAATGAATTAGTATAAATACATGGTAGTGTAAACTAATAAATCAATCAGTTTTATTAGTTAGGATCAAAGAAAATGATGAACGCTACTGTGAAAATTCTTCTTCTGACATTCATCATTTCAAGTGAGTCCAAATAATGTGTTATTTACTATTCATTGACATAAAATGTTTTGAATATGGTGAAGTTACTTTATTATTTTAAGTAGTGCCGACTTATATTTTGTGTTTGGATTAAATTTTATGACTTGATTCATGTTTATGCATACATGAACAAATGTATTTTGTAAATAAATAGCAGTCATGACATGGCAGTTACATTTAATAATAGTACTATGAGAAGTAGGGCATCATGAATTGCAATCTATCATGTCGTGTAATATGTTGCTAGCATTTTTATGTGCTCGTTTGTTTCCCCTACACACTCACTAAGAGAACTTAATGTACCTAATCATGTTTCATAATGTACTATGAAATGTATTCTGTAAATGCTTGAATATCAAAGATTTTACTGAAAAATTTAAGAGAACCTGACAATCTTTAACTATTACTTTTTAAATTTACTTTTTATCAAACTTATTGAATTTCTTTAAATTATGGCATTTAATAGGAAATAACTAACATTGGGGAAGTGGGGGGTGGGAAATAGTGTTTAGTTAACAATCACTTAGCACGATTCATAAGTGTTCACTAGTAAGCAGAATATGATGACACACAATCATAAGTAGAAGCCATAAAAAAACAGTGGCAAATATTTTATTATATACGTGTTGTTATTAATTAGTATGATTTAGTACATTTCAAACATTGTTATTAACGAAATTGTGGAAAGTATTTAGTATGTTGAGTTACTGTTGCATCGAACAGACTGCAGTTTTCGATGAATAAAATGAGAATTTCATTAACTTATTACTTACGTTGGATTCAATCTCTTTACTGACATCTGTAGATATGGATTGTTATAATACACACTTTATTAAAAACAGATGCTTTAGATGTCATGAAACAAATGTAGCAGTAACTACTACTTTCAAGCATTTTTAATATTATTATTATTATTATTAAGATTTTCAAACATAACCTCACTTGACTATCGTTGCACTGAATGAAATAAGATAAACTTAATGTTTACAACCTCATTAGTATGATCAATCAAGTATAAGTCATATTAATAAAAAATGTATTACTGAGGTAGCTTTAGTGATATGACAAAACGGAAACACTAATAACAGTACGGATCACTGTTCTGATACTGCATAATGTATTTCGTATGCAGGTCTGTATTTGCTTTACCACTGAGTGGTAGGCAGTATATGAATTCCAGTACAACTTATTCTACCCATATTTAGAGATAACGAAAGCAACTTTACTATAAAGCAAATGTAAACAGGAAACATGAACCTGTCTTTAGTTAATCAAAGCATTTGAACAGATACATTATGATCATATACAAAAGAATGATAGTGGAATTCTACATCATTTCAAACAATTTGTTGTTATTAAAGAAAATGATTACTTCTAACTTTCGAGCATAAGTGTAACAATTTTAATTGTATAAATCTGTGAAATCATAGTTAATCTTTCTATGAATGTTCACTTTAAAGCATTTATTTTGACTTGTAGTCAGTTAAACTTAATGAAGTAATGACCAGGAACAGAGAAGAACGTCTTATACTGAGGATTTACTTTAACTTACTAATATTGCATTGCACGGTTTCATTAATACTCATACTGTTCTTTTCATTGAATAGGCACAATTTCTTTGATGGAGTATGCTAGAGGTACGCTTTAAAACGTTAAGTGTCCATTTTACTTAGAACATTAAATGATTTAATATTTATATGAGTAATATTGCCAGTATTGTTTCTGAATGAACGCAGGAAGTGAATAAACATCTAAGTTTTTATTGAGGTTCTGCACTAGTGAGTTATAACTGACTAGTTAGTTGTAGTTTGCGCACATTTTCGAAGTGAAATCAAGTGTGTTTCATATGGTTCGACTCAATATTTCGTCAATGTTTTGGGAACGTATATGAAAATCTCACTGATATAAGAAGTGAATGAAAACAAATGTTTAAATGCAAGCAATGGTGATATATCTGTATCTTTGCTGCATATAAATAACCTTAGTGGCTATAGTTATTGTGACATTACAGTTGACTATAATTAAGTAGTGCTGTACTTACTACTTTAATTATTTCAAAGTTCTTGCATTTTGATACTGAAAATGAAAACCACTGTGACTCCGCATTTACTAGAAATTCTATAGTGCATTATTCAATTAACACTTTTAGGAAAAATTAATTGTCATTTTCCAAGCTTATCTACACTGGGTAATATAATTCAGTATCTCGAATTGACTGGACTGGAAATATCAACTGCTAGAGGCCGACTCAGCGGTCCAATGGTAAGGCGTTCGCCGCGGATGAACCAAAGGGTCCTGGGTTCGGCCCCGATGGGTTCGTGGTAGCGTACTACTGAGGAGTCCCATGCTAGGACGAAACAGCTGTCCAGTGCTTCCAGGTAACCGATGGTTGCCTGATTCAGATCAATTCGTGATATCAACATTAATAATAACTCAATATGTTTATATTAATTGATGGTTATGATTAAAAATGAAACACCACATTAACATGTAGAGGAAGCTCTTTCTAATATACGTTTATGTAATAATCTGTTGCACGAAATGCACATGCACGAATTATTTCCAACCAATATTGTTGATCGTAATGTTGCTAGCTATCTAGAATTGAAGTGACCTATATGACAACTAGAATGTGAATAGATTTGTTTTCTTGAAAGTTAGGTATCCTGATGCCTATCATATAAAGTTAGTAAACAGAATGAATAAACATGTTAATTATGCACAATTGTATGTTTATGGATCGAGACAATATCAGTGGCATCTAGTATATACTTACTTTCACTAGAAGTATGAAACGTTATTTAATGAACAATTGCATCGATAATATACTAAGAACTAGATTAATAAAACTTGCAATTCAAGGCACCATAAATTTGAAATGTAGCTATATTCATGAATTGTTAATAATCAAAATAATCAAGCTCGCTTCCTCACTCATAATTTTACTAGGAAATACATCAGGTAAGCAATTAATTAAACGAAACTTAAAAATATCAACAATTTGAAATACTCTGTTGTTGTCTGGAGATTCTTTTGTCAAATCAGTGATCTTGAGTTATATGAACAGTTTGTTTATTATCTACAACTATTATTGTGTGAAAGATTTTCACCACCATATAACAAGGCTGCAGAGTGGAAAAATACGTTTGATAGTACGTATAATTTTCTAAAGTACTGGTCAATGTCATGTGTTAAAAACTACACTAACTGATTCCTAATTACTATGTGATTCATTTAGTTGTCGATAATGCTTAATGTCTGCATGTTTCTTCTGAAAGCAATAGCTATATGTACTAAACTCTTGTAATGTACTAAATGCAGTTCAAATAACGAAAACAGAAACATTCTTTCACGGTAATTTTTCATGTTTGCAATTTTGATTATCTAGATTGCCCATGCGGTAAGAAAAGTGTGAAGTGATTATTTTACCATTTGCTATTCTATCTATTTTACCCAGAATTAGTAGAAGTGTCGTGCATTTAAAATTGACATAATTTTGAAGAGAAACGAGTTTGACTGGTAACCGCTGAAGCGATCTTACACCAAAAGGATATTATGTTTCACTATTAAGTGTTTAGAATAATCACGCAATATATTATATACGCGACTCTGTAGGACAGTATAGCATACCATTTTGCATTCTCATTTTGACCATTACAATTCATGTGACTAGACATAGATTTCCTTACATCCAAATAATTCAAACAGCATCATGATAATACACTTTTGCATTGCGTTTTGTATATCTAGGAGACCGTAAGTATCAAAATACCACCATTGCAACTGTGTATATAACTTGTGTCATTATTTTATTTTTGAACATAAATGAGACCTTTCGTATATTTTAATTGAAATTTCTTGTAACAATTTAATGCCGTCATTAACATTTCGAGTAGATAATCAATGCAAACACATAAATGCGGTAACAATTCTGTATTTTGCTGATTGGTTTTGCATTGTAAAATATACATCACATTATTGAGAGAAAATTTCGAGGATGATGGGATGAGAGTGATATAACTCATGTGATAAAGTATTTGTTAATACGCGTTTATTCATGGCAAACAAATATTTGCAACGCTGACCAAAGTCTCACTTTTGACATATTTGAAATCATTACGTCATGACTAAATATAATTGAGGAAATGTTTCATGCAGAAAGGCAAACCAAGCGGCAATTAATCAGGTGAAATCACTGCATTATAGTTTATTGATTATTCTCATCACCATAATGCTTGGCTTAGATAAATCTAACATAAATGAGAAATCATACTTAGTAACATTTATTAGCACTGAGATTATCCGATGAACACAAATGTCCAGTGTATATGGGCTTGTTGATATGATACAATAGTTGCGGAAGTTATAGATATTTTTCGTAACATTACAACTGGATAATATTAAGTACCTGTATTTAAAAGCAATTCTTTGTAGTAAGGATAACGTTCATATACTAGTTTGTATGCTATTTATATTCATATAAAATTTTAACAATCCAATCATTGTAATAGCATTATTCGTAAATGCATATTCTACGCATATCTGATGTGTCTAAGAAAGCATGTGAAATAACTAAAATCTTCTAACATCTACCAAGTTAAGGTTTTAGACAGTGCATCTAATAAGAAATGGGAACAAGTTTACTTGAAAAATACAAACCGTCTGGGCTAAAAATAGAGGTATTTTTAAAGCGTCAACTTAAAGGACTAACTAATAATTCAAGACTCTTTTCTTAATAATTTAGTGATTGACTGACTTATTAAGAATGTCATTGTTAATCAACATTAAGAAACTGAGTATTCTTATCTTAAGAACATTCCGTTTAAATTAATATTCTAATCTGGTGATTAGCTGTTCTACGTTTATTTATGCCACATTTCGGAATATTTAGCTCCTAGTAAGTGTTTCGGTACATTTTACTTGATGTGGTTACTGAAACTATTTTTACTTGGAATTATCACGAATTTCAAATTATTAAAAATTTGGAAATGTTTTTTTAATTTTTTATGTCCATCAATTCAATTTTACATAGCTTATGCAACGAAGTTACTTAAACATGAAACTTGATTTAACCTAATCTTATCCTTGTTTTAAGATTGCCCAGGGCGTAAGTAAATTAGCAACCTCACTTTTCTTTATTTTTTTAACGTTTTTCTTTAAAATTAACTTCATCCATTTGTGAAATTCTGATGAGAATCGTAAAACCATGATGTAATAAATGAAGCGTAAGTAGTTAATGAGTTAGAATATTGCAAAAACTGTTCACGAACAATTGGCAAATATATCAAAAGTCGAAAGGCACGACATGCATTGATTAGTAATTGCCTAAAAGTGAAAAAAACATGAAAAAAATTTAAATGTTTTAACTTTTAATTTGACTAGGGATTAACATGTTAATAATGACCTGAATGATTAAGTTAACGAATCACCAAACAGAAACGGTAGGGGTAAAGAGCAGAGACATTGCTGGCATAGAAAATTATTATGAAAATGGAAACACATATTTGTACTTATTTGTACCTTGAATATAATTTTCATTGAAATCTGCAAAGCAAAGTAGAGCTAACAGTATATTGTGATATGGTAAGCGAATTTTGACAAACTGAAGAAATGTTCATGGAAAGGCTAGTGATGCAAACGTCTTTCGAATGATAATCTGACATTTTAAACCATATATATCTAATATGTGGAAATGACATCTTTCAGCTTCTTTAATTCAAGAAGCCATTTGCTGATCGCACAGGATTCGATTTATCATTAAATATTGTTTAAATTACTTGCATAGACGTATGTATATAAGAAGTTGATGTCTATAAATGAGTTCATAGATAATTTATCTTGGTTTGTGTAAATTTTAAAAATTGTACCATATCTGCTGATTACTGTGATTATAAATAATATCTGGTAAGCATAAGAGAAATTGTTGATTTAAAATAAAACTTACTTTAAATAAAACGAGATGCCTCTAAGCATTTTACAAACGTGCACAACAAACCAATTTCTGTAGTAGTATTTTGTGTGAAGGATAAATGTTGTACAGAAACAAAATAAATGTTTTGAAATTGACAACTTTGTAGTTTAGTTATTGCACTGGTGTACATTTAGGCAATCGATATGATATTTTAATTTTAGTGTACAAACTAATTCTCCTTAACCTACTCCATTTATAATTGGCCCCTCTAGACTGTCATCGACGTAAGTATAGTATAATCTTATTTTAATTTTTAAATAGTTGGTCCAATTGTTTCATTAAGATATTTTAATTATTCAGAAAAATTAAAATAATCTACCAGTCTTTATATTTGTTGAACATAAATGACAGCTTAATTGGCAGGTATTGAGAGAAGGCTCCAATGTAATTATATGCTGGGTTATTGTGTAAGCGTATAGTATAATGTTAATAAACTTACAAATTAACTAGAGGACTATACTGGTTATCATATTGTTAAACTCATTAGGTCGAAATACATTTTCTGTTACATTAAATTTGAGTTATTTCTCCCAAAATTAAGTCGTACAGTATAACTAAAGTTTATAAATTAATGTTTGATAAATAGTACATTTTGGATTTGAGAATCAAAACTTGACTGTAAATGAAAAATTGGCTGTTCGTTGGTGTATTCACACATGTCATGCATTACACAAATATCTTTATGTACACTTTTATTCCAAAAAACAACTGATTAGAAGTCACGTAATAAAGAGTATGAAGATGATAATGTTCTTGTGTATATATCATTACCAAGGTTAACTTTGACAATTTCAAATAAATCGACCATTGAGTAGATTGTTTATAAAAATGAATGATGCATATGTATGTAAGATATGTATGCATATGTTAGTTTGATGTGAAAGAAAAATATGTGGAATGTGGACAAAAATTGTATGTTCACATGAATGAAATTTGATGTACTTTAACTGTGTTCAGTTGGATAGAAAGTCTATGTTGTTCGATTGTATTATTTAATCATGTGTTAATTCAATTCGGTTATTGATTTCTCTGAAGAAGCAACTTGCACTAAGCCGAGAAACGTCAGAAATTTTAGTTTCTACTCATTGGAATTTTACAAATATATATCACTCATTTTATAATATTCATGTGTGTCTATGCGTGTGTTGGCTTATGTGAAATACAAACGGTGTCAAACTATTACCCTCAGGAGAAATAAACTACCTTTATTTCTACAGAATTTAAGTGCTCTAGTGAGAACGATGGCTGAATGTTAACTAAAGCATATGACACTTTTTGTTTGTATGATGGACATGTTATTTTACTTCGAATTCATGTAAAATTAAAGTGTAAACCTTGTACAACCCATATAGCTTTTCAACTTTAATAAAATGCACTGATTATCATATCAAAATAGTTAACGTAACATAATAGAAAAAATATTTAATTTGGATTGTGACTGGCAAGCGGAACACAGTAGCCTAGTGGTGAACGCGGTGGCGTTTGACACGAAGCGGACTGAGTTCGAATCCCAGTGTGAACATCAACATTAAGATGCAGGTACATCCAGCCGATAAGTTCCAAATAGGACGAAACGCGCATACTGGATTCCGGTTGCCAGTCACAATCCAACTTAAATATATAACTTGTGTAATAACGCTATATCGAGGCAATCCGCTCAGGATGCACATATGGCAACGGAGACTGACCAGTTTCAGTCCATTACAAATCAACGGGAAGATACAAGCTTATCCTAATTATATATAATAGAAAAAACTAAATTACAGTGAAGATCAAAATTGCATGTCTACTTCAGTTGGACCGAAATGATTCCAAATATTTGACATAGTTGTTATGAATGACCGATCAGAAAATTATTTCAAACCTTATGATTATTAGATATTTTGCGTTAAAAATAATTTAGTATGTTGTTTTTAATTCAGATATCACATTTGAATACAACCAAGAAGTTTGGTGAACAACTAAGTTTTCTCCATTTACTAAATGAAATATCAAACAGGAATCTGGAAATATATGTTAATGAGACATTCACTTTCACCCTCATAGATTTTGAAAGTATCTATTCAGTGCAATTTGGTTAATGTTATTTGTTTATTGAATGCTGAAAACTTGCATCCACGCAATAATAATAACTCTCTGACTATTGGAACTAATCTTAAAGCATTAACATTTCAAGAATTTACTTATTCAAATTTATAAAAGATCATTATTACTGATCTGTAAATGTGGAATGATAAGCATAAAGGAAAATTGTTTCTACAAGATGATGCACCTCCGTAACATCGTGGTTTAACATTGATGCGATGTTAATTGTTACAATTATTTATTTTAGCTAATCTAGAAAATGATAACCCATCTTAAAAATACTGCTTATCTGTTTGTATTCATTTCCAGTTGCTTATAACAGTAAGAATAAAAATTTATAATTATCATTGCATCATATTCACCAGCTATTATAATTAACAACCTTTTTAATGAAGGAGTCATAAAGCATAAAATGCAAAACATAAGTGACGAGAGTAACCTTTTCAATGAAGTGGTCTTACAGTCTATCTTCACAGCATGACACAGCTTTTATTATATATTAATCAAAGAGCTAGCATGATGCAAGATGTTGAAACCTTTACATACTTGGGCAGCATCATCGATAAACAAGCAGGATCTGATGCGGATGTGAAGGCCAGGATTGAAAAGACAAAGGCAACATTTCTACAACTGAAAAACATCTGGGATTCAAACCAATTGTCAGTCAGCATTAAAGTAAAAATTTTCAATACAAATGTAAGGGAGTTCTGTTGTATGTATCTGAAATTTGGAGAACTACGTAAAGTATCCTTCAAAAGATACAAGTATTTATAAACAACCGTCTATGCATGTTACTTCGATCCGTCGGCCAGATGCCATCAACAACAATCTTCTATGCCAGAGATCGAATCAACTTCCAGCTAATGAAAAAATTAGGAAAACACACTGGAGGTGGTTAGGACACATTGATGGAATCATCAAACCGCATCACAAGACAAGCAGTAACTTAGAATCCTGAAGGCCAAAGAAAAAGAGAAAGACGCAGGAACATATTGCTTCGGGAATTGTAGACAGACATGAAGAGAATGAAGAGCACTTGTAAAGAGTTTGGAAGGAAGGCCCAAGTTAGTGTTGGTTGGAGAATGCTGGTGGGCGGCCTATGCTCCACATGGGTTAACAGGCGGTGATTGACTGACTGATTAGCATGATTAACTTTTCATAAAGCTAATAATGATTCATATTTTGACAGTACGTTGTTACATTTTGAATTAATGCATTATCCTTTACTTATTTGATCAGTAATTTGCACTCCTTTTATTAAGATGCTAATAAAAAACTCTATTCTCAATAACGGTACTTCGTCGACAAACAAAAGAAATCAAAATTTCAAAAATGTGATAACACACTGGAGTTATTTCAGATAACTCTTCAGACATAAATATACTGAATAGAATTGAGGTACAAGATATGAAACTATGATATTTTGATACTTTTATAGCATTTTAATGTTTATCACAAATGTTATGTAGTTTCAGTATGAAACATTCAGTTACTTTATATGACTACTGAATATCGAAGTCAAATTTAATAATCAGAGAAAATACTGCATTACCTAATACTTATGCAGAAATATGTGACATGCTTGTAAACATTTCAAATGTGTTTGAGAAGCCTATTATCAACTTGATAATGAAGAATGTTCATTGTTATAATTAGAGGAAACACATTAGAATTGTGTATCTACACGTGCATATACAAGTGAATAGGTGATCTTTGTGTTTTCTTAGCCAGCCCCTGTAATTCGATTTAGTTTTCGGTCATTTATCGTCTATAAAGAAACTACTTACGAAAAGATGCATTAAGACTGAATCTTTTTCAGAAATTTAAATGCATCCACCAGATGATTCACTAAACACTTATGATTTTTCTTTTATTGAGTAAAACAATAAGCATGAATTTCCAATTTGCATTCACAAAACGTGTATTATTACTGACAACATCATAATTAATTTGACATTCAAACATCAGACAGTATAACTAGACAATTACAATGTTCTTTATGTGCACTGAAGGCAACATATGCACAAGTTATATAGAATGGAGGAAGCTTCCATGAGTATATTGATGGTACTACAAAAATAAAGGTATCGATGTAGGCTACTTTACATCTTCAGGTTTATTTTAGAACGTTTCACTTAGAATGATGTTGTAGATTAGTGAAAGTGTATGAAACTTTCATAAAATTGTTCATTTCTGTTGGCATATAATAAAGCATCGTTTGTGTTTTCGCTTTATTAACAAACATTAATGAACATTTACATAACATGAATTTGCAGCAAGAAAATGGATTTAAAGCATTAATTGCATACTTTTAAATGGTTTTTGCTAATTCTATTTTATCACATTAAGATTGTCATCCATGTAAGCCTTCATGAATTTTTTGGTTTTTTATATCTTCCAAAACTGATGTACATATTTTATACAACAGTTATCTGAATAAAATCAGAAAGATATAATACAATCCAATATTATGCATTAAATTGAAATATACATTTCTTGAGAAGACGAACGAATCAAAAGTAACTAACATGAATTATCAAGTCCATTCCAAACAATTGTGACGTATTAGATTGTACAGCTAAAATTTATAATTGAGCACAATTAGCCACTTATTTTGATAATTTTTTAAAGTTGGTCAGTATTTCATGATCAATTTCAAAATCATTAGCTGAGTGTAACAACATCATAAGTTTTGAATGTCATATTGCAATCTAACAAACACTACATAGTGATAAACTGATGATTTTCTGTAGTCCTTAAAATACATTAGTGCGATTATGTATACATCTATCTAAATTTGTGCACTTCCGTTACACTTACCAAAAATAGTGTCTTAGTATGGATTAACAAATATAGGCTGACTCATTACTATAAATAAACACAAACACAAACTAACACATACATATAAATCTGACAAGCACAGTGTGTGAAGAGACGTGAATCCTGGATTCGGCTTGCAATCTATGCTACAGCAGTTATCAAACATTTTCACAGACGACATAAAATCCAATCATAAAACATTCAATTACTATACATGTTCATTAACACTCTGATTATATTTAATGTTATGAAAGATAAAAATATCGCATATTATTGTAAAATTTCAAACATTATCCTAAATTTTTAACGTCACATTTGATTGCTGTACATTTCTGGAGTTAATCAACTATATTAGTGTCAATACTTCCATATTTGCTAAGAAATGCTAATACACTTATTCTACAAATACTAAATAAGGCTCCAAGTAACCAGTAAAATACATGTGAACATATATATGTATGTATGTAATGCATATATAAGATGAATGGTCAGCTATTTTCTAGAGTTCATCCTTTACTTTAATAAGAATTTTGGTAGTGCATTATATAGAAAATTGAAAGCCTTAAGTTTATGTAGGCTATATAGTTTATGTTTGCATGAAATAGAACTTTAATTAATAAAACACACATTTTTTTCAATAAAAGTGTTTGGAAATCAATTCAGTCGTAAGTAACAGTATCGGATAAATAACAATTTATTAACTTACATTTTACTTATCCTATAACGTCAATTTTTTCAATTAGTCTGTTAATGACTTAAACGTAATGATCCACTTGCGAATCTCCAACTTAATAACATTGGAAAATTTTTAATCAACTGTGTTTCTGAGTGTTCAAGTCATTATACAACTCATTATTGCAAAAAGTATGCAAGAGAAGTGTTTACATCAAGATAAAGTTATAAGAATGGAATGTTTTAGTTAAGAAAACGTGCTTAATTTACTTGTAGATCCAATATAGACATTTTAAAGGGTGACAAATTTCACACTTTTACATATCGCAGAATAGTACGTCAAACACAAATGCAATTAATGCAGTGACTTTTGTCAAAAGTAGACGATACGTCGAATGAATAAATGACATCATATCATGAAATTTATGAAATCATTAATTTGATATCAATAAAGTTATTACCCAGATTGATATTCTTCCAGATCATGTTGTAAATTAGATAGTTAGGTTTAATTTTCCATACAAGTCAGTTTGTTAACATGACGTTAGGATCGGCTAACTCTTAAATAGAAGCGGTGAATCATATTTGGCCACAAGTATTATTAATTAAACCAACTATAGTAATAAGGCGTCTAGTGCATAAGTAGACTGAGATCGAATGATAAATGTGAGTTATTCAAGTGATTTTCTACCATTATCAGTGCTAAATATTTAATGTAAAGTTTAGAAAACATTTATAAACACAAATAGGCGTTACTGAAGTAATCATCCACCAAAAATTTGCATAACAAATGATCAAAATATGTAAGCAGTAACTTATACTGAAAGTCCAACTGGTAAGACTACAATCTGGCAACATGTGTCAACATTAAGTCAGCTAAGTCCTTTCATCTGTTCAACCGTACATGCTTTAGACATGTCATGTCACTTGAATAAAGAGGTAAAAACGCTGTATTTTAGATAAAAGAATGCATTCACTTTGCATTTCAGTTTGGTAGCCATATATTTCTAACAATGATAAATATTCCACACTTACCAAATATGGAATACGCTTCCTAATCTAAATGAAATATGCTTCATTTTAACAAAATAAATTGGTTTTTGCTTTTGTGAATGTCTAGCTCTCCTCAATGGTAAGAATAGTAGATTTTGTTTATTACCATCGCATAACTTTCTCTAACTAAAATAATTGATACTAAATCATTTAAAGTACTTGAAAAATGTTTAAACAAGGTCAATATAACTAAAAACAAGTAGAAAGTAACTATTTAAGTGTTGCTTACAACTCAGCGACATTCTCATGATTATAGTTTCAGTGATACAATTTGTGACATTGTGCAATAGATATTGTCTAAGAGGCTTAGAGGTAGACCAGAGATCTGTTACATTGACTGATATGAATCTTTCTTTTAATCTCAATAAATTGTCTTTCTGATCGTTAATTACTATTCGACACTCAACATATTCATATGCAACATGTATAGCTTAAACAAAATATTACAAAATTCTATTTGATGATGAAAATAATCCCACTCAAAATAGTTGTAGTCCATTATTAAACAAAAAATAGAGATTTCAAAGAAGTTAAAGCAAAAGTAACTTTAATTTAAATATTTCTTCAGAAATACGTTTACCGATAGAATACAACTTATACAAGTGAAACGCTTATTTCATGGTATTATTTACAATCTTGATGTGGGCTAAAAGTGTCCCGAAATTTCATTATGTAACACTTGGTCATCTTCTATGATCACTTAGGGAGGCATGTTTTTTCAATTTATGATAAAATACTTATGTACAAATATGTGACTGATGTTTGCAAATATTTTGAAGCAGCTTCTAGGTTTAAGCTAAAATTGTGATTAAGTATAGTTCATTGTCTCAGTTAAGTATACACTAGCAATGTGTATCCACATGTGTTAACCCTTTGATTTAACCTGTAACTAGCAACACTCATGATTCCATAAATATTTAAATGATGAATTTATAGTTTTCATTGATATTTACATTCACTTTAAAAACTTTTATTTCTGCTGTTTAGTTATAACAATGTATAATTGAAATCGAATTAACTGTTTCATTTCTTACTTACTTATTTGCATTTCTAGGTGGCAGTAAGTATCAAAATATCATTTTACACTAAACTAGGCAGTTTTTTATCAAGTATTTTTTGTCACTTGTTACTTCAAAGAAAATCCTTGTACGATTTGACTATTACTGACTCTGCATGGTACTTTTGACCTTAAATCATTGTTAACAAACACAACTGAACACAATATTCTACTACACATGGTTACTTTCCAGTGCATTTTCATTAAGTTTAACATCGTGTATTGATTATTTTACAGTTCAAAGTGTGTATTTAATTAAATGAAGATATTAATGCAACAGTTAAAGGTACGGACTGTGCTAATTTTGTCATTCAGTCTATTAGAAACGTACTGTATACGTCCACATGTTTTCCGACTTGTTATCGCTTCAAATACGTTTATGTAAACGGCTATGAAAAATGCATATTTATGTACACGATTACATTCATAACAACAAAATAATTCTATGATCCCTAAAGGGTAAAATGATATAAAGGATCGACAAAAGTTTTGATATCACGAATTGATCTGAATTCGACAACGATTGATCACCTTGAAGCACTGGACAGCTGTTTCGTTCAAATATAGGATTCTTAACCAGTGTGCATTTCGACCCCATCGAAATCGAACCTACTTCCGTCTGGCTCCACAGGGAACGGTATAACATTTGGATACTGAGTAGGCTTCTAATGGTTGATATTTCTAATTAAGTCAATTCATGGTACGTTTATGCGACCTCATCCATTGTCATCGGTGGGTAACTGCCTCACACCGGATACGGTTGAACTGCACTGGTCACGTCTCCTCATTAGAACTCCAAGAACTGCGTGAAGGAGTTAGTCACTCGTGAGCCGATATTGGTTATAATTGAATGTTGTGAAGATTGTTCGCTGCCACTTTTGATATCACAGAACCAGAGAGTCTTTTATTTGGTCTCCGGTGTGGTCGTGGATGCGCACTGCTGAAGAGTCCCATACTAGAATGAATCGGCTGTGCAGTGTTTCAAGGTGGTTAATGGTTGTCTAATTCAGTCTAATTCGTGGTATCAAAACTGATAATCAAAGTGTATAATATCTTTTGATTTTGCAAATTGAATAATAATAACTTATAAAATTAGTAGTGAAGAGCGCATTCTTACTAAATCATACTTCATTATGCATTACAGCAGCATGTCTGCAAATCCTTCAGGCGTATTTAAGACAAAATTTGCATCGATTATATGAACTGTTAAAGCCCTTTGTCAACATATTCGTGAAATTGGCACAGAACAATGAAATCCTTGGAAGAGTTAAACAGTTTTCAGTTTTGATACATAAAGTTCAGTAAATAAATACACCAATGACTATGTTAACAGATAAATATTTTAACTAGTAAATAACATCACATATAAAACGTCGAAACGTTTGATATTTTGATTTTCTATATTGAAATTCATAAAACTTTTCATGAATCTACGACATATTCAGTCAACTAAATAACCAATCTCCACAGAGATAACCATCTCGATACTAACGAATGTTTGTAAATGGTTTCAGCTGGACGAAATGATAAATTTTCATATCTTGTTTTTGTACTTGGAGGAAAACAAAATTATTTGAATGTCTTCATTCATATCTCACTCATGCTCTACCGTTCAGCTATTTTGTAAAATATTAAACAGTATTTAAACTGTTGACACATTTTGAATAGATTCATATTGAATACATAACCACTCAACTCAACCTCTAATGGATGTCATTATGTAACTTTCTGTACATAATTATTTGTAGTGTATGTTTTCGTCACTGTTTGTGTCTACTGAATTATGCATCTATTTATTATCAAAAATGATTTCATAATGAGTATATTCACTAGCATGAATCGTCAAGAATGTAGAGGTTCAAGGCATATAATGTTATAAATGTATCTGTTAACCAGTTTATCATACATTTGCAACATATTGAGTTGATATGCTTAAATCGAAACTTCTGAAGCTTAACTGTAATTGATGAAATGACTTATGCTAAAATGCACACCATATGTCACGAGAATAGATCATTTCATTAAATATTTCTCCAAAAATATTAACAATAATAATAATATTATCACTACTTTATTATGTTTCTATGTATACAGAAAGCAGTAAGCATCGAAGTATTATTTTAATTGATATTTGTGCATTTCTCCCAAAAGTGTAACAAGCATATCAGCTCCGCATAACCAAAATCGTTATAGTAGGATTTCAATTTAACGTGACGAATTGATGTGAGTTGAACAATTACTGGAAATTAGAAAGTGCTTGACAGCTCTTTCGTCCTAATAAAGGACTTTAGTAGTGCACATCCACGAACCTCCAGATCCTCCAAGTTTCGTGGCAAACGATTGACCATCATACCATTAATATTACTTCCCGCGGTTGATATTTGTGACTCAGTCAACTCGCAATCGGTATCCACAACCACATTCATCGCCATTGGTTGGTAACTGACTCACGCACTGTGATTGAACTCCACTGCTGATGTTTTCCGACTAAAATATCAGGAATTGCTTCTAGACATTGGCTACTAGTGAGTTAATATTAGTTGTAATTGAGTGTTTTCCGTATGTAACCAAAAAGCTCACGTCTAATTCAATGAAATAATAAACATTATTATAACAGTAGCACTCATGATACGTGCATCTGACAAGTGGTTATATAATACTTCATTCTGTATTCAATGTATCATGCAGTTCAGCTGCAGGTTTATAAAGTTATTAATGGATAACAAAAATAGTGTTTGGATGGATAATATGTAATATTGAGAGCTTTTTATTAGCATGTTCATTATATTGCAATAATCTTCTACAATATACATTTTTATGTTTAAATGATGTATCTACACAATATTGCAGATCAGTGAATACATATAGTGTCGACCTTATCATTGAATAGTAATTTCAGTAGAGAAACTTCCTTACTATGTGCCATTGTGTCAAAATGTACTGTATTTAGTTTATCAGATGCCTGAATATAATTTAAAGTGATTTATTAAAATATTTTTTAAATAAAACTCTTCTGAACATCAAGATACTGGTGAGTTATTAAATTTTTTGTAGTTTTTTGTCGTCATCCTTTAAAATCAGTCTACATAACTGAAATCAGTAATAAAACTTTGATTACAGATAGAGTTTGAATGTTTTAGAACGAAAAATGCGTTTGTCTGAAATTTAGATGGATATGCATTGAGAGCAGATAGAGTTGAAGACAAAATTCCGTTTTCATTGCTTTGTGTTTGTGTTAAACCCCTGTTTATTTCATTATTTTATTTTAGGATGATTAGTTCCAATTAGCAGACGCGATAGAAATGCTATCGATATGATAGTGTAATGCAACAAATCTATACTTCATGAACTATTTATCTTGAAGTGTAAAAGGCTTGTGAATATTGTGGAATGCAATCAATCGCTACTTATGAGTAGTAAAATCTGCATAACAACAGATTATTGTCTTAAGATTATAGGACGTTTAAATGCATCGGCGACGCATATGGCCTCATTGTTTTCTTCTTATATAATTGCTATATTCATGGTGAACAATCCACTGATGTAGGCAAGCCACCAGTTCAAGTGATTGGATATGAGTGTGACATGTTTTAATAACAAGTGATTTGGGAAGAATCCCTATACTAAGAGTAACTAGACAAAATTGGATTGGTGTTCAGGGATGAGAGAAATTACGTATATCAGGCAAAATTAAAACCCAATAAATAAGTCTTACTTCTAGTGATCTATGTAATTTTCACTAAATAAAATGTCTATCCTTCTGGTTAGTTGTTTCACCGTTTGATATGTATTCATTTGAGGGTTTCGGTTACAAATCCAGTCTCAAAATCACTCATCATCTGGTTATCACAGAATCATTTTAACATACATCTCCAATACAGTGGCAAGTACTTTTATTCAGCATATTTGTACTCTGAATATGGGGCCTGAATGAAATTGACAACGTAAGTTTTGCCAAATAGCATGCCACTTAGCAAAAATCTAGAATTCTCTGGAGTATCACCAGTTTGAATTCAGTAACTAATTATGTGATGCATTAACTAACTAAATATGCCTTACTTACGCCCGTTATCCCTCATATAGGAGCGTAGGCCGCTCACTGGTATTCCCCATTAGAATTTATCCTGAGCAATCCTTACTAGCTGTTTCCAGTTGCTGTTCATCCCTTTAATATCTGTTTTCAATTCTCGACACAGCGTGTTATTCGGCCTTCTTCCTTTCCTTTGTCCAACAGGATTACATGTTAATGCTTGTCTCGTGATGCAGTCTGATGATTTCCTCAGTGTATGTCCTATCCATTTCCAACGTCGTTTCCTAATTTCCTCTTCGGCTGGAAGTTCGTTTGTCCTCTCCCATAGTAAGCTGTTGCTGACAATAAGCTAAAGAGCTAGATCTGCGAAGTCCAAATCATCGAGTCGCATCCTACTTGTCCACTGAATTCCGTGCTTTCCCTCAGATGTAGAGGCCATCATGATCCAGTCAACCACTTGAAGGAAGAGAAGAGGCAGGAGTATGCAGTTTTGTCTGATTACGGTCTTTACTGGGAATACATCTGCCAGCTGTCCTCCATACACGATTTCACACTGTAGCCGGTCGTAAGAATTTTGGATGATGTTGAAGAGTTTCCCTGGTACCCCGTGGTGTTGAAGAAGTTTCCATAGTGTTCTTTTATCTACACTGTCAAAAGCCTTTTAATCAATAAACTTGATGTACAGTAACGAGTTCCACTTGTTCACTTGTTCAACGATGATCCGTAGTGCTGCAATTTGGTCTGTGCACGAGCGATCCCTACGATAACCAGCATGTTGATTTCAAAGTTGACCATTCACTGAATCCTTTATTCTGCTCAACAACACTCTGTCGAAGACTTTCCCTAGGGCTGACGATAGTGTAGTCCTCATATGTGCCCAAATCTCCTTTCCTTCTTTCCAGTCTGCCGGCACTTGTTCTTCCTTCCAGATCCTTCTGAATAAAACGTGGAGCATCCCTGCTGTTACGTCTGTATCTGGCTTGAGTGCTTCAATTGGTATGTTGTCAGGTCCTGCTGCTTCTCCACATTGATTTGTCTGATAGATAACTTGATTTCCTCCATTTTTGGTGAAGTGGCATCTATCGGAAGATCTGTTGGTGTTGCTTCGATGTCCAGTAGGTTCAGTGGAGCCGGCCTATTTAGAAGTTCCTCAAAGTGTTTTATCCATCTGTTCCTTTGATCTTGGATCTCGGTGAGTGTCTTGCCTTCTTTGTTCTTGACAGGTCGCTCTGGTTTACTATATTTGCCTGCCAGTTTCTTGGTTTTGTCATGTAGCTGTTGCAGCTTTTTCCGCTGTTGTTGCAAGGCTTTTCATATATTTCCGTTTGTCGACTCTGATCCTCTTCTTTACTTGCTTATTTGCTTCTGTGTATTCTGTTTGTGCATTAATTTTCTTTGATCTTGTTCGGCTGTTGTTGATTTCTGTCTTTTTGTTCCTCATTTGTTGAATTTCGCTCAGGGTCTCAGTGGAGATCCATTCCTTATAATGGTACTTCTTGACATTTGTACTTGTTTGGTTCCTTTCCAGTTGTCCTTCATTATAGTTTCTTCTTCCTTCAGTCAATCTTGTAAGGCTTGGAACCTGTTATTGAGAGCTATTTTGAATTCCTTGAGTTTGCCGTTGTCTCGAAAAATGGCTGTACCGAACTTTTGTAATGCTGTTACTTCACTTGTCAAATGCTTCTTTAGCTTCAGTTTCATTTTTGCAGTCACTAGGTGGTTATCTGAAGCTATGTCATCTTCTCTCCTGGTTCTCACACCGTTCAATTATCTTCTGAATTCTTTATTGGTGCAGATATGATCGATATGATTCTCCGTAGTATCACCCTGTGAGATCCATGTAGCCTTGTGTATGCGTTTGTGGGGGGATATATATTGTGCCACCTATAACTAATTTTGTTGAAAGCACATGGATTTGTAAATTTTCCTCCTTTCTTTCCTCCTGTACTTGTCGTCCTATGATTTCTTTATATCCGGTGTTGTCCATTCCAACTTTGGAGTTTAGATCCCCCCATTAGAATTGTCGGATCCTTTCCTTGACACATTGCTATGATTGATTGCAGTCTAACATTTAACTGATCTTTGTTCTCGTCGTTGGAGGGTGCATTACACTAGATAACATTCATTGTTTTCCTTTACTTCGTTGCTTTGAAAGATGCTTTGACGATCCTGGGTCCATATGTTTCATACCCTACAGGTGCATTACGTGCATTTTGGACAGCATCAGAGCAACTCCTTGGTTGTGAGGAGCATGTTCCTCCTCGTGGCTGGAGTATAGCAGCATCTCTCCCGAAGCCAATGTTTTCTGTCCAGCTTGAGTATAATGAGCTTCGTTGATTCCCAGCACTGTCAAGTTGTATCTCTTCATTTCTGTAGCTATTTGATTTGTTTTTCCGCTCTCCCACATTGTCCGAATATTCTATGTATCTATAAAAATTTTGGTTTGGTTGTGAGAAGCAGCATTGGTCCCATGACTTCCGAAGAATTTCGGCTTTCATCATGAGGCATCATAATCATCTCTTCCACTCCCAGGGCAGAGTTTGAATGGTTTACTTTGTTTAATCTCGTTAGTGTTTGTTTAGCAAGTTTGTGTTTTCCGGTATGGGAATGCTAGCCTAATACCCAACAGTCCTTCTTTACCCTGGCTTGGGACCGGCAGTAATCCGACCCGCTACAGGCGGGATTACAAAATATCATGCACACATTCAAACTCGATAATCTTTACATGACACTGGAAGTAAATTTTCGTCGTGTTACTACATTTTGTAAGCTCTCTGACGAATTTTTTTAGAATTATGTTAGTTAACAATAAATACCCACAATAAAACTTTAGCTTTTATATTGAATTCAGTCTACATTCTCCTGATATTAATAATAATTATTATTTACACCTCATTATTCTAGGATAGAGTTGGTTGTAGAATACTAGTCTGCGGCCTCTTCTTTATATGAGATACCAGACGTTGATTGATTGAATGATACCTCATGATCGGAAGTTTCTAATAATTATTTATCTTATATTTCTTTTAATAAGGCTTCACAGACTGTCTTAATAGTAAGCAACATGAAATATTAGGATACATTATGCATGCATTATTTCATTAATACTAGTTTATTTTTTCGTTTATAGATTACATCCATATACATTCACTAAATGTATTGAAATTAAACACAGAATTACATACGTTGCATTTATTACTCTTCTCAAGAAATCACATCTCGTTAATCACAGGGATTTACGTCTAGATCTATTTTTAGATTTGGTGCACCGTACAACATGTCCACAGAAATCAGTTAACATTAAAACATTATTAAAACAAAATATTATTAATTGTATTTTCCTGCTGATTTGTAATGGACTGTACTGGTCAGTCTCTGTTGTCATATGTGCATCGTGAGCAGATTGCCTTGATATAGCAATAGTACACAAGTAATATTCAAGTTAGATTATGACTGGCAAGCGGAATCCGTGACGCGCGTTTCGTTCTATTTGGGATACATCGGCTGAATGTACCTGCATCCCAATGTTGATGTTCACAATCGGATTCGAACTCAGTCCGCTTCTTACCAAACGTCAATGAGTTCACTACCAGGTTACTGTGTCCAGACAGTCACAGTTGTGATGGACGAAACGCACTTCCTGGATTCCGGTTGCCAGTCACGATCAAGCTTAAATAAAATATTATTAATGTTTACATTAGTTTATAGATAAATAATCAGGTGTGAGTATAAAGAACTCTGTAAAATCTAGTAATATTCTACAAATAGTATATTTATTTGTTGATACTAATTCTTTGGACTAATTGTGATAAATTGGAATCTTCTTTATACCTTGGTAGAAACTCGAAGCGGTAAGAATTAGTTCCATTTTTCAGTAATGTTTTGTATGGTCTTTGTTTTATAATTTGTATAGCAAACGGATTTCCTACTGGTCACCTTTTAAAACTAGGTTTCACTAAACATAAATTTTTATAATTTATCTTAAGAACAGGATATATGTCGTCGATTATGTGGCATATGTTACATGATCATGTTATGGCAGTTTTCGCAAACCAGTCATTCGGCATTCAACAGTACTAATTTTAAACTAGTTTCAAATTGTGGTTTGAATGAGGTAGCTCTCTTCCTATTGTCTACAACTCAGTTTGCGAAAATGAATCAAAATTTGCGAAGTGACAAGGAATATTTTATGACCAAAGCAATAAGATAAAATACATAGAATTAATAAAGTGGAATATTTCCAATCTCGAATTCTTTATCGCAATACTCGGTTCAGAATCTTTATATTATATAAAATGTTTCTGGCAACAATTACATAGTTAATGTTCTTATGAATCACAAGTGCGAACAAAAGGTGTGCGTGCAAAAACATTCACAAATCGTTATTAAAAACTTCATGAAAGCAGATTCTGTGACTGTAAATGTACAGGTCTCTAAAATATTCGACATTGATAAACGATGCTTATCTATGTAGAAATTGTGCGATTACAACCGATAAACTAACTAATTAGTTATGTCATCAACAGATCTTATTCATCTATGCAAAAAATGATATTGATACGTATCATTAAATTGATACATTTATTTACTTTTATAATTAACCATAATCGAATTCTAGTTTAATGTACAATAAAAGCAAACATATCAATGGTTATACAGAGGATATGTATGCAATATTCTTACATTATCAATCTCTCTTTATCGAATAGTAACTTACTCAGAATGAACAACGAATGATTGTAAACAATGTAAACGATTGCATAATGACCATGCAAATAAATAACTTTGAAATTTGTTAACAATCTATTTAGTGCAAATTTCATAGTTACATATGATAATGGTTAATTTAGAAAATAAAAGAGGTTAAATTGTACTCATTGTAACTATAAGCAATTTATTTATTTATTCATTTGTAAATATCAAATTATACTGAAACGATGATTATTGTGGGCTTTACTTAAACTTTATTGCATAATGTATGCTTCCAATGAAATATTTTTAATTTAACATTGAACATTAAGAGTGCCTTGAAAGTAAGTTATTGTCTAATTTATTAAAATGTATTATTACACTGAAAATCCTGTTTATTCGTAGTTTGTAAGTAAAAAGTTACTAATTGCATGTTGAACAACTCCTTCCCCCCCCCCAAATGTAGCTAATATCAGCTCACTAGTGACTAGCTCCTTGAAGTAATTCCTGGAGTTCTAGTGTGAAGGCATGACCGGTGGAGTTTAACCGTGTCGGGTGTGAGGTAGTTACCCACCGATGTCATGGATGAGATCGCGCAAATGTATCACAAATTGATTGAATTGAAAATATCGACCATTAGGTGCAGACTCAGTGATCCAATGGTAAAGCGTTAGTCTCGAAGCCAAAGGATCCTGAGTCCGATCCCCAATGGGTGTCGTGGATGATCACTACTGAGGAGTCCCACACTAGGACAAAACAGCTATCCAGTGCGTCGGGATGGTCAATGGTTTTCTGATTCAGATCAATTTGTGATATCAAAATTGACAAAATAGGAATTCTAAAATAAGTAAATTATTATTATTATTATTATTATTATTATTATTATTATCAACAGGACCTTCGAATATGTACTTTTAATACGTATATAACTATCATGACATTTATCTGAAAATGTAATTTTATAGATTGACAATTTAAGAATATGAGTAAATTATTGTTGCCTGACTTACATTAACTAGCTACAGCAAAATGTGAGTAAATAATGCAGTTCACTCAAGTATATTTTAACGATATCATGAATCATTTTATTTATATATTTTGGAATGACAGAGAATTAAACAATGATTTGTGTAGACATTCTTTTTATCTTTGCCATCATACGCTAGACAATTAAAGTATTTCATATGACAGCGTTTAAGTCACTGATACTCAATTGATTGAAGAGTATATTTCACTGATCCAACACGATTACATAATATGACTCATTTGTCCGAAGATATTTAATTAAGGAATAAGAGATATTAGAGTAAACGAAAATCATCGTCGACATCACGATCATGATTCTGCAGTTAAAAATTCATCTAGATGGAACAAAAGCAATTTACTACTTGGTGATAAGCTCTGTTCAGTGATAAAATAAATGAAATAATACCATTAAATTTAATTCGTAGTAGGTAAAATGTTATGTTGAGATGATAGTAATAACAAAATAACAAACCGTTACTGTACTATGTAATGCCTGAATTATTGCTAGAGTGATCTTAAAATGCACTATAAGCATTTCAAATGAATTCAGAAGGATGAGTAAAGTGTAAATTATTAATTATACCACATTTCTGAATATTTCATTAGAAAGTCATCCTAATTAGTAGTAAAAATTATACAAACAACTATTCACTGTTATGAATGACGTGCATACATACCTGAAGCACACAAGAAATAATTTACAAGTCTATATATGAGTGGACAATAATTCTTCAGATTGGATTCTACTATATTCACCCCCTAACAATCATGTTACGATACATTTGTCTGCATTTGCATTTTGGCTCACCGCCAATTTAGTATGATACAGGCGATATTAACCATTCTACAATAAATAACTTTGTGAAATGAAATCGTATGTGATCACCCTAGACATTTTAGCTATACCATATCGATTAGCACTTCACGTAACCAAAAGTGTTTTTAAACATTATGGACATGTCTGTGGTGTTAAAGAATCCAATTCAAATACCTAATGAGTGGCATTTCTTTTACAATCTGAGAAGTTGATACCAGAAATAAGATTAAACTCTTTTAAATGAGCTATAGAGAATATTTGTTGTCATATTTCATCTATGTAAGAATAGTCAAACAAACTGATACAAAATCAATTCTTACCGAAAGGTTTGAAACATTTTATATTCCCCTTCTCCCAACTATGTAGTATGCTGAGGCTGAAAGTAAATCGTAAGTTTGCATTCTCAGAACATCTTTCACTTTCCGCAGTTATTACCTATTTTATATTTCTTTATTCGCATGGACAGCAAACAATTTTTCATTGATCTCAGCATATACCATTAACTAATTGTAACCACAAGACACTTGTAGAAAAATTTTATTAGACAAACACTTTGTATCATAATATCCTACAAACATGGAGTTTAAGCCATTGATTCGCGAGTATTTGAAAGGCAGGCATGTCAAACGTAATGAATTGCTATGCAGTGTTTATTACCTAGGAATATCTTTCTTACAAATCTACATTCCTTCACTGGAACGGTTTGCATAAACAAAATTCGTTTCTAAGCCTAACTGAAATTTATGAAGTGGCATATTTTTGCATTTTACAGAATTTAAGCTTATCATTAAAAGTAATTTGTGAAATGACTGATACAATAAGGCCAGCATATTTCCCGTGAGTGAGTTGAGCTGTGACATTTTATGCTGTAATGCCTTCTAAAGAACCTGACACGTAATCAGGATCTGAGGTTAAAGTCAATCAGTCAGTTTAAAATAATCGACTTAGCTAAATTTCACGGTTTTACAATGCAATTACATTGCTCATTAAACATTACTTGAAATGCTAGCAGGAATATATCTATGTGTAAATATACATAGACACACATATGAATATATGAAATCGAAATTTCTGTCTTCTAAAACTAAAGCTCCATTATGAACTACGTATGTCAACATTAATTATCATCGTTTAACTAATAAAGTTTTACAACCGTTGTTGAAAGTGCTTTAATTCACATCCACATCTTATTCAACCTTACTCTTCAATAGAATAGAAATGATTCACTAAACGTTTTTAACTATCAATAGACTTGCCCAATAATTATTGTACTATTCGTTTGGGATATAAATGCATATACGTTGACGTTATTACAAACCATATTAAGTTACACAGATATGGCATTAATTTAATCAATAATAATTTTTATTGTCAGTGGATTCCTCACTTTCATTGAATGATAAAATTTCGTCTCTATCCATCCACAAAATTGTTAAAGCCCATTATGTCGAAGATCATTGTTAGTTTTATACACTGAATATAGCTTATTCTACCAGGTTACAACATTTTAACCATTCACATATACAGACAATCTTACAAATCATACAACCCTACATACACAAATAGCTCCGCTAAACAGTAACATCACAATTGATCACATTCAACCGAAAATGGTATTTCGTGTATTATTTGCTAAACGTAACATATACACTGCCTATGTTATTATTTTATTTTAGATCAACGCAATAACTATGATCAGTAATTGTGAAGTCGATAAAATAATAAATTCTCATTTCTGACGATAAAGTTATTTTGTTTTTTTGCTGGGAATTAGTTCACACATAACTGGTCAATAACATCATAATCTTTCTTATGTCACTGAACTGATAATATAACCGGTCTTAGAGAGACGCAGTTTATTGTTCTACACATCAACATGAAAGTGACGTATTTATGTTGAGTGAATAGTGAACTTATATGTACATACAAATATTCTACCTGCCTAGATATGCTGTTTGTATTAACCTAAATATGCATCCCAACTGGTTCCTCAACTATATAGTGATATTTTGTGAAATACTGGTATATCAAGCATAAATATCGCTTCATTTAACTGACAACATAATCATTTTCATCAACCAAAACTAAATAACCTACATTAGTTGCCAATTCCGCAGAAAGAAATCTAGCCAATTCATATTACCTGTTTTGCTGAAGTTTATTAACAAATGAATGAATAATTTAACAGTTAAGTAATCAAAACTTGTGATAAAGTTATGATAACTAGATTGAACAGTTAGTTTATAGGTTATTTTATTCAAACAATTATAAAATGTATAAATATATATCGATACAAGTTATGCGTGCATGAAACTACATGTAACATACTTTCTCCTCTACAGCATTAAACCATATTAAGCCATTATGTGCTTTATACTTAGAAGGTAACCCCACAGATATTCTACGGCAATAAGATAATGCAGTGGTTCAAATTCATATTAAGAGAAGATACTCATTTGAATTATGAAGTCAGCTAAGATTCATATGTGAAGTATAAATAGGTAGCACGATAATTGATTCAAAAATATACAATCAACTTACACAAAATGTCTATTTAATTAAACTGTACAGATTTCATGCTAGTTTACAGATATGGGCAAGATAATATATAAGTGAAAACAACTAGAAAACCAAACTTGAAATATTACAAATTACATGTACAGAAGCAAGTTTACGTTATACTGGTTTTGCTCACTAGTTGATCACATGGCAATAATAGTAATTGTTTGAAAATTGTTATGTGACAATGTGTACGAGATATGATCTTGTGGTGGTAACTGTGGAGCAGCTTAAACATGTTACAGAAGATTCCCTAAGACCACATATTAAAGTAATATATTTCGACAGCGAATACACCCTTTGCTGCTGGGCGTGAATATCCGGCATTATACCCAGCGTAAAATATCACCTTTTGCTAAAAAACGAATAACAGAACGGAGCATAAATGACATTCTGTATAGCCGTGTGTAGTTTAAAATATTAAGGTGTGCTAGTACTGTTATCCGGGGTATTTATTATATTTCGACAGGTTGATCAACGCTGGATATCACTCTGTGAAAGATTATGTACTATGTACTATTATGTATTAACGCCACGAACATCAGCTTTGTAGTCTATCTATTCTTGCAGAAGTGTCATGATAGATAGGTATAGCCAACTAGAGGTTATGTGTACGAATCAGAGTGACAAAAAAGAAAAGCAAATCATGAGTTAATCCCATTTAATTGTACTGGTTAAAAGCATCGTAGGTAACTGTAAACGTAAAAAAGAATCCGCCCTACAGACAATGGAAATTTGAAATTATCGCCAAAAACCATCATCTCTGCCTACTAGAATCTAAACTTCCCCCCTCCTTTTATGATGTTAGACTCGTATATTTACCGGTTTGAATGTAGTGACTTCTCTACTCTAAGTGACAAATCTCTTCTTGGACTGAATATATCTACGTAAGTATCATATTACTTAAATGTTATTAAAATATCGCAGTGAGGTCAAGTTATGGAAAGTGTGTACCGGCAAAGTATAAAGGGAAGTTATATGGATTGATGATACTATGCAGGTAATTGTTAAATTAATAAAATAATAGTAACAAACGCAAAACAAGCAGTTAATTGGTATTTATGTCGAGTGATATGTATAAATAAAACGAAGAGGATGTAGGAGTACTAGCGAATATTTAGGGTCTACAGGACTCGTCCATATAGAGTAGGATCAATGATAATTATGACCAATAATATGCCTGTCTATATAATAAGGGAAGTTGGGCAAATGTTTAATTCCTAAGAAGAAACAAGTGATATTTTCGGCTAGATGATTATGCTCATTCCAGATTATTTGTTGCAGAATTATCCATCGAAATGCTTGGCATATTTAGTGTCCACAGGGCGAATCAGGTACATGTTATTTTAATTACTTCTAGTGCCGAATTTATGCGATCATACTACAAACTAGGCGGGTCGTGTACGTCGCTTGTTGTCATATTTTGAATAAATAACTAGTTTCTTCAGTGCCTAAGGGTCAGTATATAATTGGTTTACTGCTCGTGTAGACAAGTGTAGACAAGCGTATATAACGCCCGGATTTTTGCCTTTAAACAAATTCAAAAGACAGTGGGCTTATGCACAAGGAAATTAGATTGTATTCTAGCATTACAATATTCCATCTGCACTGCTTCTGTGTGGTTTCTAGGGCTGTAATTCGATGCTTCAACGAATTTTTATATAAAGTCAGGGACAGAATTTACCAATGGTTCACATCTTTGAAATGAAAGGTCAGTTTAAACTCGGCTAGTTTTTTCGAAAGTGGCTCTGAGTCTAAAGTATCACATTATTTAGTGTAGTGTAGTCGACAGTTTATCTCAAATATCTATCTGTAATTTATTGCTGTAAACATCAATTTTTAGCCTGTTGCTTAGTCGAAAGCTTCTGAATATAAGTTGACAGTATTAAGGCAACAGGAGAACACTATCTTAGACTAATATTGTAGTTATTACACTTATTTGGTTACTTAAATATTTGTAAATCTGAAAGTTAAACAAAATTGTGTTTACCGAGAATTTCAATTCACAAGAACTCTGTATGAACGACATTACCAAGGTAACAAACAACAGCCTTTGATTTTGTCTACAAAAACAAAGTATTACTGAAATCAGCTTAATTAGAAAATAAAATTGGCATAACCGGATAAAAAGTGTTACGGCATTTGTGAAGTTATATCTAACTGCTTATATTAAACACATGAATAGATAAAATAGCACAACTTTTACGTTTTTTTTTTCTAGATGTACAACTTTCTTGGAAGTGTACTTCCAAGTTATGGCCGTATACACATCGTTCACCAACTAGTCACAATATTAACATTACGAAAATATGCGGCAGTTTTAAACGCACAAACTTACGCTATTAATCAATGGTATTTAAAGAACAATTCAAACAAAGTAGTCATTGGATATTTAGTCACATGTGATAGTTTCTTCTGAGTATATTCAATTAATGCTTATTGCCCCTAGTAGGACAAAGGCCGCTGACCAGCATTATACAACCAGTTCTGTTCTAGTCTCTTCTTTCCATTTCATTTCAAGTCCTGATCATTCTTTTCATATCTCCCTCCAATCCCAAACCTAATGTTTTCTTTGATCTCCCACCTTTTGTCTGGGCTTAAAGATCCCAAGTTAGTAGCTGACTTGTGATGTAGTCTGATACTTTCTTCAATATGCATACTATCCCACCCTTCAACATCATTCCCTAACTTCTTCCTCAGCTGAAAGTTTGTTGGTTTGTTCTCCACTAGTGCAAGTTGTTGCTGATGTTATTTCGTTAATGAATTCAAATTGTTGCATAAAAACTGCTTACAAATACTTGTACCTTTTGAATAGTGAATTTCCTAGTTCTCGTAGTTTAAGCTGAGTACAATATGCCCATCTTGACATTTTTTATTAGGGGTTTTAGCTTTGCTTTTGGTCAACAGTTGTTTTGAGTTTCAGATGTTCTGCAGTTGTAAGAGAGATCTGTTTTATGCTTTTATTTCGTAAATGTAACATAAAAAGTTCACCTATTTGTAACTATATTAAATTTAAACATGGCTTCGGCTCATAAAGTATAGGTCTAAAATAGTTATTGATAAGACGAAACTTGATAATAAGTAATAATTCCTGTTGATTATTGGTGAATTCACTAAAGAAATGAGGTTAATATGCTTACTGAAACAGAACACAAGTGTCACGCCCAAAGCAACTAAGTATTATGCTGACAACAGAAGGGGATAAAATAATTCCCGCACACAAATTCAAAAGGCCACTCAGTCCTAAAGTTACTAAAACGCAGTAATTGTCGGGTTACAGGGTACCCTTAAAATGCTAACAGTTCGTCAGTACGGCGGGAGGGTTGGTAACACATAGTTCCTTATGATGCACAATCGGTTTTTAATTAAGGAATTTATAAGATATTTACTACTTTTATTACTAATAATTTGAAGTTAAACAAAGCTTGGACTTCTAGATAGTAGATACTTCAGACTCATCCAAGTTGCTAAGCAAGAGCCGTCAAAATTTAAATGCAGTTAATATTGGGGATCAAAACTGGTGTACAGACTTACATCTTACTTTGATTTAGCAGCAAAATATAAGGATATTTTACGAATGTATATGATAAGGGGATATTTTTGTATAGTCGTTAGGCCTAGGAGATGCATCATCCAAATAACCATTCCCTTCATGTCCAAATCCATTTATCCCAACGATAATAAAATATTCGTGTTTCTGTAATGTTTTAAATAATGAAGTAGGTGACGAATCTTATACTCATCACAGATGCGACCGAAAGAGTTTAAAAGTAGACTGTCGTTGGGCATATACACTCAGTCTGAGTTTAAAATGGCTTATTGATTTCCTCTCTAGTAGTTTTTTTTTATTTTAGATGACTTTTAGCTAGTAACTACCAAAACATACAGATTTGACTTTAACAAACCTGGTTCAATATGTTATTACACACCACAGGTTGGCCTACGACTGACCCCCTAACCTACAAATTTATAAAGACAACATAGTAGTAACGACCTATGTGTGGAATACCTTGATGACATCCCCATTTCCTAGCATGCAATAATACTGGTGCAATGAGGAAACTTTAGGTGTGAATTCTTCCTAAAGTTTGTAAACGTGAAGTGCATATTACATAGGTACAGACCATGTTTGAATAATACACGTTTATAGTTAACGGTTTGCGCAAACGTGATAAATACAAACGAATGTGTTCGTTGGAACCTCATCTCTGTTACAGCGTGAAATGATACTAAAGCCAATTCTAGATATGAAACAATTTCTATAAATCTAAGGCCTTTAAAACCCACTCCACAAATCACTTAATTACTATGTAATTTCATAAACAATGAGACCACCTTAGTTTGTGCTAAACAAGGTCCAGCCTTACTAATGCACCCCGCATCGTGGTCTTTCCATGTGTATTTACCAGTTACATTATCTAGAGAGGCTGGAATAAGCTTTATTCATCTTTTGTTCTACATAAAGCTAAGTTACTATGTTTATGATTTTCTATTAACAAACTTATGTAACATAACTGTCCTACTAGCGTTTGGTATGATGATCAAAATCCAGAATGATGAATTATGTTCTAAGTTGATAAACTTAAACTTTTAATATTTAATGATCGTTTAAACAATCTAATCGCTGACACTAAAATTCCACTTTGTTTTGTGTACTGGTCTAGCCTACCTTGGCAAGCAATAATTTCTGATGTAGTACTAAGCTGGAAAGTAGCTATGGGTGGCCAAACTAAAACATGACACCTGTCTATGAAGTCATTGATAATCGTATTGAACCATGTTAAAAAGTACAGACTACCTAGTTGGGGTCCACATGATAATTGTAACCAGTAGTTAGAGACATTGAATGGCACTGCTAAAAATTATTCGATATCGCGCAGATTCATCCATTCCTTGTCCTTCCCCCCACCCCAAATTCTAAGTCCCGGAATTCATCGTAATTTTTTTCACTAGCTTATATTTTTAAAATCCTATTTTTAATCCCTATTCCTTTCCATTTCTACTAATATTGTTATTACCTTCACTACTCTGGGATTAGGCTGACAATTTCTTCTCTCCATGTTTATTGCGCTCTAGCAACTTGAACTGATGTACACACGTACCAAATTCTAAGTTATGACTGCCCGAATCGTCCTGCTGATAATACCACTGGTGAGTTTGATTAATTAAATATAGTAGTAATCAATGGAGTAACGTATACCACATGTTAAATACTTGAGTAAAGTTATTAGAATGCTGACTATAATGATCGGATGTTAAGTAAATGTATCTTACTAACAATACTTGTTGAATCCCCCGATATACTGGTCACTTCAACATTTCATTACTCAATTCTGCTTCATATAGCTTTACTTAATTTGGAGATTATCCACACCAGTACTTGTAGAAATGTTAGTTTTATTAATTTTGATGGAATTCATGAGAAGATACTATGAAAACAGTATTAATCTATTTGGTATATTAATGTTCAAATTAACTTTCTAACAATGGGTAATACTGTCAAGTATATTGTGCCCATCTACAATTAAATGTAAATAATCAGTGATTTAAAGAAAACCATAAGCAATAAAACGTAATATGTTCCTAAAAATACCAGTTATATAAATTACATTTGTAATTTATAAATCCACATAGATACAATACTAGATATGTGATGTAATAACTGAAGACAATTTAGGATAAACTTGTATATTCCCGTTGATTTGTTATAGACTGAAGCTGGTCAGTCATTGTTGCTATATGTGCATCCTGAGCGGATTGCCTCGATATAACGATTTTTTCACAAGTATCATATAATTTGTTTCTAAGAGTATTCATGCAATCCTAATCCATTTTATAATCTCCTAGTAAATATACAACCAAATTTCAATGTTCAGTTTAAAAATTGTGTCAGTCATATTTGCTATTTGGTGTACGATAGATTTGTATACTTGTTATAATATCATGAAACCATATTTGTAATGGTTCAAATGACAAAAATCAAAACATAATGTCACTAATGTATGCATCGAATATAAGAAATAGGAATAACTATAGGATACTTTCATCAGTAAGAATCAATAATCTGTCACTATTTACAATATAATATAGAAAATGAATATAAGGCATCGACGTTCACTGTTTCCTACCCCCCCCCCTTGGTACAAATATATTCTTCAACAACTATTATGTACATTCATATATTCATATCATAGTCTTTCTAAGTGAAGTTAATTTAAGCATTAAAGATTCTTCATAATTACATTTAGGTAAATAAATTGAAGCTTACTTTAAATCAATTTAAGTACTGAAAAAAGCAGAGTGAAGATTGAATAGTATAACTTTAATAAGCATTATTAATAACTTAGTTGATGCAAATGTAGAATATTCATAATCAATATGAGCATGCAATTCTGGCAAGCGGAATCCATGCCGCACACTTCTTCCTATTTAGGAGTCATCAGCTCAATGTACCTACATCCCGACGTTGATGTTCACATCAAGACTCGAACTAAGTATGCTTCGTGCCAAACTCCATTGCGTTCACCACCAGCCTACTGAGTCCAGACAGTCATTGTGAAACTATCTGGCCAGGAAGCACATATGACAGCAGAGACTGATCAATTCCGGTCTGAGGCAAGACAAAGAGGAAGATCCAAATACTTTCTAATTATATGTATATATACCTATTTCACAAGTGTGGCTGTCTGAACTCTCTAGCCTAGTGAAGAATGCTGTGACATTTGACCGGAAACTTACCGCGTTTGAGTCCCAATGTAGGTACCAACACGAATGCAGGTATGTCCACCTAACAATTCCCGAATAGTACAAAACTTGTGTTATCACTTTTGCTAGCCAGATACAACCCAATTCAAACAAAAGATAGCTTTTTTTTCATTCGGAGTCAATAATGTACATCAATGTTTGTTTATATTCTCTAATTTAGCATTATTTTATATGATGTTGTCTAAATTTAATAAAAATCTGTATAAATTTCATAAAAATATATTCATATTAGAAAATGGTTACAATTTTTTCGAAAATTTAAATAACGCGCAAAAATTAAAATTTCGTAATTATCACTTGTTTTACTTTCTAAATAAAATTTAAATGAAATACCATGTAATACAGTTAAAAATTTAATATGGTTATAACGCAGTTACTAAGGTAAATGATAAAAGATTGTGTAATGTATCAAATTTGTATTTGTTATTGTTACGCCGGGCGATTAAAGAAAAGTAACGAACTTTCAGAACTGTATTTTGGGGGACTATTCTCGTTATTTTATTCATGAGTGATGTAATCATTTTATTCCTATGACTGTTACGTTTCCCTTGCCCGGTTCTCTCGCTTAATGTATTGATTCTTTGTGTATTGTTTATTATTACAAACTACGTCTACTTTATTGTGTACAAGTTCTCTCCATTCACTGCCACTATTTCTTTTGTTCTGTACAAATGTTAGATTCTTGATTGGTTCACAGTGTGGTCTGATTTTATGTATATATAAATGCATGATTAAAATATAATACGACCTTGTTCTCGGTTCTCCGGTTTCTGGTTCTCTCTCAGTTCTTAATTCTGGTTGTCCTATTGTCGGCCTAGGGAGGTGAATGGGCTTAGGTCAATCGTGTATTCTCAACTAGGCACGCATCTCATTGGTGTCCGCATCCACTAACCATAATCATCATCCACCCCTTCCTTCTTTTCATCGCGTCATAACAGTTATGCTGGCAATTATGTAAATTAATATGCAGATATGCTTATTTATAATTAATAGAAAATATTCATGATCTCGGATATCGTTTTGAAGAACAGATTAACAGTGAATTGTACAACCATGGAATATTCTTATTTTATGATAACATTCTTCACTAAGATACCAGAAGTAAGTTTAGAATATCATGATCGATATTCCGAAATAAGTAGCTACTCAAAAAGTTCATTAAATAGACACAGTGAAACTCGAGAATTACCTATAGAAACTGAGTCGATTATTTACGTTTGTATTATTGCTTCGTCTTCATTATAATCTCCAATGAACGTCTATGGAGAAATTTCTTCCTTTTAGCAATACACTTGTTACATTTGGTTATTAATAATCGCTATATTATACAATGTATATTGATTGCAGACATTAGTATGAACTTTAACAAATCGTATGTTTTGTTAAGAGATAGGATTACAGAATTCTTTTATTTCTATCTTTGTCAGAGATTGATGTTAATTTGGCATCACTGAAAATTAAGAAGCGCCAGATAACTATTTCGTCCTAATATAGGATTTCTCGTTAGCGTTGGGCACTTTCAATCCCTTCATAGAATCTTATCCAGGACACTCAGATGTTACTTAAAGCGCTTCATTATCTACACCAGTGAGCTAGCCAGTGCCCAGCGGTGGTATTCCTACTAACATCAATTTATGATGTAACACAATGATCACCCGCTACCATTGGACGATGGACAAGTGGGACAAATAATTAGGCGCTCACCATGGGAGTTAAAGGACCTAAGTTGGATTTTCTACCGCAATTGATGGTGTGCACTGCAGAAAATTCTGATGCCAGAGAGGAAGTTCTCTTTACTACTCTTTGATTCTTAATGGTGCCCAACTATTATTAACCTCTGAAGAATACAAATAACTAGGTTTAATACGTATCTCCAGAACACGCTCCTAACTCAATGTCAATGTTTTAATTGTGTTTTTTTTTCAATGTGCTACTCGTTACTAGTAGTGTATGTTGTTAATTTTAGTTGATTTTTAAATTCTACGAATCTGGTTAGCGTTTTTTTAGCAAGTTTGGGTTTTTACGGGATGGGGGTGCTAGCCCCATGCCCAACCCTCCTCCTTTACCCGGGCTTGGGACCGGCAGTAACCCTAGGAGGGCTACAGGCGGAGTTAAGTTCTAGGAAAGTCGTCAATATTCATATAATTATACAATAAGGAAATAACATCTATATAATGTTTACTTACTATTTTTGCATACTTGAAAGACATGTATTATTAAACAGAAAGAAACTGTTATTCTTTTCTGAGTTGTAAATATGTATGTAATACATAGCAGTTAAACAACAATACTCCTTATCAGGTGTTATATTTGGCAACAAGCTTACTTGGTACAACAAAACAATAAATTAATAAGTAATCAATGTGTACAGTGCATTATGAAATAATACAAGAATATAATGACAAGACAAAAACAATAACTATATTAAAGTATCAAATAAAATGATAGAATTGAAACATCAATTTGCAAACTCAATGTATGTTCGGTTAAATAACCATTCTTTGAGGTTTTCTGATGATAATTATTATATTATATTATTAGGTTATTACATAATATTATATTACATAATTATCATAATCATCGTATGAGATTGATGTTTTCCACATATGATTTTTAAGGGATTTAGAATGGGTTGTGATAATCACTGTATAACCATGTGTTCAATGGATCGAATTTTGTACAAAACACTGTTTAGATCATACAAATACAGTTTGTTTTATTTTATTAACATATACGGTGTACAGTATATTAATGAAATCAGTTTCAGTTTATTTAGTAAATCCATTTCAGCTAACCTGATTTATTTTACTAGATTCTATTAGACTAGTTGTTTTGTTGTTTGAAGAAAACAATTCAGTTACATCTAAATACCTTTGTTTGTTAAGAATTTATAATGTACTATAAATAAACTATTATTGATACTAACTTAGCTTTATCTTGCGATGAATAGTGAATTAATCATCTAAATGTAGTACTCTTACCATATAGCGGTAGATATTTTTGTTTCTAATTTTAAAATGTGGGATCTATGTTATCTCTCACATTGCAACTGTTATTTAGATTTAATTTTTAGGATGTTTCACTTATTTATATCAATTAAATGATGATTGTGTAAGGTAATGTACAATTTCGCTATAACAGACTAGATTGTATTGAAGAAAGAATTTCATTTTGTTGTCTATGAATATTGTTGATGAAATAGTGATCATTATTTAAAAAGTAAACTTATTTAGACAATCCTGAAAACAATAACATACAAGTATACATTATATGTAACCCTAGATTTAGCTAGCTACATTCCTTTGGTACTTTTATCTACAAAACATGGTTGAATAAATACGTTTCATTCATTTTAGAGTGCAAATATTAAACTCTATTAAAAAAATAACATTAAATAAATTTAATAAATAATTTTTTCTCATATACATGGATACAATGGTATATGAAGCATACAGAAAAATGAAGCTGACTAAAAATATTCACTCATGCTTAAGGATAATAGGATGTTCAAAAATCATATTCTGAGCTCATAATATAAAAGCATTTAGGATGAATTTGTATCTTTACGTCGATTTGTCATGGACTGAAGTTGATCAGTCTTTATTTCTATATGTGTATCCTGAGCAGATTGCCTAGTTAAAGTTATGAATCAGTAGCCTAGTGGTGAGCGCGGTGGCGTTTGGCTAGAAGCGAACTGAGTTCGAGTCCCAGTGTGGACACCAACATTGGGATGCAGGTACATCCAGCTGATTAGTCTTAAATAGAACGAAACGCACGTCCTGGAGTCTGCTTGCCAGTCACAATCCAACTTAAATATTATAATATGTAAGTGTTTACAAAACTACTAAAATAAGATGGTACAACAAGAAATGAACCTTATTTCATGATGAAACATAATATTTAAAACTATGTTTTATTTATTCCTCAAACAGCAACAACAAGAATAATAGAAAGAATTAAAACCAGTTAATTTCTTTGGTCTTAAAAACGTAACAAAGTAAACAGAAATTATGTAGATTGAGTCATATTCAAATTAATTCTGTGTATCTTAAGTACAAGTTCATTTTAATTCTGTATATCTTGGTTAATTTTATTAATAATAATAATATGCAGATTTGTGAATAAAGAGAGTATTTGGATAGGATAGACTTAAATTATAGAAATGCACATAAAGAGGGAAAGATAAATATGCATTAATCAAATTAAATCGTCGTATGATTAAGGTGGAGATTGGTTTAATAGAACTTGCGTCGGCAATGACGAGAGAATAGATTGAACGTACATTTTTATATGCACAGTTCTGGCCTCTTAACCAGTATAACTATCACTCACTTCATTTTGTAATCTATTACCCATTCGGTTACATTATAAGTAGGATTCAAACTTTGTTTGCGAACACTTAATCTAATCGTATTTTGCCACCACCCCCCTAATCTCCTATGTCGCCCATATACAGAGATACATATGCATATATTTGATTAATAATGTTGTTGCTGTTTTCAATTGTCGTTTACGTTTCACAAGTTACATGATGATGATTATTACAACATTAACATTTGTATTTTAAAAACAACCCGAAGAGTGAAAAAATGTATATCCAATTATCCTTGGTATCTAAATGATGTTGTATCTACCTCAAAACTGGCTATTTTTGTGACAAATAATTTTGAACTAATAAATGTAGAACCTGATGTGCATTTGCCGAAAGGAATACTCTTCATTGAAAATGTTTGAATTTCAAAATGTGTACATTTAATCTCATTCTAGATAAAGTAAATTTATCAGATTTTACAATGATGTTTTATATATCTGACAATTCGTCGATTCGAACATATTACTATCGCTTATATTCTTTCAGATAGGCATGAAATGTTGAGTGAATCGACGCAAATGAATACGTAAACGACAAATTATTATTTTAACATATCAACCTTTAAAAAAGGAGTAGTCAGAATAGTTCTCTGCAGTGATTACAGAGTGCTGAATCTATCTGTTCAATGTTGGTTTGATAAGAAAAGCTGTTCATTTTATTATACGTACACTATATTGTCCCCTTGAGAAATTCACTTCAGTATGTAAATTCCCACTACACAGAGTGTAGTAATGTTGTCAGTGTTGATGGTGGGCACAAGTAAAACATAGTTTTGAATGTGTATATGAATATCTGATTTGTCATTTGAAAGTTTGCCTTTCAACTATCAGTAAATTATTTATATTTTCTACTGACCTGCAGAGTATTTCGAATTCACATCTTTAAAAATTTAGATTGTTTTGAATTATCTGATTTCAAATATCCGATTTTTAAATTTTGCTCTTAATGTAGATTGTTCAGGAGCTATGAATACATGCTTTAATAGGGTCAATTGCAATCTAATTTTGGGAGTGTCTTAATTCATGACTTTGAGGATATCACGGATCTTCCTCTAAGAAAGCAAATTGATGAATATTAATACAACAGTTTTTAAGTTTTTCTCTAAAAAGTTCTATTCTAAAAGACTGTACGTATTTTAAAACTTATTTTATCTATCTGAATTTCCTTACAAATAATGATATTCCCAATAAAGCATCAAATTACCAACATTTTTTCAATCCTTTTAAATATACTAAAATTATAAATAGAATGTATTTGGATATTCCTGTTCACTTATCATGGACTAATATCGAATAATCTCTGCTGCTATATATGCATCCTGAGCGGATTGCTTTGAAAGTATTGTTTGAGTTGGATCCCGCTTATCAGTCACAATCAAATTCAAACTATGTTAAAATTAATTGAAAATCAGTTATGAGCCACATTCATTCTGATAAAATATTTTATAAATTACTTACCTCCCACGTAACTTATATAATCCAAAATATGTTTGTGCAGTTCAACAATATATGGCACTTTACTGTTTTGTACACAAGCAGACTTTTTTATTTAATTGCATAAAGTAAGCATACTTTGAAACATATTAATATTGTTGCAGAATTTGTCAAGTGATCAATGATTGTCTAATTCACATCATTTCGTGATTTCAAAATTGACAGTGAATTATCTTTACAACACCCAATTATTATCAATATCAGCTCACCAGTGACTAACTCCTTGAGGTAATTCTTGGATTTTTAGTGTGAAGATGTGACCGGTGGAGTTCAATCGTGTCGGGTGTGAGGCAGTTTCCCACCGATAGCAAGGATGAGATTGTGCAATCGTATCACGAATAGACTGAATTAGAAATATCAACCGTGATTTATCAACTTGGTGGTTTAAACATAAAGCGTTCGCTGCAGAGCCAGAAGGTCCAGGGTACGATCCTTAATGGGGTCGTGTATGCGCACTGTTGAAGAGTCTCATACTAGGGCGGAACAGCTGTCTAGTGTTTCGAGGTGATCAGTGGTTGTAATAACTCAGATCAATTCGTAATATCAATATAAAATAAATTTTTACAGGATTTTAATTAATTAACCATTCATGGTGATCTATATCCACAATATCATTTTACATTACAGAAATTTAAAAAATGTTGACCGTAGTGTCAGGTGTTACGTCATAGTTTACAAAATATTTGGAGTGTTTTGTTAACGAAAAGATGAATCTTTAATTGTTTATCTTCAGAGATCAAAAGTAACCTATTAATCAACCTTATACTAAAAGTTCTGCAGTAAATCCTTTACTTAAAATCACCAAAATTTGCATAGATACGTATATCATTGATATTTATTGCATCAGCATTTGAAGATTGCATACTTTAATTGTTTAGTCTATTGACTACATACTTTCAAAAGTTACTTGTCTGCTTTTAAATCTCACTATTACGTAATCATTCTTCATTGTCAAAATATGTTGTGCATTACGTTCTATGGTTATGATGATAATATATTCACTGCTAATAAATGTGTATTAATTAAATACTCTATTGTAAAACTGCGCATTAGCCTTATTCCATCATAAGAAGTTAAATAAAGATGAAATGTTTCTACCTTCAGTTTATGTATTTTAATTGTTCATTAAATGAAGTTTTTGATTATTTTTGTTGATTTGAATTCACTTTATTAATTAGAAACAATAAAAATCAATGAACAATCATACCCCCCTCCTACCCTCCTGATTTATAATACTAGAAATAACTTACTTCTTTTACAGTCTATATAATCAGTAAAATATATAAACAATTCAATTATTTTTTGGTGCTTCAAAAAATTTTTTTCGTAAATAATTCACTAGTGACTAGCTCCTCGAGGTAATTCCTGGAGTTCTAGTGTGAAGATGTGACCAGTAGAGTTCAACCGTGTCGGGTGTGAGGCAGTAACTCACCAATGGCATAGAGGAGGCCGCGCAATGTATCACGATTTGGCTGAATTGGAAATATCAACCGTTGGGAGCCGACTCATTGGTCCAATGGTAAAGCGTTCGTGCGCGGAGCCAGAAGGTCCTGAAATCGACCCCCGACGGGGTCGTGGATGCGCACTGCTGAGGAGTCCCACACTAGGACGAAACAGCTGTCCAGTGCTTCCAGGTGATCAATGGTTGTCTGATTCAGATCAATTCGTGCTATCAAAATTGAATTAAACAATTCCACCAATATTTTTATTTTACATAACAACCGAAATGTACACTCATTTATTAGTCAGGTGTACTTTTAAAAATTTGGATTGTTGGCAATGTAAAATTGTTAGTGTTAAATAAATGCCATAATTAAAATTCCAAGGAAAATATCACACATTAATTAAGGATAAAAAGGGAATGACAGTGTGAAGGTGTACAAAATACTAGTTCCTGTAAATGTATAAAGTTAAGTCAAACAGTAGGCAACAAGTGATAATAAGATGATATGTGTATAAAGTGCTTTCTTAATGTGCTTGAAAAATTGGTAGTAGGAAAATTTCTAATGGAAATAATAAGCCTATGTTGATCTGTTTAAGTTATTACGTATTTTATCAGCACAAAATTTAGAGATTACTATGAACTATTATTTGGCTTATATATGTAAGCAGTGTCGATATATATTCGCTTATCTTAAGAAAATAAATTTGGTTTCTTAAATAGATTACACAGACTTCCCATAGACTGATATCATAAAAAGAATTATTTTGAATCATCATAAATCTTGAATGAAGGATCACAACATTGTAAACTGAATCAGTCTAAAAATACACAAATACCACAAGATACTAATGTAGTGTAAGTGCACACCTTGGAAAGGGAAGGGTAGATTGCTGTATGTTCCATTTACCATACAATGTTTCACTGTATGTAACATGATAAAACAATTTACATGTTTTTGAAAATTTTTCTAAGCCTACTACTAAACTATACACTTTAAGAGAAAAGTCCTGAAACATAAATAAATCTAATATGACAATCTTTGACTTACCACCAGTGCATGCTAAAATAAAAAGTACACTTCGTGAAGTATTATGCTAAACTCATACAATAATTTGTATGGAAACAAGAAAAAGTTTGGTAGGACCCGCCTGTGAAACGAAATAATTATTGTATTAAGTATTTCGATGTTTCTCGCAATTATCAATTAAGCATTTTTATATCCAATAATACCTTCTTATGTCTCAGATATTTATCGTCTCAAATGAACACTATTGTTAACATTTTTAAGAAAACGTTGGTATTATGTCACAATATTCAACTGCTGCTATGGTGTTAACTTAGTTTATATTCATACATATATACATTTATGTATATATACATATATATACATAATTTGGGATACTTACTACAGTTGAAAGCATCCTTATTGTATTATCTATTAAAAATGAGATCGCCTCATAAAAATGTACCGATGATACTCATCTTATTCTGTTTTTCTTTGTATTTGGTAATCATTATCTATGAATGTTAATCACTTCCTACACTTATCGTTTCATCACTACCAATTGTTTTAATAAACATTTATGTAATTGTGAAATTATTATCTATATTTACTTAATTTTGATTCTCTTGCCACGTAGTTATTGTTCATGTAACATCTTAAGTAAACAATTAAATAATCTCATTATCTTGGAAACTGTTGAGACGGTTCCCAGAAATCTCAAAGAAGCCCCTAAAACCCTTGAAGAAGCTAGGGACATTCCATCCAATCACTGGTCGATAGAACCTCCAGAATCTCAACGTGGCGCTTTCTGATTGGGTAATAGTTGAAACGTTTTAGTTCGAACTTGATGGATTATAATACAGATTTTGTTGCTTCAAAAAACGATAAATGTACGATGACTTTGTATAAAACTGATTCTCCATTTTACTGGGTAAAGTTTCCTGTCTTCTGTCTTCTGAATTTGCGAGTACGAGGGTTCAAGTCGTTCGTGTGCTAAAGTTGTTTGCGGCTGGTCAAGATATCAAGTAGGAGATATAACAGAAACTAAATACGGTGTAAATTACTTGCTTCTAGAACAAAACTGTTACAATTTGTTTGTATTGTATTAACTGATGACATTTAGTGTTTGTACAACAAACTACTTAATACTTCAGTGCTCTATAATACTTTTCTTAAACTAGTCTACAGTGATTGTTCTGTAAGGTTATTATAATCAACTAACATTAGGAAAACCACAATTAGTACAACTGATAAATCAGAAATCATATAACATTTTACAGAGAAAAATACATTTAAATAATTAAACAAACATGTGGCCAACGTAGCTATGGAAAGTGTATCTAGTCAATAAATAAAAAACATGTGCTTCCTTTAATAATGTTATCAACATTTTGTAAAAAGCATGTTACATAATGCAACACATTCCATTCAGCTTTAATCTTGGGATTTTATTTGTCCAACAATATCAATGTAATTCAAAGTATCCATTTAGGTTAAAACATTTTATATTAACAAACTAGTATGCATCAATCAAACTATATTGAGGCATTCAATCTAAATCGTTGATTATACCAAATAAAACAATGTATTTGCTCTAATAATCGTTTATTAAGTAACCAATACATTGTACGGAGATGAATGATCAAAACATGACCAAATAATTTGCATTTACTTGGTACGATCGTTGTTATGTGTAGAACATTATATGATATGTTTTGTATTGTATCAATTTGATAAGACAAAGTTAATAATACCAGTAACTTATTAAATCAAGATATTAATATTAAACTCCTATTTAACATACAATTGAAAATGCCATCTTGACAGTAAAAACTATATAATGAAAAAATACATAACTTGAAAAACAGTCGAATATAGTTGGACTTTTCTAGCTTATATGTTGTAAAAGAATATGGTTATTGACTACTTAGTTACTTGTCTTTTGATAGTTTACAGTAACCAATTGATAAACTCTGGTGGTGTATTGATTAATTGTTCTGCGTCAATCAGCTACTAAATGGTTGCATATTTTTACTAGCTTTAATAAGTGTTTTTTTTTTATTTTTCCAACAGGCAAACTATTAAATTCTCTTTCTATAATCAGAACACTCCCTTTCTGTTGTTGCCAATGGCTAGTAAGCTTTATATAACAAATATGCTCTACAGTGTAGAAGTCAAATGAAAGTACACAATCCATCGTAAATTATTTAATTGTTGTTTACTCATAACTTTTATATGAATAACTATGAATGATATTTTACACAAAAACTATCTATCACTACTAGCATATTTTAAAATTTTGCACTATTACACAATTCTCTATCTTATTTCTCCTAATGACATATTGAACACTTTCAAAAGGATAAGTAATTAAAACTTTTCAGTCTGTTTTTTTCATAAGTATGAAGTGTAAAATGCATTTCTTAAACATAGACAACACTATTGTTGCTTCACTTATACTTAATTATTCACTCCATGAATTAGCGTATTACATATGCAATCCACTCGAAAAGCTAAGTATGAATTCTCAACAGACACTATTTTAAAATCTTAATGGGGTTCATAAACTATACAGCAGCATCAAATATATGTATTCAGAGAACATGTATTAAAATGATTGCTCAAAATGACAATTGCCATTCATATATTGTCTACCAGTAGCAAAAGGATGTTTTTAATAGCTATTTAAAAACGATCTTATGTTTAATCAATGGTTATTTTATATTATTCCCATGGTAATTTAGTTCAGAATTAAAACCCTATATGTAATTTGGCTACCAGTCGGAGTAAAAACTATTAATCAGCCGAATATGCTTCCTCCATTATATTTACATATAGATGACTAATAGGTTTAGTTTCTACAAGTTCTTCATTGGTGAGATGAATCTCAATGTGCAAAAAAATGTATGCTTTCTACCTTGGAAACGGCTCACTAAATTCCTCAGAGATAAATTCTTAGAAAAATCTTTATAATGCTTTTACTCAGTACCTATTACAATGTAAATAAACTCTAGTTTATTCATCTAAATGTACGTTACTCAATCTAGAACCCCTATGGTTACATTACACGCAGAAGAGCTTGAGGTTTTTCTATAAAATAATTTGTCCATCCTATTCTCAATCTCATCTGTTCAAAATGCTCGTCCTGGATTCTGCTTGCCAGTCACAATGCAACTTAAACAATACACGTTTGTGCATGTTTGACTAAATCCTATCCATTATTTTTGATGAAAATAAATAGATTTATATCAACAAAAGAATTATGATTCCATCATGTTAGCGTTAACTGATGGCGTAAAATCAGTAAATAATAATGAGCCGTATTGCACAAATGCAAGAAGCTAATCTGTACGTAGCTTTTAAAGAATACTGGTAACATATCATTTGAGGATACACATTGATACTTATTTATTGCTTGAATAAGATCTAGCAAAACTATATGAGAATAAGTTCTGTTACTGTGATATCCCAAGTGTTGTATTAATGGTAACAAAGTATGGTCTGCTCTGAAATGGTTGAATACAATATTGATTTATTAAGTAGCTGGTACAGTAACTTTAAACGAAAGCATTTACGAGTGTGTAATCATTTAGAAAGGTGCTTTCTAGATGAAACTGATCATATTAAACCAAAACAAACCCCTTTATGATAGAACCATGTGAAAATGGTCTTAGTGTGAATATTTAGTTTAGTTCTGTTTTGTCAGTAGATGGTCTGTACTGTGACTCTATGAAGAAGAGGACTTCTGGATTAGTAGCCAAGAAGCTTTGAATTTATAAAAGTGCATGGTGACTTATATAGACAGCTTTGTACAATGATTGCTAGGAAATATAGCTTATGATGTTTAGAGTTTAACCTGCTTAACAGGCACCAATAACAGTAAATGCTTAAACTTTCATATCAAATTTAAACTTTAATGGCGATAATTTTGAAAATCATTGAATGCATTCACCTAATATTCTAGACAATGAAAGATCCTATAATACTTTATTATTCAGCTGCTTCATTAAAACTCATTGCAGTACATGTGAATGTTAATTTTAATTGGTTCTGATGATACACTGGAAATTGATGAATTTATTATTTCAGATTGATTAAATTCGTCTCCTCCAATAAATTAACTAAAACAATATCAAGCATATTTTAGACACTTCAAATAATTAGAGTGTTCTTTGTTAACTAGAACTAGGTTACAGTCAGTACTACGTATTCACTTCGATAAGTAAACTGTTTTAAGTTCATAATAAAACAATCTACTGAAAAATGTGGAAATGAATTTCATAAATAGTATAGTTGACTGTTGATGAATAAACCATAAATAGTTTGTTATTCTGTTATCAAACCTCAATTTAACTGAAGCATTTGACAGTTTACTTATCATTTCACTCGTGTCAGAATAAAACACATGGATATAATACTTTCGAAATTGTCGATTTCAATATCACAAATTGATCTGAATTAGACAACCACTGACCACCTGAAAGCAGTGGACAGCTGATTCGTCCTAGTATGGGACTCTTCAGCAATGCGCATCGACGATCAAACCCAGGACCCTCTGGCTCAACCGTTAGGAGTTGATTCAGTGGTCAAACGGTTAAGCATTTGTCGTAGAGCCAGAGGGTAGTGGGTTCGATCTTGATGGGTCTGCAGATGCGCACTGTTGGGGAGTCCAATACTAGAACGAAACAAATGTCCAGTGCTTCCAGGTGATCAATTGTTGTCTAATTCAAATCACTTCGTGATATCAAAATTGACAATCACCTATCTCCATAACACCCAATTATACAGTTAAAATTATTTGAGTGTATATCGGTAGTTTTCGAACATATTTTTAAATGCAGTAAGAACAACTGTATTAGTAAAATAATATAAATTCATTCACATCATCGATTGTCTTCAGCTACTTTATAACCAGAAAAGGAATTTTACTAATTGATAATAAGCGACTTACATTAAGCCGCGTAAATTCAAAATTTTTAATTTCTACTCACTGGAACTTTATATATATATTTCACTCATTTTATATACTTACTTACTTACGCCCGTTACTCCTCGTTGAGGAGTATAAGCCGCTCACCAGGATTCTTCATTCAACTCTGTCTTGAGCATTCCTTTCCATTTGTTTCCAGTTGCTGTTTATCCTTTTAATATCTCCTTCCAATTCTCGACGCAGCGTGTTCTTTGGCATTCCTCCTTTCCTTTTCCCAACAGGATTACATGTTAATGCTTGTCTCGTAATGCAGTCTGATGATTTTCGCAGTGTATATCCTATCCATATCCAACGTCTTTTCCTAATTCCCTCTTCGGCTGGAAGTTGGTTTGTCCTCTCCCATAATAAGTTGTTGCTGATGGTTTCCGGCCAACGGACATTCAGTATCTTGTGTAGGCAGTTGTTTATAAATACTTGTACCCGTCTGATGATGTTTGCAGTAATTCTCCAGGTTTCAGCTCCATACAGCAAGACTGTCTTAACGTTCGAGTCAAGTTTGCTTAAAAAAGCGCTAACCAGATCATTTTATATATACATAATGTTACTAAAGGCCAAATGAAACCACCAACCATGCAATATTAGTATAATCAACTATCTAATGTGAAAGTTTAAACGAGTGTCAGTTTAATTAATCTCTATGTTGATAAACATCAAGAATATACAAGTGATGGTTGACTACACCATGCATCAAAATTGGGCAATACGTAAAATAAATAAATCACTTAACTTTTGAAAAACACCACAAACGATTGTGTGATAACAAAATTAGGTAGAAGGGTGAGGCATGTTTCTTAAAGGCGGTATGGTTGGGAAGTTTAATAGGACATACAGTTTTAAAGAAAATAAGTAATTGCTTATAAATACGAATGTATAAATGTTTTGGAGCGTTAAGGAAGTCCGGCTGTTATGACAAGTTTAGTTCTAAAAAAAAATAAATATTAATGTTGTTCTTCAGACAATTATTTGCTTTTCTTGCAACTAAATTGTCAACATAAGCTCATGTTTAGTCAGTGGTTTTAACTACATTGGTGTTTTGATGTCATTTGAAATAGTGTTGGCATTTCTAAAAGTTTCAGCTACTATGTCACATTTGGTAAATATGGGTGCGATTTATGCACTGCAACCGAAGTTTAGGTGAAGAGAGATATTTCGTGAATGTTATTGTCTCTGGTGATAAATACACTAATAAAAGACACTGAAAATCTTATCTCTTTACCTCCTATTTGCCTACGGACATCACTTCGAAAAGTGAATACGAAAACACACAGGTAAAAAATTTGAAGATTTAATGAATTCATTTAGAGATAAACGGCAGTTTAACTATGAATCAATATCCAGTTGTAGTAGGAATATTCAATATCTATCAGAATATTGATGAAATTGTTAGTGAATAAGAAATAAAGACTAAAACTCAAAAACACTGCATATTCTTCCAAATGAAGAGCTATTATCAAGTCGGAGATTTGTCGGCTAATATTTCTGAACGTTATACCTTTATAAGTAAGACAGTGTGGTGGTTAATATCTAGACGAAATGTTAAGGAACATAAAATATTACTCCATACGAGGAGTCTTAATTTCAACAAGAAGAACCTAGATTATCTGTTTTGACGGCACTCAAACAACATAATGCTCTCTGTACAAAAGAAGGACAATTGCGTTTATATGGTGATTGGCAAAATGGTTACAACACTGATACATCAAACGAATTAAGCAGTTTGACTATTAAATTCTTCCCCCCCCCGCCTTCTCCATATGCGTGAAATGAGTGTTAGTGTTCAGCAAAATAGCTGTTGTATTACCAGGGCGATTGCATATGAATTTTAACCCGTATAATTTTGATATGGTATTATTGTGATATTTTGCATGTGTCATGTTATGATTCTCACTTCGTACTCGTACTGCTCTCAAATAATAAGAGTTTAAGCAGTAAACAATAAATAATTGAGGAGAACAGTATTTCGCACATCCAAAACTTAATCAATGAACGTTGCTCCTACTTTATATGGAAATTCATCAATATTTTAGGGAATATGTCGACAACAATTAAGCTCCGAGTCAACCGAAAACACGAAGATTCTACTTATACGTACAATTGCTGAATTATTCATACCCACAATCTAAGGATTTAATTGTCACTATACTAATTAACTGAATAAACACAATAGCATGTACTTATGTTTTTTTTAATCACATTCATAAATGTACATATTAACATGAGATTTATCTCATAATTTTTCTATATTACACAAGTGGAAACCATGAACTGATTGGCCTCATGTAAAATATTGGTGGATTTAATTTCGAATTATTACCTAGAAGACTTTGAACAAATTTTCAAGGTGAAATGATAGAGTCAGTTAATTCCATTAGCAGAGATAACTTGAAATATAGCTTATGCCTATAAAGTTGAATTTACATTATTGAAAATTGATAATAAATGGTTTCATCATATGTAGTGTTTGTTTGACAGATTAATGAAAATAAGATATTATCGTTATCCAAAACTTCGAAATGTGGCGCTGTTTGAAAACTTAGCGAAACTTTATCAATTGTGAGCAATATAAAATGATTAGAACTTACAAGAGAATGGAAGGGGGGTTGGGGGCGGGGGTACATTATGTCAGTAATGCCGAGGCACATAGCCTAGAAAATATATTACAACATAATATAAAGAATACGACCAACACTAAAGATAACTCAATGAAAATACAATAAATCAATAAAAACATATTAAAGAACATATCATAAGAGACTGCTTAAAATTTAAACACTAAGCATACAGCAAAATGACAATTACATAATAAAGATAAACAGTATGACTGATGTCAAATAATTATATATACAGATTAGATCCAATTATTGCGAAATTAATATAACAAATTATTGGGTTAATTGTCATTGCGATTCATTAAACGAATGTACTACAATGATGAACAACTTCAACACATTTTGATAGGCATTACTCATTTTTAAGTGTATTATCTATTTGCTACATACTTTGTATATTAAACTCAGTTTATTACTAGTCCACAATAATATGATGCAGAGAGTATTTATTGTAATAGAACGCATGACACAAATATTCGCAATCACAAGTTGTTCAAATATGTAAAGATACGGTAACATGTCTATTTATCTGTGCACTCGAATGCAGAAATTCTTTCTTATAGAACAATACTATCGTGATTGATATCCATGGTTATGTGGACTGTAAAGTTGTAGGGAACTATTGAATCCATTCAGAAAAAATGTACAACGAAATTGAGTAGATAACGATTTTATTAAGCTAAGCAATATAAGATTGTCGACTTAGGAATAATGGGAACTGATGAATTTTCCAAAAGATTAAAATCATGGCAAAATCACAACAAGTAGAGAAGAAAGAATACGTCATCGCAAGAGTAACTATTTATGTGAATATATAATCATTACATATTTGTCATACGTATATGTATATGAACGAGTGATAATTTATTATATGTTTTGTAAGTCGTCATTAGAAATTATATTAATCAACATAATTTCAAGTTATTCTAACTCATTTGCAGTGAATTACATCATATCAACTTCAACTAAAAGCACTCCGTTCTACCATTAAACTTTCCAAATTTAAATGATAAACACATGATGTTAGTGATGTTTATTAAATGATAAATCTTTAAGTTATTTGCTGCATCACATGTATATGTATATGGTGCCTATGAGTATAGCATATACAACAGATGCTTCAAGTATCAGTGATAAGTGTATGACATGGCACATTAAATAATTTAAAGTTCCCTTGAAAGAATGCAGTGATTATGATGAGTCAGTTGGTCACGATGTAGTATTAAAAATAGGTACTGAATAAGTTTCATTTGTGACATTCATTGATACTGAATTTGATAATCATGATTGTTGAAATTTGTTCCGCCTTATTAAATTACTATAGAATTATTGTTCCAGATGATACCAAGCCATCATTTGCGACTCCGTTTAAAAGTGGTCAGTAGTTAATCATAGGTTATTAGTGCCATAAAGAATGACGAAAACATTTGCCACACTATACCATATTTTTATTCACTTCTCAAGTTCGACTAATATTATTGAGAATTGGGAGATACAGAACTAATAATTTTGCTGCCTTATCAAAAAGTTTCAATTGAGTAAGTTGATCTATTACAAATTTAATGTTTATTACAACAAGGACACAGTTTACATTGATGTTCATCACTCATTCTGTTTCTCTTTTACTATGACCAAAATGCACTGTTTAACATTCAATATAGATACATAAGTAGTTACAGACCTATGGATTAAATCGAATTATACTGATAATTGTGATATTATCAATAAGAAAATAAGTTAGTTTAAAAGAATGTTGTCCATTGTGAATAAATCGATTAAGAAGTTAAATCTTGATACAAATTGGGGATAGTTAATTGTTTAAAACACCTAGCATATATTTACATATTACTATCTGGTACAAAGGTTATGTTTATTTTGGTTGATTGGTAGGATTTTCTATACGCAAACAGTAAATTAACTTGTAATTGATCACAGCATACTAGCTCAATAATGTTAATTTTAGACGATTAGATCAATGAATAAAAGTGGGTAATCAGAATAGGAATTATTGAAAATATTGTGTTTCAATAAATTTCTTAAGGACCAGAGATGATGCGAAACTAAGAAACCAAGAGTATCCAAATATGAAAACGCATATAGAGTGAGTCATAGAAAACCCGTAATCATTTGCCTCCACCAGCTGTTAGGCCAACGTTTTCCCAACTGTAGGAAGTGTGATTTAATTTACTTTCAGTCTTATTCTGAACTGCTAACTGTTTCTATATACAAAACGTACATGGTGGGGATTGGAGGTATATTATCATTTATTGAATTGGTTTCACTTATTAATATACACGAAAGTCCAGTTAGTTGGTTCGACACGGTGGGACTCACAAAGCTCGTCTTACAATTCAACGTAATTACACGGGATTATTTGTGACCAACCAAACAGAGAATGAAATTCAAAGATTGCTAAAGGACTTTCGTGATATGGAATCATCTGAAACATCTCAAGGGACTTCCACTGTTGTCTATAATAGCAATACAAGCACTGAGGAAGAGATTAGCATCTTATCAGGAAAAAACATTTCAGTTTTTGGAAGATGCAATCAACCGACACAACGGAATACCTAGTGTTAACGGTCTAAATTAATACTCATTCATATGCTGCGTTTGAAGACAACAAGGCGTGCCCTATTCATTGGTTGCCTAATAAAACATTCCTACATTGTGTTAGAATAAATATCGTGATATATTACAATACCGATATGATGAACTATGAAAAACGCGTATATAAATCTATAAATAATTCAAAATAATCATAACAAAATATATTAGATATAACAATAATTGACAACATTCGCTGTTTTGTTTCCCTAGTAAAAAATGGATTTAGTAGGCTTCACTACACCGTGACCAACTGACTCATCATAATCACTGCATTCTTTCAAGGGAACTTTAAATTATTTAATGTGCCATGTCATACACTTATCACTGATACTTGAAGCATCTGTTGTATATGCTATACTCATAGGCACCATATACATATACATGTGATGCAGCAAATAACTTAAAGATTTATCATTTAATAAACATCACTAACATCATGTGTTTATCATTTAAATTTGGAAAGTTTAATGGTAGAACGGAGTGCTTTTAGTTGAAGTTGATATGATGTAATTCACTGCAAATGAGTTAGAATAACTTGAAATTATGTTGATTAATATAATTTCTAATGACGACTTACAAAACATATCATAAATTATCGCTCGTTACGTAATGAGACAAAATGCATCTAATTGACAAGGAAAAAGAGAATAATAATACATAAACATGTAAAGTCTATTTTGCTGAAGTTGTAAAATATGATGAAGATAAATTTAAATAATGTGAGTATATGTGGCATGACAATTTTTTCAGTTTGGTAAACTGATTGATGTCTGTCAAACTTTGACGAATCGATTTTAACGACTAGGAGGATTTTGGCTATTGAAACCCAATCGTAATACTTCGTCTTCAAGTGAAACATCTGATTTACATCCCCTTGAATGTTTCTAGCATATACAGTATTTCGTTTCTACAAGTAGTATTCATTTCATTATGAGTGTTGTTGTAAATCCAATTATTTTCCATATACTTTCTTGCTTATTACGCAATATATATTCTTGTTATCTCAACAAACCCATTTTTTTAGTTTTTAGTCAGAAACTAATATAGATTGCTCCAGATTATCATTCCATGAGTGACTACTTCAGGGGAAATAACATTCAAAAAGATTATGAGTATGATATATGAAAATATCTCCGAAGTACATTTAGTGATCACAGACAAAACTGAGGTATCGGAAATTAAAAATCTATGCGGTTGACAAACTCTATAAATGAATAAGGACTCAGATGTTCTTACATGACACATCCGCTTAGCTCAGATAATCCATAAATTAATGAAACACATACTCACAATATTTGCATTAGTCTTGCCAACCACTAATCACTTATAACATAACGATATCATTGGAAAGTACTTGGATATTTGTACTACTCACAGTTTGTTAGTAGTGTTTACATTCGAAGAAATAATGCAAAGGCATTTGCCACCACTTGTGGATAATTATTGTGAAAATATATCTTTAGTCGGGACCAAGCTTTTGAACTCGAGAGAATTTTTGATTTGATATTTCGACTCTGCTATATGTTTGGATACTTTATTCTGCTAGTTCGCTAGATTATATATTGGTGAGTTTTAAAGTCTAATATTAGTCTAAATGTTGAGTTTCTGCGTAGACCAACCGAGTCCATATTACCATCAAAGACTGAAGCCTTTGAAGTTTAACGGACAATTAAGGTAATTATTCTTGTGTCGAATTTACAGAATGAGACATCTGATTTATCACAGCCTTCATTTTATTGAGGTTGTTTGATATTCCATTCTATTTATTGTTCCATGAGAACTGTTATGTCGATATTCAATAGCCTTGAAGTCGAAACCGTAGATGTACATTACAATCTGAACGCTTCATTCATCGTTTCTTATGATGGATATTTTCTCGCGACGTGGTTATTTCAGATTTCATATTTCAGTAATATAATGAAGATAAATCACCGCCATTTGGCATAACATTGTAGTAGCTACATTTTCATTTATATATTTGCATGGTAGCCATGTATTTTGCATGGAAAAGATTCAATTGTTGAAGTAACTTTGAAAACAAATAATTTAAGTCTTTTCATGTTGAAATTAAGACTCTTCATGAACAGTGATATTTCATGTTCTTGAAAATCGTTGTAAACGTATTTCTGACCTAAACTAATAAAGTTATCATAGGAAGTTGACTCGTCTCAATTAATAATAACATTTTTAAAGATTGCACCTTCTTAACAAGTCAAAAATTATGTTTCAAAATAAGCATCAGTTAACTTGGATGTTTCATGTTTTGATATTAATCATATAAAAAAAGACTGATTACATAGATATGTAAGTTAAAAAATAATCATGTAAACTTAAACTTTAGAAGTATCTACCCTCTTTCACAGTGTTTCTTTTTTGGAATCATAAGTAGTTGAGTGGGCTCGATTCACAACCTCAGTCCTAAATACTGCACCTCCCTAACATGGCATTACATATTGTTTTCAAATTGAATTTCAGCAAGAGCGCATATTTCATTATTTCGAGTCTATGTATTAAGCTTAGTAACCATAAGTGATTTCAATGATGTGTATTTCATTCAAAGACAACATATAATTTTGTGCATTCAAATTTTAGAGACATCTACATAATAAGCTTCAGTTGTGAATGTAGAAACATGACCAGATGTTTACTAATATCCTTTGGTGTATTCTTCATGATCGTTTTCCATGATAGCTCATAACTTAATGTATGATAACTGAGAAAAGGGGACTGCAGAACTGATGTTAAATTTTTTTCGTAGAAATGTCTCACAGATGCTCACCGCAAGTATAAACGTCATAACAAGATGTGCATATTCGTCCGCCAAGCATATTCTGCTATGTGAGTTTCTGCTAACGAATTTCGAGCATCAATATATTCTCCACCCTGTTTCTGTTATTTGCGTGTTTCAGATAAAATGTTCATACTGGGGCACATAAATTGGAAAAGAATGTCAGATTAGTAGCTACATGTCTTATTATATTCTACAATAGTAAGCGTAAACATAAACCACTACCATATGTTTGCTGTGCATAAAATACCTTGAAAATCATTAGGTTTATCGACGCTAAAGTACGTCACTTAACTTTCTAAGAGATATGTTATAATTAGTGAAATGGTCGTCTCAATTAATTGACTTGTATTAAATGTTGTCAAGACATAATTATTCACAGAATCAAAAAAACATTCATAGTACAGTAAACGAACTCAGCATACACAATCAAATGAAACACCACAAGTAGTTGCAAACTGTATTGACCATATATATATGAACAATATTCATTAGTATAACTTTCCATTCTACATATTTACGCTCATCGGGTATGTGCATTTACAAAATACAACAAGCACACTTTCACAAGAAAATTTATTGTTACATCACATGATTAGTGAAAACAGAATGAATTATTCAGTGTTATGTAAACAAAATGAACAATTGTTTATAAAATGCCATGATATTTGCTTACGTTAATATAAGTTGATAAAATATTCCTTCAAGTATTTTTCTTGAATACATAAACTCACAATTCGTATACAATAAGTATGAATTCCTAAATGATATGTGAAAATGAGCAAATTGAAGTGACAGTATGTATTCCTATGTTGCACCATTAACCATTCATCTAATGAGTGATTCATGTTTACGTAACAAATTGGTCTTATTCATCATCTCAACTTTAAGGAGGAAGTATGCTGCTGATTGTGTTATACATCGACTTTTCACATACACTTTTCAAACTAGATAATCTCAACTTCAAGATAATTTTAAAGACTATTTCAGGTGATTAAAACGAGTTTAATTAATCAGATTTTTAAGAATTCAATAAGTATACAATTCACCTTTAGACAGATATGCCGTGCAATGCTTATTGATGCGTTTATTCGGAACTACGTGAATTAATATTGTGAAAAGACCAAATGGGCCAGTAATCTTCGACCTGGCGAAAACAGTGTCATAAAATATAACATACATTACTTCCAGTCATCAATTTGCACATCCTCCACGTTCTCTGGACTGTGTCGTTTATCAGCTAGCTTCTCTTGGTTGTTCTCGATTTTTTTCCGTATTTTCATTATGCTTTACTTCTTGCCACCTCGCAACTCGCCTCGTATGCTGTTTACTGATTCTTCCCAATTTCATTTGACGCTCTGCTATCTACTACTTATTGATGACCTTATAAGTAGTATCCACCACAATACTACTAATCATCTGTGTAATTGATATTTTGGTAATCATTAGTAACACCAATCATTCATTATGTGAGCATGGAATGTTTACTGTTATATACAAGTGTTTTTAACAAAGCGTGGCAAAACGACAAGTAAACAGATTTGATTGCAGGCAAAATTAAAATCGATGAAAGTTTAAATATAATTTGTAGTTTTGGGATGGAGTCAGTTTGAGTAGTATGTTACATTACATGAAGACATACTTCATTTAATTCATTGATTACAGTACTGAGAAAGAAACCAGTGGCACAATAAGTAAGATTGTGGATTTCGACTTTCTGTCTTACATGCCCTTTTATTGTTCTATATATTTTGAAAATCTTCATTTTGACACATCAACTTTATAAATTAGTCATCGTACTAATCACTTCAAAGGTGTTTAGATAGAGTACAACTTGGTTGCATATGCCTCAACAAAATGTAACACAGATAACACTAGCTTTCTTGTCGAAATTCTTTGAGACATATTATGTTCAAAAATGAGGCTACAACATGTTGCTAAATTACTCCCCCCCTAGCCACTTCATTGCCTAATTTCAACTACAGATCAAAATACTCATTTCGTACATATTTTTCTTATCTGTTTTTCACAAAATCAACATTTTCACATGATGATTTAGAAATAAAATTTTCGATTGTGACTGAGGAAATTACTATAATACTCTTAAGCCTCAGTAGGTCAGTTAATTCTGCGTTAGTAACAAATCATTGAAGCTATAATCGGATAATTTATATATATCTTCGAAAAGGCATCACCTGTAAACTGTCATTGGAATGCCGCCAACTTTTACTTTACAGCTTGATGAGGGGGATTAAGATGGAACTCATCAAGCGTATAGTTGAGCAATAAGGCAAGACTTTACAGTACCTCTTCATCCATGTCTCTCCACCACAAATCGTCTTCACAAATGTTATTAGTCGTTAAGTAAATACACTTTTCACCAGTATGGTTGATAAGCGAACAAGTGACATGTATTTCTTCCACATTTTGCTCTGCAAACACAACACCAATGTCGCGTCTAAACAAGATACTAGCCCAGATTAAAAAACAATATCCGCCAACAATCACTTCGGAATGAAAGTGTATTCGACTAAACCTGAAAACCCATTGATGACAAAAAAGCATAATTCAACACACTCTCCAGTAAACGGTTGAATTCAACCCAAAACATTGTATATGAGCAGATAAGCAATTCATTAACACCTTGCTAACTAAAATCGAGTTCAGTTCAACTACCACGATCTAAAGAAAACTACTGTGTTGTTGCACGTAATCAATAAAACTAAGGAAATCGTTTGTTGAACTTTAGTGATCTCAGTTCTTCATTTTGCTTAAAGGTGAGATCGACAACATTTCAATATAACTTCAGATATTTAGTATCAAACAACCCAGTTAGTTAGGAATATGCTTCTCAAATTCCACTTCGATACAACATCTGAAATCATACATAAAGTATCTTCTTGAATTCTCATCCGTCATAGAAATCCATAAAGTATTTCAGGGATTAAAATACCATTCAATATTTATATCATTCGATATTATTTAGCAAGTATAATATACATTCATTCAACAAACCTACACTAAATTTCAAGAGAATGTGAACAATATTACTAAAATGGACATGTGAGTGGCTAGCATACAGCTCTATTCACAATGAGAAAACATTTGTGGAGAACGGTTATGATGGATTATAAAGTAAAATTAGAAATTTTGACATTTCACAAAATAATCAAATGAACTACTGTGTTGAATAACTATTTTTCTCTTATGTGCATGTGACAATCAGTTAGTATAAATAGTCAATTCACTTAACTGCTGTTATTAATAACTCCAATAAGACAAAATTGAAACAATGTTACGTACAGCCTGCAAGGTCCTGATCACAGTATTTATTGTTTCACGTAAGTACAAATGATTCTTGTGTGATTATTCATTTATTTGTTAGCTCCCCGCTCCGTTTGATGTTCATTCTGTATTCTAAGTCATACAGCACTTCTAAGAAACGATCCGTGAAAGTGTTTAATATATAGTAACTTACATCATTTTATACATGTATTTTACAACATGAATTGTATAAAAAGACTATAAAGGCACTGTCTAATGCTGTTCAATTTGAAGTATTCTTTCTAAGACTCAGTTATTCCTATTCAATAGGATACCAAGAAGCAAACACATTGACACTTATTGAATATATCACACAAATTACTAATAATGCACAGTTTAGTTTTTTGATATTTTATTTTGTTTTACTTCCATTAATTAGTCACAATTTCTCAAATGGCATGTGATTCTGGTAAGTTTTAAATGTTTTTGTATGCAAATAACTTTTGAATAACAAACGTTGATACATGTTTCGATCAGAAATGTTTATCATCCGACTCACTGAATACGTATCTAAGATTGATTAACATTACCTATCTGTGATTAACTAGATATTCATTCTCATCAATAGAATTTTTTTATAGATCCAAAAAGTGAAAACTATTGTGATTTATTTCTTACCAGAAGTCTTATGGTGCATCATTTTATCAAATTGTGGGAAAAATAATATTGTCATCATCCTAACTCACATTATCTGGAACATTTTATGTACTACATTTGAGCTCGCTAGTGATATTGATAATAAGAAAATTATGCGATGACATATGAGCAAGATTTTCTGAGAAAATACATATGTAATAATCTGTTGCACAAAAGATACGACCATTAACTACACTGAACCACAGTAATTGATTATAACATTGTTATTCATAGAAATAATTAACCCATAATATTACATGTGTAAAACGTTATACATATGAAAAATAAGATTGAAGTAGAATTGTTATTAGTGTATTGAATATTCTGATGGCCAGCTGATAAATGCGGTCAATCAAACCTAGAAAATTAGAAATTGTCACAATGATATGTTCATGGTGTGTGACTACATATTATATGACACTAGTGATACACCATACAAAAATAATGCTTAACCGGATATATAGAAATTTTTGAATCTTAACTCCATTAGTTAATTTACAGTCGTTATGTAATCTATAAAGAAATATTTACATGTGAATGACAGACACTTCAAAAAACATTGCTATTTTTGTAGTATGAAATGTAACATAACACGGTAAGCGTGACCAAATGTACGACTTATGAAGTGTATTGGAATAATAGAGCATGTGTACGGAAACTAATCAGGAAGGTTATATCTAAAATAATACTTGATAAAATCATGACTTATCATGGCTTATAAAATATATTCTATAGAGTAAATGGTTTAAAATTATGCAGACAGCTTGTTTACTATATTCAACTAAAATTTCAAATTTTCATAAGGTGATGTTCTTGAAAATGAGCTTGTTAGAGGAGGGTATTGCGTTTCTACGGTAACTCGATATGTTATATATTAACACAATACAGATTGAAAACACATACAAGTTTTATTTCAAGAAGGTATTTATTATGTTTGAAATAAAAGTCGGAAACTCTGTCTTCTAAATTGATTTTCCTGATAACCAGTTAAACGTGATTATAATTATGCACATCATAGATATTTTTCTAAAACTAATTAACGTGTTCTTTTGATTTTATATATTTAGATTGTCCATGCGGTAAGAAAAATTTGCAATGATTATTTCACTATGTAGAGCAGTTCAATATAAATTTAAAGCTCAGATGTTTTGGCTGAACTTATATGTTATCATATTGTTGAACAAGGATATAGGTTTGATGGACCACCTTCACAGCAAAGCTTTGCAGGTAGTTATCTTGTTGTCAAGGCTGATAACATAGCATAATTTACACTTCAAAGTACAAAGTATCAGGTTTAGTTTAAATGCCACAGTCAATCAATGATGAGAATAGCTCATTAAGAATGAAAATTGAAAAATGTTGAAATGTTGATCATAATCAATGAAAAGAAGTTAGATGCGTAATTTGTGAGAAACAACTACGACTTCTCTAAATACTGAATGACAATAATATAAGTGAAACAAAACAATTCAGTTAAATGTTGAACATACATGTTTTCATTAAATGGACAATAAAATCAGCAGATATCAATGACGAGACATAAGATATGTATCAGAAAATATGATACAATCTTATCAGAGATTACATTTACACATGACAAAAACATGTTTACTTTAGGTAAATGAAAATAATTCCAATCGTTGTATGCAAATTTGTGGATTGAAACATTAGTTAAATAATTTAAAACTGTTGATTGATTTTATAAGTTATCATTTGTACACTACTACATGTGAAGATAAATTCATGGAAATAGATTCAAACTTCTTGTCAGTATTAGAAATGTAGAATGAGTATTACAGGCGATAATATCAATTAACACATCAATAATAAATCACCAATTAACGACATTATTATAGGAAACCAAAAGTTATTGAAATCCAGCTAACATACTCTTCCAATAGTGCTGATGGTTAAAAGTGTACACAATCAACGTTATTAACTTGTTCAATTGGTCATTAAATAGATGTGATAATAAAAAATATACTCACTAAATGCACTCTAGGGAATAATTTGTTCGACAACATTTAAATTTAAGGAGTAAATATTTGAGAATAACACAGTATGATAAAGCATAGACGAAGTAAAAATTGAATATTTCAATCTATAAAACAAAATTTAGTATTCAGTAACTGAAAACAATTTACAGAAAATTACCTTATCACTATTATTCACTTTTATATTATGAATCCGTTTATCTAGGAACTCGTAAGTACTGACATCTGATTATTGCAGTTTCATTAACATTTCTACTACTTTTTGCATAGTTTAAATTAGGTTACTATAACAATTTTCAATATAAACAGCTTGCTGGTAAATAATGCAGTCATATAAATTGCATACAAATATGTTGAAAGCTTGTGAAAATCGACACAACTTTGCCAATCATGTTTCACACTGAGCATTGTGCTGTCGATGCTTTAAATAACATAATGTTAAATAAAATAAGAATACAATGTCCCGGTTAAAAGTACATTTTTAATGTTAATTTTAGTCTGATAAACCAATATTTTCAATTCCGTCAAATATCCCACCGTTGATATATTTGAAATCATTACATCATATTAAATTGCAATCGGCAAAGTGGTTCATTTTAAACGAACGTCATGATAAATGAATAAATAAATATTATCACTAATTTTACTCGCATGAAACACATTGTGATGATCGATTTGAATAACTGTCAAATCAAAGTACAAAATCATATTTAGTAGGAGTTATTAACATGGAAATTATCCAAAGAACACACGAGTCCAGTACATTTCAATGTGTTCTCATCACTTTGTAAATGCCAGCTTCACAAATAGCCCATTATAATTAACACTGTTAGGTTTCAATATGTTATTCCAGAAACACTTGTAAACATGTGTTGAGACAGTTAAAATAATTATTTTAAATGTGGTTTATGAAATGTGCTTGTAATTACAAATCCGTTCATGCAACTAGAATCCACGAAGTATTTTAAATGAATTCAAACAAAAATCTTCAAATTTTCTAGTAAGACAGCTTGCTTGTAAACGAAGTATTGGCATTCACTCTTTCTCAATTTTATTTTAATTCAGTCAGATTTAATGCATTCCATACGCTAAAATCGATAGATATTACTTGGACATATGAGGATATCTTTTATCATAATTTCTGTGATGCTATCTTGTCAGATATTTCACTTACGCAATATTAAAATGTTTATACTTTAAGTAAATGAACATAATGCAAATCATTTGGGTCAGCTGTGTAGAGGGAAGCATTAATAAGCTTATCACCTATCTTAGGATTGACTTACTGTATTTCATCTAGAATTTTATTTGTTGTAATAAGTCGAAGCATTTTCCCAATTTTAATATTATGTTACCTTTTACCATATCTATTGTTATTCCTGCATGTTTCAGAAAGTAACTCCCATTAAGTTTATAACGATAACTTACTAATAGGTTGCATTAGAGCTGAATGTATATTTTAGTGTTGTTGAGGGGGGGGGGGTGAAGAGGAGGAAATATAGTAAATTTAGCAGCAATTTATTGTGGAAACAAAACAGTATAATGAAACAAATGCAATTTTAATGTTTAATATTTTAATCAGTGTAACCGATATCAATATTCAATATTTGAATTTAGTTTGAAGTTAATCAAAATAATCCATTTGTTTTTACTTCTGTGGATATTTAGTTGAAAGTATGTGTTTCATTCATTTTTTTATTTATTTTTTTATGTTCTTCAGTAGTTTATATCAACATGATTTCCTTTAATTTCATGATATCTTGGTCACATGATTTACAAAATAAAAGTTGCCTAAAAGTGATCAACATTTAACCTGTTTTTATATTGTACATATTAATTTTTTTAAAGATTGTGATAATCGTAAGTAGATCGTTGAATTCATTTGTGTTGATTTTTTTAATTGATTAAACAAACTCTATTGACATGTAATGAATTCAATGAAAATTTCACCAAGATGATGTAATAAATGTAACTTAATTAGTAGTAATTGAATATTATAGAATAATTAAAAAATTATATTCCTAATCAATGACCAACACAACTAACCATTAAGTAATATAAATACAATAATAATAATGTGAAAATCACTAATATGCCATTAAGTGGTTTCACTCCATACTGAATAGATCCATGACATAAACGACGAACAAATATAACAAAATATGAAACAGATAAATAAGCGATGATACATAGATTAATTATTGGTCCAGACCATTATCATACTGATCATACCAATATACATAGATATTTAAAAGTTGTTGTTGTGGATATATTTGAGTTACGTTATCACGATTTGATCTGTTTTTGCATAGTATGCATTTCAGTTTACCGATTTCCAGAAACACATTTTCATCTGAGTTTGACAACTACATGTTGTCATGGATAGTAACTTTCTCACCAGTTACATGTCTTTAATTATAATAACAAAAACTGAAATCTGTAAAATGATGTAAGATATACAGTATTTTGTGTCTTAAGTAAACGAACTTTTGTATTTAACAAAAACTTGACAGTTCATTTATGGATTAACGCTAGCTGGTCATCAGCAAAGTATTTAAAACAAAACAATTCAAAAGTCACTTTCAACTCACTTTGTGTCAAACTAATAGGTATCGTAAATCTTGCCATAAGTCATACTGTATAACCACATTTCGTCTACCAGTGATGATAGTCAAACGATTCAAATCTAAGTCTATAGATAACTATTTAATAGACGTGTATTCGGAGGATTTAATTGAAATTTTTGTTCACTATAATTTAAGATAAAATAAATTTTCACAAAAATCCCAATATTGCATACATTTTTGTAAGGCAACAAGACTTCTTGATATAAATATTCATTATATAATAGTGACAGTTTTTAACTCCAATGATTCTTGAATGCTGACATTAAACAATTGTAAACCTACTACACTTTACACAAAGTATTTTAATAAATTATACCATGGATGTCGATGACCTTACTCATAAAAGTTGGCTCAGTTTACTTACTTACTTACGCCCATTACTCCTCACAGAGTAGCACAGGCAGCTCACCAGGATTCTCCATTCAACTCTGTCCTGGGTTGGCTCAGTTTAAATAAATTTGAAAATCGAATCGCATTACCTGAATAGGTTTGTTGTAAAATGATTTCAATCAAAAAATATAATAAGAAAGCTTTTAGATAAATAAATGATCAACACAAAATAAACCGATTTCAAAACTTTAGGTCTATGTGATGTTTAATTATTTGATACGAATCTTACGTAGATAAAAAATCATGTATTTTAGAATTAGTAGTTTTCACAATAACAAATACTACACAGAAATGCAATTAGATAACTGTGAAACATTTTAATCTTCCTATATGATTTATTTCTGTTTAATAATTATCATTTCAAATGTGCGAGTCTAGATTGCTTCAAACGTAAGTACGATTTAAACTTATGGTAAAATTTAAACTATTGCTGAGCCCGTTGTTCATCATAAACACTTATTATTTTGATGAAATATGCATTATATTTCGAAACATAAAGTCCCCTTTTGGCATATCTGAACTTAAAATGCAAAGTTTTAATGAACTCTGAAAAATGCTGTTTGACAAAACAGCATTTTGCAATTAAGACGACTAGATGCCGATATTGATTTGCCAGTTTTTAATGTACCTGCATAAGATGGCTCACATCATTAGACACTTTTGTAGAAAGTAAGTTTTCATGATGGATTTAATTATTTTTGTAAGATTTTTAGCACGCTTTTATGAAGGCAGATAGTTCAGTAAAATTTTAGGCCTTCTCTTATAAGTGAAACCACTCATTTCTACTTACTATGGAATATTTCAATCCACATCTGCTAAAAAGAATCACCACACTAGCTATTATCTTGTTTAATTCACGCGTTTTACAAACAAAATATCTCTATTTCAAAACGAGAACTGAAAAATTTAATCAATACGTTTGTGATTATGCAAATAGCTAGATGGGACAAATATCGGGGAATAAACACCTCCAGATTTCAGTCCTTTTGAAATTCCAAATGATTATTGATGCACTTGTTAAAAAGTGTTATCAAATCCGTATATAGATGTTGTTTTGACACTATATTATATGTTGTTTACAATGTTCAATAGTTCGACATTGAAAGTATATTAACCGTCCTAACTACTTGACGCCAAGTAACCCAAATAATAACACAATATTATAATAAAGCATTAATTGCTTGTGCTTTTATTTATTTCTAGTGGCTTACCATAGTAAGTACAGTAGACGTTATGTGTAGAATTACCCCTTTCCAGCTGTTATAATTAATAATATTTCAACTGAAGGAGGTAAAAATATGTTCATTATGATCAGCATTCTAGGGTGTTAGTACTAGAAGTAATTAGATTAGTGACGTTCGTGGTCAAGTAATAGTGACATAAAAATTGTTTTACATTATGACTCCATGGCTGAAAGAACAGAAAGTTGACAAATATTATAAGGAATATACTTATTATGCATATCAGTAGTTTGCATTTTTAACTGTATGTAATTTGACTTTCAACCAAAATGTATCTGTTTCATTAGTGATCAATATTTCCCAATCCCCATGTTTGTGCGTAGCATGTAAAGGTTAAAGGAAATGTGTGAAAATACATATGATATTGGAAACGACTCTGCTTAAAATAATACAGTTTCGTCATTAAATAAATCAAAACTAAGATTTTAAACAAAAATACGACATAATTTCCTAACTTTAATGAATTCTTCAAAGAAACATCTACTAATACAATACTAAGTAGATATATGGAGCTTCGATATTATAGTATCAGTTAAAATCTTTATATCGATAACAAATGTTGCCAATTTCCTTTACAAAACATCTAGGAACTATGTTTGATCATTGAATATCTGGGTATAATCAAATAAATGAAAACAAAAATATTGCATAACATTCGAAAGTCAACCAAAGTCAACAATAATATAAACCCGGATTTCGTAAGCATTCTAAATACGCATATGAAGCTGAAGTTAGAACTGTAATTAACAAAATATCATTGTTCCAGCTAAAGAGACACTAGCATTAGGATACTACAAACACAATCACAACTGGAAAAGTTTATTACTGGTTTTTAAGTTAGAGTTTGTAATAAAGTACACTGTTTACTCATTCAAGTGATATAGAAAACGACGCACTGTTTAAATAACAATAGAACCTTAAGAAATTCAGAATTTTTGAGTATTATAAGAAATGGACCACTGGTAATTAAACCGCCGATTAACGAAACTGGTTTGATAAACTGAATCATCACATCCAATTCAAATGTCACGTTGGTTGACTAATAGATAGTTTTACAAATACTAATACGTTCTCGTATTAATAAACGAAATGATAAACATAAATATATTTCCGTAATTTGGTATCTTATTTTATAACGACTATTACATTACATGAATATTAACTGGAGGTAATGATTCTTTGCATCTATTCTTTACAATTATTTTTTACATTATGCTAAGACTGTGAACCATGTAAGTCATTCCAAATTCTTAGTTCACCTATGTCTTTCCTAAAACAATTGCATCTTCATTTATACAACATATTTTAGATTAGTTTGCCCTGATTGTTGTGATATAAAAGAATATCATATACCTCAATTAATCAACAGTATATTAAAAGCCAAACGATATAGCAGAAACAAATGAATTAAATATGGTTGTTTGAATTCGATACAGGTTATTGTTAAGTATGTATCATTTTATACAAGGAAGCATCTCACATATACCTTGTTCTAGCATCTAACTCTTCAGCATAGCACATCCTAGATTCTGCATGGGAATAAAACCCTCTGCCTGGAGGCTGGCTAACACTTTGCACCAGTAAGCCAGTATAAAATAGTAGAATTCCCATATCCATTAATTTATGATACGATGCGACTATCATATACAGTCTCGTCCTCAGTTAGTATACATTCTATTAGTCACGACTTATTGCTAGGACTTCAGCAACACTTTAAACTTAGTCACTATTTTCACAGAACCATAAAAAATTCATTTATTATCTAATTAGTTGAAAATTTAATTTCATAGTATGATATATCTAAGGCGTTCTAAAGTGTAATGTGGAAGTTGAAAATATTTAGAATAGTTTGCAACCACTTTGATGTATAAATGATTATGGTAAACGGTAAAAGTAGTGGCTTTCTTATAGTTTATCAGTGAAATCGAATTATTACTTTTTAACTACATAGTTAAATAAGCCAAATTTGTTTTATTAAGCAAACAGAGGAAAATTCATTTAATGAAATTTATATTTTGTTTTAATTTAAAAGTTTTTTCATGGCAATTCAGCAGTAAGTAAGAATATTCGATAAACAAAAATGTAAAAATTTGATTATACAGTGATTGTCGCATATCATTTAACCCTGAATTGAAATCGATGTTAATGCTTAAAGGAAACGAAATGTGTATCTAAAAGCTTATACTCTGATTAGGTGACACATGACAACATTAGTTCAACAGTCTGTTTAAATTCATTGAACTACGCTAAGCACTATAGTAATATGGAAAATTATAGCATAAAATAATAAGAATGTAATCATGTTATAAAACTATTAGTTTAATTAACATTTTAATCCCAGCAAACAAATAAAAACATACATCTCACCCGTGATATACTTGAAACCACCACAAAAGTCTTAATTGTAAGTGGTAAAATTGACTTATGACAGAAAGCATCATTACTTTCTCGTACACACAATTTTGTTTATGAATATTTTAGTCAAAATTTTCGACAAAGATTTCTATGACAACTGAATGATGAAAGATATTATTCAGAGAAATAAAAAATACGCAATAAACATTCTCTAGCGATCAATTCACTTGATTTTATGCCAACTTAATTAGTGAACATTTGTGAATATCACAGTATGATAAAGTATAGGCCAATGCAAAACTGAATAGTTCAATCCATACAACGAAACATAATGCTCCGTATTTAAAAACATTATGCAGTAAATTATATTATTATTATTATTCATCTGATTGAATATGTCACAGATTGATGTTGACAAATTACCATTGAAAACCAGGGAGCACTGAACAGCTGTTTCGTTCTAATGTGGAAGTCCTCAGCAATGCACACCCCAGATTCTGCACAAGGAGCTTCATGTTGACGGCGAACGCCTAACCATCTACACCACTGGGTCGACATCAAATAGTAGAATTCCCACTCCCATCATTTTGTGATATATAGCGCGACAATCATCCATTGTCATTGGTAATAACTGTCTCATACCCGACAAGTCTAAACTCCACCAGTCACGACTTCTCACTAGAGCTTTAGGATCACCCTGGAGTTAGTCACAAATGAGCTTATTATTATAGTTCAATCGCGATGGTGTGGAATCTGGGGTGTGCACTGCTAAGGAGTTCCACACTGGAACAAAACAGCTGTCCAGTGCCCCCTGGTTTTCAATGGTAATTTGTCAACACCAATCAGTGACATATTCAATCAAATAAATAGTCAATCTCCAATAAAATAACCACTCCAATTGAACTATTATTCATTTGTTTACTACTAATCTGTTTATCTAGAAAATCGTAAGTATTGAAATTCCATTGTTGCTATTTCACATTAATTCTTGCTACTTTTCACATAATTTAAATCAGTACATTAACCTATTTTTTTTTTTTGTTTTGACGCATTTGGGTGCATAATGCGTTCTTCAGAATTACAAGCAGACTGAAATTGCAAGCATCAAAACGTCGACACAATCTCGTCAAACATATATTGACTTTTGCATAGTGTATTCAAGGAGTCATTTAACACAAGATTAAAAATATTAAGCGATACATTTTGTTATTTGGATAAAGAAATAAGAATATGGTGTCTCAGTTAAAATAACAATTTTATTATACATTCTCGTATGATAAACCGACAGTTCAAATTCTATCAAATATCTCACCCTTGATATATTCTAAATCACCAGGTCAGGCTAAATTGCATTCGGCCATGTGATTTATTCCAAAATAAACATCACGGAATGAATGATTGAACAACATCACTACTTTTACTTACATGGATCATATCGTAATATTCGGTTGGAATAGCTATCTAATAAATAAATGTACAGGATCATATTTAGTAGGGGTTAGTACCATGTAAATTATCGAACGAACAGAGGTGTCCAATGGATTTCAGTGTGTTCTCATTAATTTGTAAATGCCAACTTCACAAAGAGTTTATTATAAATGACACTGTTAAGTTTTTAATATGTTATTCCAGAAATACTTGAAAACATGTGTTCATATTGTTGAAATAATTTTCAGAATATGATGCTTGATACATACTTATGTCTGTAAATCCAATTACTTAAGCAGTATTCACAAAGGATTATGAGCTGAATCAATCAATAATTCTACACATTGTCAAGCTAAGAAGCTTGCTTCTAAACGAAATATTAGGATTTACTCTTTCTAGAATTTCAGTATAACATACATTGAAGATATCTGACAGCATAATATACTTTATGTTATCTTGTCAGGTACCATATATACACAATATTAATATGCCTATATTTCACGCAAATGAAAATGATTCAAATCCTTTTGCTTAGGTAGGTAGAATGAAACATTAATAAGCTAATCACAAATCTTATGATTGATTTATTGTAAGATAATTTCGACGCATTGTGTGTGGCATCTAATTTGTTGTAATAAGTTGGATCGTTTCTGTAGTCTTAAATGTATTGTCTGTGTGTAGTCGGCTGTTCAACTGTTTGTCATAGTATACAATTTTCGTGAATAAGGTGGTAAACACCAATTTAGTGTATCTCTACTTAAAAGACGATTTCAATCAGCTCAATGATATTTTATCCATGTTTCGATGAATGTTACATAATATTTCTACTGTAAATATGTCATCCCTTCATATTAGTGATATAATATGTAAACGAAATATAGTGGATTATAAACTTGCCTCAATTTATCCATGAAATTCTAACAATCGACGACTAAATTACGTTAACTAACCGTTATCTAGTGTCGTTTAATCGACTTAGGCACTATTGCAAACCTGTAAATAAGAATAATATTGGCTTATGTAAGTTGATTTAGCGAGACAACAAATGGCTGTGATAAAACATTATGCGTACTGTATAAGGTTTACCACTTAACTTTCATGAATTAATAGTCATTTAAGGGGTGGATAAATGTTTATACCCAACTTCATTGTTAAACAAAAACTACTCAGATATCATATAGTGAAATCTATGTAAGTAAATTCAGTGTTCAATTTTGGAGACAATTTGAGAAAAATCATATAAACTGCTACCTATATTGCGTTTCAAAACATTCACCTCCAATTAAGATTTTGATCGTTTCTTAGTGATTTTTGTTGTTTATTTTAAAATCTATCAGTTCAAATCACACTTTTTATAAATACATCATGTCAATTTCAAGTAGTCAATGCTAAAACTATCATCTTAGACTAACAGTTATTGAACGTATTCATATGTTGTGTACATAACATTTTTTTAAGGATGCAGAGACTGTAAGTAATTCATTGACCCATCTTTATTTAGATTGTTTTCGCTTGATATAACTTTGCATAAATATGAAACAAACATAGAAATTTTTATAAGCATACTGAATTCAATGAAATTTAATAAGTAGTAATTTAATTTGAATATTACAAAAAACCAATCACTTAGAAATTATATTCTCAAGCCGACAGTTTTAACCATTAAGTAGTATACACACAAATGAAATGATCTTGAATAATGTTATAACCACAGATATTTTTATTAGACGTATTGGAAAGGACAATTAAATCATGATCATAAATGCCTAGTAAATATACCATAATGTTAAAACAAATTAGTGAGAACGAATAGACAATATTTCTGGTGTACAAAATTATCATAGGGATTGATTACGATAACTGATTAGAGAATGGCTTTAATTGTTACTACTTTATTCCGTCATGAATTGAGTTTTTGCAATGTCCTACAATCAGAAAATTTCTGCACTTATCAAAATTCTAAATGGATAATCGTTGCAATGAGATGAAGTCTAAAGCAAACATTTACTTACTTTATATTTTGTGATTAATTGACTAAATAACTGATTACTGAATATATGATTTCAGATAACTCAATATTATACATTTGTTTGTTGATCAGATTATCATATATTTCAAACATAATGATGGTACGTACGTCGATTTGGTGCAACTGAACCCAGTATATAAAAGTTAGTTGTAACTGACTAACTGATTTATGGCATCTGAAATGCCATGATATAAAACATTAATGAATTACCACTGTAGTCTCAGTCCGGATGATAATTTTGACATATAACCGCCTACAAAACATTATGAACACTCTAAAATGCATGATTACGAACTCGGTATTACTCGTTAACATATGTAAAAATATGGAAGCTTGATGCCTTCTAAAAAGTTTGCGTAGAATTACATTGAGTTAAAAGAAATATCTAGAATAGTTCGATTCTTGAGTCAACGTAGATCTACGTTCTCTTGGTATTAATGAATTGTTTTTAATTATTTCATTATCTGAAGGTTATAATCACTATTTATTACACACTTTTTGATAAGGCTTTACAAGCTGCTTATCTAGTGAGTAACACATAATATTTCAAATGATCATATCCATCATTTCAAAGTTCTAGATGTTTTCTTTACTTTCAATTTTATAAATCGTATCCTTATGACGTCACTAAGTCTATTATAATCATACTAAGAGTAACAAACTGTTATGACGCCACTGCCATGTTTTCACTGCCAGTTGAGACAATATACGCGTGAGTTCTTATGGACTTAATACGGTTCGCGTACGATCTCTAGGGTAACCGAATTATACGCCTGATTGCTACGATTTTCTCGATACCGATTAACTGCGAACGCTACCTCAGATACTTTTACTTCTGTCGGATACCACAACTTGTTTCCCAACCCACGGCTATTTCAAAAGACTGGATTGTAGGAAGATTTGTATTGTGGAGCAAAAGCGGAGAGCCGACTGGCGATTTAATTTACAGTGATGAGTCATCAAGTAATTTTATAAACCTTTTACAATTGAATGTTATTAGGAGTAAAACTCACAATAATTTTAAATTAATGTAATGAGTTAACAAGTCAAGCTTACAAAAAATCAATACAACTTCTCTCGCTTGGTCTAATTAACCATTGTATTTTCGGGGATTATGAAGCCCCAACACAAACTTTGTAACTGTTACTAAATTTTACAAACTTCTCGTCTTTAATAAGAAATTTCCATCTAGCGTTATTTCAACATTTGAGTACCATCTGCAAACATCTCTAAAGAAATGGATAACCATTAGAAATTTCATATTGACAAATGTGGATAATGCAATAAGAAGACGAATTTTATCAGAGCTATGTGATATATTTGCGCAATACACTTCGAACAATCTGATCACACATACACTTGTTAAGGCATTTATATATGAAAAAAATAAAGGTCACTAGACAATTAAGAGTATAAGCTAAGTAAACAAAGATAAGTAAACGAAGATAATAAAGAGAACAATGTAAGTAACACTCTACCAAGGTAAGTTGAGGGAAAGTACAAATTGTTTTTGAACATACAAGGGGGGTTTGAACTTCCATATAGCTAAGGCTTCAACAAACTTTAGTATACGTCCTAAAGCACTTTTATGCAACACCACAAAGGCTGATTTGATATCAACTATGTGGCCTGTCTCAACTAAGTGTTTAGCGATAGACGATGAGGGTTGTTTATCCTGTACTTTTATTTCTCCTTTCGAGTCCGTTTGTTTTCGGAGCCATTTAGGTATGTGTTCAGCTACCCCTACATGCAGATAACGATTGCTCCTCCCTATGTATGTGTGTCCACACATACACGTAAATTGATAGATACAGTGGAATGTGATGCATTCGTTTACGTGCTGTTTAGGCTTATTGTGAATCAATGACCTATACTTTTATACTACAACTACCTCAGCAGCATAAAATGTTCTGTTAACCACTGACTTAAGCCTTTGTTTTAACACAAGGCTATTTGAGTCACCTCTGAAGGGTAACGTGATATAAACTGATATTTGGGTGCCAGTAATACAGTAGGTTTCACCATACTGCAACATTTCCATCGATTTATGAACTTCTTTGGATATCCGTCCAGCATTAACGTTTCTGTCAGTAATTTGTCATTTTCTTCAATAGTGTCATAAGTGCAAATACGATTAGTCCTATTAAATAAAGCTTTTACTAGGTTCTTTTTATACTGCACCGGACACTAACTATGGAAGTTCATATACTGCCCAGTCCATGTAGATTTTCTGTAGACAGAGCGTTTGATTGAGCCATCATCCCTCCGATTGATTAATATATCCAGGAAAAGGAGTTGGTTATTATTCTCCTCTTCACAGGATAAACTAATATGATTTTGTATGGAATTCAGTTCCCTTAGTAACCTATTTGCATCATCGATTTTCGTGCAAATTAGGATGTCGTCAACGTAACGTTTATAAAGGTACATTTCTCCTACTGAATCGCTGACTAGGTTTTCTACATGTGCCATGCACACATCAGCTAACAATGGTCCTAAAGGGCTACCCATCGCTACGCCTTAACAAGTTTATATGTGATCAGATTGTTCGAAATGTATTGCGCAAATATATCACATAGCTCTGATAAAATTCGTCTTCTTATTGCATTATCCACATTTATCAAAGGGACAGATTGTTTTAAATTACTGACAAATGTGTTTAACTTTTCTGGTAACTCAAACTAAATTAGTCATTTTCGAAAATAAATAACTTCATATATTTCTGTGATATTCTACTTTTACGAATAGTGTATTTGACTATCAGTTTCATTTGGCTACAGTAAGGGTGTCAAATCTGAACCTTATTCATGCATATTTTCGTGTTACACTGACAGGAACCAGAAAAAGTAAGCATTATTTTGTGGCATTCTACTCGACCATACTATCATGTAAATTTATTAACATAGAATCGCTTTATCTCTTCTTTATATAAGTAGCAACAAAAGTCGAATAAAGACATAATCGTTTGACATCACGATTAGCTCATAATACAGTTTGCATAATATGACCCTTAGATTGGATATGTCCCACCAATTATAAATCTTGTATATCCACATATTGACTTATTTTAAACCAACCAGTTTTCATTTAGCGACAAATATTTCAAATTAAATTGCAATTGTGGTTCATATGAAATCCATCTATCCCAAATGGGAACTGCCGAATGTTTAATCTTAGTATATATGACTTAGCTGGAATTTACAAAATAAGAGAATGCTATGGTTCAAGTAGTACGATAAGATTAATGAAATCAACAATGTACTGTCATCCCAGTTCTATACCCTGTATCGCGATAGTAGATTTAGAAGCTTCATAAGAAGCAAAACTTATTCTAATAGGTATTTCTATAACGATATTACGGGATACGTAAAGGAAGGAAATATAATTATATATATAAATCTCTATCGAAACGTAACCACTTTTAAACAAAATTCATAGTTATAATGAAGTATATCTTTCAAACGTTCGAAAGTGCTAAAATTAACCGGCCCATATAAAAAATCTATTATGTGCTAAAGGTAGTAGTTTTGTCACTACAGACAAACTTGTAGCAAATATTCAGGTCATCAATAACGTATGAACAAAGCATCTTCGCATTTATAGAAAGTAAATTTGAATAATATCATCACATAAACATTCATTTATTCACCTTTATATTTCAATGCTGTCCAACTTCTAGTGTATTGCCCAATCACATAATATATACCAATGTTTCTGTTGTGTATAAATCTTTGTAATCAACGTTGACATTATCTTCCAGACAATCCTATTTATACAGAATATGAATTTATTCGAAATGAATATGAGTGATTCTAGATATTTTGCACAACTGTATACCATAACAACTAAGTTATCTCTAAATTCCTCAGCAATACATTTAGTAAAAGTTTCTGATTTAGTTTAAATTCGGGGTTAATCAGTAAAGCAGATAGAATCATTTTTAGAATATCAACAATTCAGTATGTTCACAATTTATTGATTTGTAAATAACAATATTGTTCAATTGGGATGGTTATTTTTGATGGAAGTGGGAATTCTACCATTGGATGCCGACCCAGCGGCGTAGATAGTTAGGCGTTCGCGTCAACCTGAAGCCCTTGGTGCGGAATCGTGGGTGCGCACTGCTGAAGAGTTCTACACTGGAACGAAACAGCTGTCCAGTGCTCCCTGGTTTCCAATGGTACCCTGCCAACATCGATCTGTGATATATTCAATCAAACAATATTGTTGTTGTAGACTATTCACTCAAATGATTTATTTTGTAGATAATCTTTTAAGACTGTATAGTTACTTCATAATCGGTTTTCTAATCTTTAATACTAAACATTAAGTATGCATTCAAAGTAAGTTAATGCCTAATTTATTTTAATTTATCTGTGTCCCAGTAATTCTGAGCATTCAAGTTATCTAAATGAAACATGAATAATCGATTGTAAGATGAGATGGTAATTCAAAATCAAACCACAAAACGTTTGAATATGTACATTAGGAGATGTAGTTAAACTCATTGTATTTATGTGAAAATGTGATTTGATAAATTGGTAATTTAAAAAATAAACTAAATTACGGTTGCCTAATTTACAACGCCTAGGAACAAATGAATGTAAGTAAATATCATGATATACTGTAGATTATTTTGGTAGTATTACGATATGTTACATTTATACAGTTTGATATGATTAAAAACCAAATAAACAAAATTACGAGCATTGTTCATACGTTTATTACTGCGTACTAAATAAAGATGCACTAAATCTGTCGGAAAGTCTAATATAAGATTGTTTGAACCTTCGATTTTTAATTGTTTGGACTACATATCTCACCAACAACTTGCATAGATCCCTAAATCAAAAACTATTTAGTTAAAAAATATTTAAACTGACGAAATTTTTCTGTTCTTAATGTTCAGAAACGACGTAAAAAGCGAAGGAGGAACTCAATATAGGGTGCTAATATCTATCGAATAATAAAAATGAAATGAATCATAAGTGTGATAGGTGCAAGAAGTTGAATGCCATTTTGGTGATTGATATATAATTCTAGTAAAACGCACAACAAAAGTGGTGACATCAGTGATTTTACAAATGATATCACTCTTCAAATAGGTATAAGGTGATTTTATAAGCTTACACAGTACAAAAGATTGTTTTATTCAAGTAAATAAAAATTGTTCTAAACATTCTGAATAAGTTTTTGAAAGGAGACATCAATAAAACACTTTTCTAACTTGTGATAGATATGTATGAAGCTTAATGTTTAGAAACGAATTCAGTTACTATTGAGTGGTTTTGGATCTTAGCAAAAATTTAATTAATAGCATATAAGACGAAATTCGTAAGTATTCAACAAATGATACTTTCATCGTATTCTGTTTGTGCGAATAACCACGACGTCACTAAAATTGCTAAAAATTTAGTTTTCACTAAATTTATGCATTATTATTGATTATTCAAGTGTGCCACTGATGTAAGTAAGTATTACATTGTATTGACAAAAGTATGATATTGAACATTGGTAATATTTACTTCGGATATTTTTATTCATTTTCCAAATAAACATGAATTTCATAGTGATAATATAGTACTTATTATTATATGAGTAAACATGTATTACAGTTGTAGAAAAGTTTTACTTTACAGTTATATAACACAATAATTTCACCCCATAGTTATGAATGAACTGTTGGTTATCAGGTAACCGGAGAGCTCGCCTTGTTGTTAGTTCAGTGAGCTATAAAGCGGTACATCTCATATCACAATAAACGTAGTCTGATATACATCCACTGAAACATTGTTAACTAGCTCCACCTTCATATAGACAATTACATTTTTTTGAAGTCTGAAAAATACCGATGAAATAACACTTGTCTAATTTTAGATAATTATTGTAAGGTAAAAATTTCAAGGGAACAAAGAGCACAATTTCATATGCTTAATCCTACACAAAGAATACCTCTACATATGTGGTGTCAGTATGCTAGTTTCGTATGATTACGAATCCACTTAAAACTTGTAGACTTATTATACAATTTTAGAATACTTTTTGAAAGCATCAAACACACGTGGTATATGAATCCTAAGTTCGCTATCATTCTAAGCTATTGTGTTCATCGCTTACAATCGGAAACTTCGTTAGACTAATTACCTCCATGTACAAATGAGTACACCTATCACTTACAAAGAAAGATTTGTTTATCACCATCCGCAAATGCATTTAAAACAATTTATATTAAAGATTATTATTTGACATGCTCTCTTATTACTACTCGATTTATTGAGTTTTCAACATTGAAACTATATCCTACTGCAGACAATTAAAGAAACTAAGCAACACTAATAAAATAATTGATATAAATGGTAGCATAAAAGTTCAACTTATTTTAGTAAGAATAGTATTTCATGCACTATCAGCTGAACATTAAAAATTCAATGTTCATTCTATTAATTTGTTTCAGATCAACGAATGAACATTGATCAATAATTCTAATGTCAATAAAATAATAAAAACTCTTTCCTGATAATGAAGTTATTCTGTTTTAGTTAGGAATGATAGTTTAAACAAAAGTAGTTAATGGAACCGTATTCAGACAGGTGAAATATTGAAATAAAGTGTATAAATAAATATACTGTGTCTTCTAATATTTGTGACTATATTCACCTTATCTCTTGAGTGAGGATGATGTTTATTAAGTACAAATATACTATTTTATATCCTTTAATTGTTGCCGAGCTCAAACTGTAATATTTTGTCTAACGTCAATCATATCAAGGCATTCATTTACAAATTCACATTTATTACACATTTTTGTTGAAGCCGGTTTCAAATTCCTCCATCTCGGAAGAAAAACACATTTTTCTAATAAAAATCAAGCTGTCTAAATATACATTTTACTTAAGTTGAATAAATTTGTTAACTGATTCTAAACCATTTAATGGTGTTTTATAATTACCGGATACTAACAACCTAACTGTTCATTTGTTTAACCAGCGATAGAATTATTTCAATCAAAAATAACATTGAATAGGTAACATAAGTCAATAAAATCAATTCTAGTTAACTTTTGGAGATATTTTATCAACTGGAGGTATAATCAAAAGCATTTTAAATTTAGGGAGCAACATGTGACGTAGGAATACAACATTCTGTTAATGTATAACGAGTTTGTAAAGCTTTCTATTGAATATGACTTGGAATAACTGTGAAATAATAAAGATAAATCATCTAATTCGATAGTCACCATATAAAACTCATCTGTAACTTTGGGAGACACCATTTCATCAATAATCTTAACCATTTCATTTGCATAAATATATCCATCATTATTTTGAAGGCAAATAAAACCATGATAGTAAGGAAAGGACTTTCCATAATGCTAAAATTTTCAATTGTTACATAAAAACGAAACCACCATATGGGAAATCAAACTGCATATACACTAAACTCAGTTGAAAACTCATTCATCAGTTGTGAGTAATTCTAAAGTAACTTACAAGGATTATGCTGACATTTTTCGTGCCCTATATTTTTATTTATAGGTTGTGTACTTTTAGCATCATGGTCACTTAATTTAGCTAGTGACTGAATTGGATAAAGTTAACTTTGGTAAATTTGCACAAATATGTCTGTAGATGTTACTAAATGTTTCTTGAGTTTGAAATTGCATGAAAGTAAATTCCTGATATATGTACATCAAATCAGGTCATCAGATGAACACAAAAAACACTCAGTGATTCTCATTTTTACATTAGAAATTTTCAAAAGGCAGAATTCTATGTTAAGCTTATTCATATTTGACAGGAACAACATTATGTAGACAACACTGAATTCTGATATGTACGTCGACAGAATATGTGCATTTTTTGTCACCTAAATGAAAACGATATATTCCTCCTAATATTGTATAATCCACTTGTTATTCCGGACAAAAGACTTCCACTAATGATCTAGATAACCTATCGATGTTTTAAGATTTGATAAGTTCTGACTCTTTGAGAATATTCATAAGACAGCCTATTTCTTTCGCTCCTATTTCTAGTTAGACTTATAAAGTTTAGCTTTTTAAACCAGATAAAAGTATCTGTCTAGCACTACCTAGTCTTCATAAGTACCTATTTCTATTATGAAAGGTTCCACTACCTAAAATTACTGCAATAAGTTACAAAATCACAATGATTCATGGATACTTGAAAATAAACGCAATTATTTCTTTATAAGAGAACAAACAAATAATCTTAAGTATCTATTTTCTATTCGAACGTTTCGATAATATAGACAATGAAGTAATACGGTGTGATATACGTCTAGTAAAATAACATTTATGCAGTAAATACGTGGATGTGTTGATAGTATAATTTTTTAAAGTTATATACCTTCTATAGGACATACGGCGGTCTGTTACGTAAACACGATATTATTTTTTCTAAATAGATAGTTATCGCTTTAATTTAATGTAAACTAATTTGCTCTATTCACCGACTCAATGACTGATGATTTTTTAAGGGGACTTAACACAGCTGTGATACAACAATAAATCATTGTAGTAGATCTTAATTTTGATACATTTATAATGTACAATTAATCGTCATATGTTATCTGCTTTAATTCTCATGTCGATGCAAAAATACATTTTGCTGGATTATGTAAGGTCTACAACGTCTTCACTTTATCAACAAACTATGTAAGGCACATGACACAACTTATCTTTGTCATCTACAATTCCTCCCAAAACCGTTCCTCTTCTAAGTAGTCACTGTATTTGTGCGAATTGTGTGTTACTTTGTTAGATTTATTAGATGCAGCCGTACTGAGGAATTTTATTATACAAGCATTAGAGTTACGAACGCATTCGTATACCGAATTCCAAACAACAATTCAAACGATTAGTATACGCGGACACTTGTATCAGAATACAAACTTTGTTACACTAGACCAAGTTAACAGATTCTAAAGCTCCTAAACTGTATAACCCTTTTTGAATGAAATAGTTATATTGAAACTAAGAGTTATTAACTATTATAGTTGCCAACGGAGATGCGCAGTGTTCCAAATACCTCATTATTTTGTCCAATCTTGTTCCATTATTGGCAGTGGTTGGATCTAGAGAAGACCAAATAAATGTTTATGCTATTCTGGGAGTCAGTATTATTCAGAATTTTACCCCCACATATTGTGTATGTTTGTCTCTACAATTTCAGACTTTGTGCATTCTTATCTAAATTGATGAAGTAAATAACTATTTTATGACGGCCCGCTTCTGGAATTATTATCTGTGTCAGATTCTCGATCAGTAGAAATCTTTGTTGGACGTTAAAAGGATCACAGTAGTACAATAATGCCTCAAGAACCTCTACAGTTGTGGCAGTAACCAACATATATGACAATAGTGCTATCCATGTTATAATGTTTCGTCTTAATACAGGCTTAAGTGCCCCAGCCTTCATAGACAGTAGCTCCGAAACTTTTGAAATATGTGAAGAAAATGTTAGTTAATTGTGCCTTGAAGGCAAAGAACATTTAGTAATTTTTACAACGGTGAATAAAATTGATACTTTAAAGCCAGTGTTAAATGATCCATATATAATTTATACCACAGGAGAGACGTACAACATTCCAAAATGAGACCAATAGTGACTGATATTCTAGATGAACATAGACAAGTTTTAAATAACGTTGTTAAGTTAGGTAATAAAGCGTTTAGTGAATTGAAAGATATTTGCATTGAATTTTTTGTAAAGAATAATATTAATAATACTTTAACAGGAATAACAGTCCTTTACAGTGGTCCTTTCCATCTTGAGTAACTATAGAGGTGTAGGAATGTAGAATTAAAAGAAAAACTTATCACGGCTGGCCGTAGAATTATGTTTTACAGAAGAGGTTTCTTAAAGATCCTAGATTTACTTAAATTATAATTCCGTATAAGGCAATTAAATGCGCATCTCATAATGGTCAGCTTCTGAATTAGAAAAGTACGGTAAGTAGACTCGTCACATTTCATCAACGGTTCAGCCTAGGTAATGTAAAGTTAATAATTGTCATTAAAAAGTTTTTCTGCTATCATGGATCCTAAAATACAAAAAACTTACTGATTGTTTTAGTGAACAGAAAGATATGAAGAAAAACACTATTGATTTATGTTGGATCAACCAACCAATTTGTGCCATGTCACCTCCTACTGCACAAACACTATAAACTAGGAAAATCTTTGATATGCTTGATATGCTTGATGAACTATTTTCGGGAAGTCATACATACAAACTTTAAAGTTAAGCAATCATTAATCGCTACTTATAGTATCCCCGACTAATCGTTATCTGGAAAGATGTTCTTTATTTAATTAAATGAGTCCACATACAAACCATTAAGTAAAACTCAACAAAAAAATACAAGCCGATGCAACGAGGTAAAACAACTTTGTTTAGCTTGCGATCAAATGTGATTTGAGGCAACTATGGAGGAATATGGATGAATCGTCTAATTTGGTAGTCACTGCATAAAAGTGAATTATACCCTATCATGTTGAGTATTATCCATTCTGTATTTTTAAGCGCAATTTTCATCATGTTAAAGTTGTTGTAGAAGCATAATAAAAACAGGAAGACTTTCTAAATTGACGGATATTTTCATTATCACAACATTTCTATGCTTCTTCCTATTGGATTCTAAGTATACTTTAGTGAATAACAAATTTATTTCATACTGGGTAAATTCATCACTTGAAAAAATCATTTTGTTAAGAAAACATTGCAATTACACATTCATGGAGTTTGTCAGCTGTCTACAGCAATGGATCACCTACTCACACCACTACCGTAAAGCCACTGATCCTTTCCTTCTGACAGCGAATAAACTACTTGACTCATAATTGCTTGAACGACTCAAATAACTTGTCATGTTTTTTTCTCAGATGAGACAAACGGGTGGGTTTTTATTGTTTTAGCACGGTCCGCGATTTGGTGCAGCAAAATTATTTAGATTAGTCTGTTTCTATTTCTGATTCCCTGGATAATTTGCACTTCAATCGAACACCACGATTTGTTCTTTCCCAGCCCATAGCCACTCCAAAAGACTAGACTTGTAAACAGATTATATTGTGGAGCAAGATATATATTCTACGTTTATATATCTCACATTTGAAATTGCATTGTTTGATGCAAGTTTATATATCAATCTTACAAAAAAAATCAATACAATATCTTTCACTTAATTTTTTATGAACGATAGTAATTTAGGGGATTTTGAATCCCCAACACAACTACTCATAATATGTTAGTAGTACCCACATTTTACGAACAAATTTTCCAAATATTCAAGACTTCATAGTAACACCAAGTGCTTGTACCTTTCGCTGCATAGGATAACCGTAGTAAGGGTCTAAATCTTTATCTTGTTGATTGGGAAATTTTACTTTCTATTGACTTCGCTTTGTTTAATGTGGATTTAAATCTTGTTCTTTGGATCACTTCTTACAGACCATACAGCAGAAGTCCCTAGATTTATTGTCATAATCAGAGATTTTTATTATATCTGCAGTGTCCAATACATAATTCAACAAACTCTTGCAAATTAACGATCATGACAGATCATAAATAACATTGTGTATGCGGAACTATATACTTCTACTTATGATGAAGTTTGATTTGTTTACCATCTTGCATTAAATCCAACATTGTGCATGGAACTCTTTCAATTTTTCCAAGGATGAAATTGTTCTCTCTTCGCCTAATAATGGCATTCGTTATTGTATATCACGCATGCAATAATGATGGATTCATTGTCTGGAACGATAAGGTGCGATTGTGTAGAATGTAAATTAAAGCTGAGATGAGGTTGAAGACGTTATCTCTATGAAATTATTAGGCGATCCGTAAAGTTTCCAGATTAAACTTAAAACTGCTAAGCTGTGGATGGTTTACTAGGTAATAAGGGTACCTTCCAAATTCGACAGTAGTTAAAAATTTAAGTTAAGGTTTATTATGGAGTCCTTCATGGTTATTATAATCAGTCCAGATAGTTTCCTAATATATTATTCAATTCATAAACACGTTTGTAAACATATGTGAATCGAACTATACATTGGAAGAACAGTGAGAATACTCATTATGCCCATTACTGAGTACATTCCTCGGAGTTCATAAGATTCAGAGACAATATAAACAATTCAATTGCTAAACACTGGTTTGATGTTAAACAGCAGGTTGATTTTTCATGATTTTTCACGATAGTCTCAAAAATGAAGTAACTTCCAATTGATCACTTTTCGCAGCAGTGATTTCAATTAATTTTATCAAATTAACTCTTCATCCAGAAAAACACTGCCATCACTTTTACTCTGTGTTGGTAATCTTAATTCAAGCACTCAATATGTAACTGTATATTTTATTTTCTACAGCTTCAGCGATTAAATAAATTCGTTTCGTTGTTTGAGCTTTAAACGCCTAGTGAATTTGAGTAACGCGCTACTTCGTTTAATGATTATTTTTTTCGTTTGCTATAGAAAATGTGTCTATATCTTTATCAACCTCGATTTCATTTCTAAAACAATTCTTGTATTCCGTAGTTATCCTTTTCTTATCCATCATTTCTTCTTAACGACAAGACCCTCTTGATACAGTATGTGGATATTCGTTTTACCATTTGCCAATTAATATAATTAATTCAGTGGTGTAAAGCAGCTAAATAGAATCCATATAGTAAGTGAATTCATTTTATTTTGCTTATATAGATGTGTTATTCTTATCAGAAAGTGTTTTCGTTAATTACCGACATACAATCATGTAGATTGACAATGTATGATTAGTAATTTATTTATATTATGTTCAGTGCTTGTCAAATACACTATTTGTGAAGTATATTTACTATTTTCCTTATAGTTTCTTTTGTTGAGAAGTTGAAATAATTTATTCTGGCTGGATGGAAATCAATGTGACGTACTGATTGCAACCTAGTTCTGTCTAAGAAAGCACATACTGTTTACTTAAAATAACTAGAACATACATGATGTTGCTTTGATTGATTTATTTGTGGATTAGTATATAACCAACCATAAGTAATTATTTCATTAATTTTAGTCCACTATCAAAACTATTGCAAATTTACTTCCAAATGTATTTCAGTGAGTCTTAATGAATCATTTTGATTAATGAATAACCATAGTCTTTTATGATATCCACTTTAAAATAATTCTATGCCAACGCGTGCAAAATCATTGTTCACAGATACTTCCAAATCTGATTTAAGAGCTAAAATATTTGCTGTTATTGATGCATATCAAACAGATAGCTATAAGCATCACGATTAGCATTTCTTAGCAAACATTACGTAAAGCTGTTTGAATATGACTATAAAAGTTAACATCCACTTATTATATCGTGTTAAATAGCATGAAAACCATATGCATCAACGAATCAAAATAAAACTGTCGACTAGCAATATAGATCTAAAACAGATTCTCATAGTGAAAACATTATCATATCATGCTACCCTAAAATCATATCAAGTCTTGGTTTAGTGTGAAACGTATCACCTTAAAAGCGAAAATGCAAGTGATTACGTGGTAGTGAATTCCACATTGGAGTACAAATGCTAACTAAAGTGAAGGGCTTTCAAGGTGACTGTTTTCTATGAAGCCTCTTAACTTAGTATATGATAACTAGCAGAAAGAAAATACAGTGCTGATTTTGAATTTTATTCTGAGAAATGTCTCATAGACACTCATGGTAAGTGTACACACCATAACAAGATGTGTATATTTGTCTGCTAAATGAATCCTACTATGTGAGTTTCTACTAAAAATATGATTGTTAATAAATTTCCCACCAGCTTTCTCCCTATGTGAGGAATCAGATAAAATGTACATGCGGAAGAAAATATGTTGGAACAAAATGTCAGACTAGTAGCCACCTTTCTTAACACATCTCACATTACTAAGAGTAAACGCAAACCACTACCATATGTTTGCAGTGTAAAGCTAATGTTTAAAACTCCTTTAACAACCGTAAGTTTATTGATACCAAAGTTCGTAGCCTAACTTTACAAGATATTTTGTTAAAAATATGTAAGTAACTTGCATTAATTGTTGTCGAAACATGATTATTCAGAGAATCGAGCAAACGTTCATGATATAGAAAATGAACTCAGCATACACAATCAAATGAAACACCACAAGTAGTTGCAAACTGTATTGACCATATATATATGAACAATATCCATTAGTATAACTTTCCATTCTACATATTTACGCTCATCGGGTATGTGCATTTACAAAATACAACAAGCACACTTTCACAAGAAAATTTATTGTTACATCACATGATTAGTGAAAACAGAATGAATTATTCAGTGTTATGTAAACAAAATGAACAATTGTTTATAAAATGCCATGATATTTGCTTACGTTAATATAAGTTGATAAAATATTCCTTCAAGGATTTTTCTTGAATACATAAACTCACAATTCGGATACAATAAGTATGAATTCCTAAATGATATGTGAAAATGAGCAAATTGAAGTGACAGTATGTATTCCTATGTTGCACCATTAACCATTCATGTGATGAGTGATTCACGTTTACGTAACAAATTGGTCTTATTCATCATCTCAATTACAAGTTGTAAATTGTTTATTTTCAATAAAATCTGCAAAATATTCATAATTAAAATGAATGATTACTTTAAAGTATGTTATAATCAACAAGTTTTAGAGAAATAAGCCAACTATATACTCCAATTGCTTTGAAGTGTAATAATTGGTTTAAACTAAATCTAGACCTCGACTAAGAAATATCAATCTAGACGATGCTATTGCGAGCAATACGTTCCGGAATAAATTTTTCCTTTTTGTGCAGTAAACTATTTTATTAGTTTTGACAGAAAATGTGAGATTGATGATGGTTGTCGGATGCAATATCACTGCGTACTCATAAATTACTGCTATATAGAATACAATAAGTTAACTATGGTCTGTAGACACCATACTTAGTGATATTTGCACAGGTGTAAGCAAACTATGCCTCCATTACTTAATCCTAAGTTAACTTATTTAGTATGCTTTACTCATACATCTATTAAAAGAATTTGTAATAAAAATGTGGCTACACTAAACGTCGTGTCAGTTTAAGCTTCTTCATCTTATTTCTGTGTAAATATTTCTTTATATTGACTGTCCTGATGGTGTTATGTAAAATGGCTGTTTAGGCATAATTCTTATTCACTGGCATTCATGTATCCGTTCATACATAGACATATATTTCATCATTTACCAAGTTATCTTAGAGGGGTATTTAACTCTTTTTCTAGTTGCTTGACAAAAGAACAATTAAAAGGAACATAGAAATCATAAATAAATAAATTTAATTATTTTCAATGAATGTTAAGTGAATGTGAAATAAGTAAGTAACGAGTGACACATAGTAACTATTTACAAATAAGAATACGTTCTTTCCGAGTTGCAACATACATGTCAACTTTAAGGAGGAAATATGCTGAAGATTGTGTTATACATCGACTTTTCACATACACTTCTTTTCAAACCAGATAATCTCAACTTTAAGATAATTTTAAAGACTATTTCAGGAAATCAAAACGAGTTTAATTAATCAGATGTTTAAGAATTCAATAAGTATACAATTCACAATCACCTTTAGACAGGTATGCCGTGTAATGCTTATTGATGATTTTATTCGAAACTACGTGAATTGATACCACTAATCATCTGTGTAATTGATATTTTGGTAACCACTAATAACACCAATCATTCATTATGTGAACATGGAATGTTTACTGTTATATACAAGTGTTTTTAATAAAGCGTGATAAAACAACAAGTAAACAGATTTGATTGCAGGCAAAATTAAAATCGATGAAAGTTTAAATATAATTTGTAGTTTTGGGATGGAGTCAGTTTGAGTAGTATGTTACATTACATGAAGACATACTTCATTTAATTCATTGATTACAGTACTGAGAAAGAAACCAGTGGCACAATAAGTAAGATTGTGGATTTCGACTTTCTGTCTTACATGCCCTTTTATTGTTCTATATATTTTGAAAATCTTCATTTTGACACATCAACTTTATAAATTAGTCATCGTACTAATCACTTCAAAGGTGTTTAGATAGAGTACAACTTGGTTGCATATGCCTCAACAAAATGTAACACAGATAACACTAGCTTTTTAATCGAAATTTTTTGAAGTATATTAGGCTAAAAAGTGGTGGTGATCATCGGACATACTACCAAATAACACCCCTCATCACTTCATTACCTATCGTCTACTGCTAATCAACATACTAATTATGTACATATTTTTCTTGTCTGTTTTTCACAAAATAAATATCCTCACACCATGATTTTGAAATAGAACTTACAGTTGCGACTGAGGAATTACAATAACCAGCTCATTAGTGACTAACTTCAAGATATTCCTGAAAATCTAGATCAAAGTAGTGAAGTGATAATGTGTGATCGTCCTCCCTCCTATATCACAAATTGTTGGAAGCAGGGATTGCATCATTGGATTTCGACCCAGTAGTGCAGAGGGTTAAGTGTTCGCCAACCTGAAGCATTTAGTGAGGAATCTAATGTGCTCGCTGCTGAGAGGTCTCATGCTAGGACAAAACAGATGTTGAGTTCTTCGTGGCCTTTAATAATACCCTGCCAATTTCAGTCACTGACGTACTCAATTAATTATGCATTTAATTAGATTTTCGAAGTTTAAATAAATTGGGGCTGATATAGTAAAAGTGATGGGGTCATTTTCATGAACTTCAAGAATTGTGCACATATACAATATGCCTAATTATGAATACCAAAAGTGCTACTAATTTAATCTTCTCTAATACAATATATCTGTTTAGTAATGCATAATTATTTTATTGTTGATTTTTTATCTGCTTGTATTAAACAAGCATGCTTAGAAAGTAAGTTATCCCCTGATATATTTCTATGTATCTGTACCAGTGATAATCTTGTGAATTAAAAGTTTTTTCAACTATAAGATCATACAATGCATAGGTTATGAAATATTTTTAAATGTACTACTTTTATATGAAATTGTGCTTGGAAGTTTTCTAATGGCAATCACTTATTGTTACATAATGCCTAATGTCTAGTAAAAGGAAAATGTAAGTAAATAATTTAATTCATTGCATAATATTGTATTAACACTGTGGTTGATTCTTTTTAGATATTTTAATATAGTTTACATTATAGCACATAGTCTAACATCATTATTGTTCTTATTAGTGTTATAATAAAATGAATGATGACACACAACAGATGTATAAAGAATAACATGATAAAGCTTAAAATCCACTAGTTCTCAATTGATAAAATAATACACCTCACCATTGATTCCATAGATTAACATTCAGTGATTCATTTATCAAAATATATTTAATTAAATAATAAGAAGTATATTTAAGTGAACAAAAAGTTTCCCTAACTAACTAGTTTTAACTTTGAAGTTGAAAAATCGTTTAACAGGAGTGGAAACAATTATTAATTGGTGTTAAGTTGCATTCACTAGTAAAGTGAATGTAATAATTCAAGAAAATACAATATGTAATAAATAAAACTTAAGGCTAGATAAGTTGAAATTATATGAATAACGAAATAACTAAGTAGTGGTATTGTACTATGCAAGTTAATAACTGTTGTCAAGTTGATTTTGAAGTAAATGACAACAATTTCATATTACTTACTTACTTACTTATGCCCGTTACTCCTCACAAAGAAGCATAGGCCGCTCACCAGGATTCTCCATTTAACTTTGTCCTGAGCAATCCTTTCCAATTGTTTCCAGTTGCTGTTTATCCTTTTGATGTCTGCTTCCAATTCTTGACGCAGAGTGTTCTTTGGCCTTCCGCTTTTCCGTTTCCCAACAGGATTCCATGTTAATGCTTGTCTCGTGATGCAGTCTGATGGTTTGCGTAATGTATGTTCTATCCATTTCCAACGTCTTTTTCTAATTTCCTCTTCAAATGGAAGTTGGTTTGTCCTCTCCCATAGTAAGCTGCTGCTGATGGTTTCCCGCCAACGGACATTCAGTATCATGTGTAGGCAGTTGTTTATAAATACTTGTATCCGTCTGATGATGTTTGCAGTAATTCTCCAACTTTCAGCTCCATACAACAGGACTGTCTTCACGTTCGAATTGAAGAGTCTGACTTTGAGGTTGGTTGATATTTGTTTTGAGTCCCATATGTTTTTCAACTGTAGGAATGCTGCCCTGGCTTTGCTAATCCTTGCATTTACATCTGCATCGGACCCTCCTTGTTCATCGATGATACTCCCCAGATATGTGAAAGTATTCACTTCTTCCAGAGTTTCTCTATCAAGTTGAATTGGATTGGTGCTCCCTGTGTTGTATTTAAGAATCTTGCTCTTTCCCTTATGTATGTTCAAGCCTACCGATGCTAAACAATTTCACATTAATTGTGAATAATTCTTTTCAGGTAAAATGAGAAGAATTAACTAGCTGTTTCAGAGAATTGCTAGGGAAATCCATTTTAAATAATGGTAAACGTATTATCAACAATTATCCATAATGTATGTATATATGTGAAGATAACATAGAAATGTAGCACATGTGCACATCAATCAAAGTTAGTAAGTATCAGTAACATAGTAAGATTAACACTAAATGTTTGGATGTGGTGGTTATTTTAGAGATAATAATATTAATAAAGTGAAGAATTGGACATGTAGAATATAGTCCAGATATAATTCATTTTAGGCTCACGATTTAAGGAAAAACAAAGAGCAAATACACTTGTGACACTGTTACCGATTCTGAGACAAGTCACCATTATTCTTCAACTTTTGGTTATGACACTCACGAAGATACCAACTGGGTAGTCTGCATCAACTTGGCATCACGCGCGGAGTTAGGAGGTGGTTAAACGTATGTAGCACATGTCCCAAACACCTCGGCCGATAAAAATTAACTGGTTTACCCTGCATCTAAACTCATTTTTACCTACCTGAGTATCCTATCAAACGCGAGTGACGTCTCAAAGTTAGCTCATGTTAAATGCTAACAATATACTTATGTCATTTGCACCTAATATAGAATTTTGGCAACCATACTATAAGACAGATGGACATACTGCTTAGCATGTTAGTATTTTTGTTAAGACATGGATTTCTTGCGAACTCAGTAAGCGAAAATATTCAGACGAACTTTGTGAATCCATGATGAGATTTCATTAGACCCTCCAAAATACGTGAAATAGTCGACACGCTCGACTACTCAACTCCTTATTTTTTAGTTAGCTGTTGACGCAGACTGGTTCTGAAAGGATAGTTATTCACTATGTAATGCTTTTCATCTAGTAATAGCACAAGCATACTAGAACTATACATCATTTTTCCAAATAGGATTACATGTCAACATCTACGGTTGAAAATAATAACACTTGCTTCAGATCATCACGTTAAGATTCTTTTGTCCTTGTTTTTACCTTGGTTCAGTTGTTTATTCTAGTGAAACATAATGAAATAGGTGACGTCAATTGTTTCACAAACGATATTTTACTGACTATTTTTCCTTTTTTCTACATCTGTAGTATGCAAGTGGTGTAAGTAAATCCTATATTTTACTCACAAAACAATTTCATATTGCACAAAGGCACTTTTCTCATATTTTTATTCGTTTTCCTAGAAGATATGATATTCACAATGACCAGTGAATACATACCATTAACTGGATATAAATTTGTGATAACTGAAAAAGAAACATTTGATAAGTATTTTGGAGCATGGTTCCATTCTGTAGCTGTGTTTAAACTACTGATTTTTTGAGTCACTAATGATCATGTATTACTTCAAATCCAATCAGTTCACATGGAATATGTCAAACATTCGAATATGTTTTAGTTGTCATCTAAGTCTGATAATCACCCATTGTAATACTTACTTACTTACTTATGCCCGTTACTCCTCACAAAGAAGCATAGGCCGCTCACCAGGATTCTCCATTTAACTTTGTCCTGAGCAATCCTTTCCAATTGTTTCCAGTTGCTGTTTATCCTTTTGATGTCTGCTTCCAATTCTTGACGCAGAGTGTTCTTTGGCCTTCCGCTTTTCCGTTTCCCAACAGGATTCCATGTTAATGCTTGTCTCGTGATGCAGTCTGATGGTTTGCGTAATGTATGTTCTATCCATTTCCAACGTCTTTTTCTAATTTCCTCTTCAAATGGAAGTTGGTTTGTCCTCTCCCATAGTAAGCTGCTGCTGATGGTTTCCCGCCAACGGACATTCAGTATCATGTGTAGGCAGTTGTTTATAAATACTTGTATCCGTCTGATGATGTTTGCAGTAATTCTCCAACTTTCAGCTCCATACAACAGGACTGTCTTCACGTTCGAATTGAAGAGTCTGACTTTGAGGTTGGTTGATATTTGTTTTGAGTCCCATATGTTTTTCAACTGTAGGAATGCTGCCCTGGCTTTGCTAATCCTTGCATTTACATCTGCATCGGACCCTCCTTGTTCATCGATGATACTCCCCAGATATGTGAAAGTATTCACTTCTTCCAGAGTTTCTCTATCAAGTTGAATTGGATTGGTGCTCCCTGTGTTGCATTTGAGAATCCTGCTCTTTCCCTTATGTATGTTCAAGCCTACTGATGCTGAAGTTGCTGCTACACTGGTTGTCTTTGTTTGCATTTGTTGGTGTGTATTTGCTAGTAGAGCTAGATCATCCGAAAAGTCCAAATCATCGAGTTGCATCCTATTTGTCCATTGAATTTCGTGCATCCCTTCAGATATGGAAGTCTCCATGATCCAGTCAACCACTAGGAGGAAGAGAATAGGCGAGAGCAGGCAACCTTGTCTGACTCCGGTCGTCACTGTGAATGCATCTATAATAGTTGCAACTAACTAACTATCAAAATGAATAAACTTTGTTTATTTAAGATTCATTGAAGTTTATCAAATGGTTGATTTCAAATAGAATGTTATGCCCTGGAAAATTTAACCTTATCAGAATTATTCGCAGAAAACTTTTATACAGCAATATCGTAACATAACTTCTGATAATTATACTGACGTATAAATTTCAAGTAAACATTTAGTGCACAACATTACCGTAAACATTCATGTAAGCAGAGTATCAGCATGGTCGTTTAGTTAGATTAAAGATCATGTCGGATTTTACAATTTAATGATACTGTTTTACTTTTATTATTATAAACTTTAAAATCATTCTCTAGCATGAATCTAATTAGAATTCGATTTTATTTAATCTATCAACTCGTAAAAATGCAAATGATTTACTTTCAACTTTCAATTAATCGAAAGTTGATATTGACTAGTTACTTCTATATACTATTTTCCACATTCATAGATTAGTAATTTCTTCAAGATCAGTACAGGTTTATTTTCGTAACTATCATATCACATATATAATACTCATATAATGCTTGTGAAAAATTCGCTATATCGAGGCAATCCGCTCAGGATGCACATATAGCAACAATGACTGACCAGCTTCAGTCTATAACAAATCAACTGGAATATACAAGTTTATCATACTACCAATGTGCCCGTTTCACAAGTGTGACTGTCTAGACTCAGTAGTCTAGTGGTGAACGCGGTGGCGTTCGACACGAAACGGACTGAGTTCCAATCCCAGTGTGAACATCAACATTGGAATGCAGGTACATCCAGCCGACGAGTCCCAAATAAGACGAGACGCGCGTCCTGGATTCCACTTGCCAGTCACAATCCAACTTATATAATCCTCTTAAATGTATTTTACCTACTGAATTCATCTATTCATCTATAAAACTTTATACTTAAAGATTATCAAGTGTATTTTCTATTTTGATCAGGAATACTAAATACAACATCTGTAAGTGTGTTATATAAAATTGTAAATCTAAACTTAAAGTGAATTCATAATAACTAATGGAATAAATAAAAAGATCAATTGAATACTGTAAACTATGCTTTTGGCAAAATCATATTTCACATGTATGTTGGAAAACAACTGTTTCGTTATACCGATAAATTGTATTTAAAAAAAACTAAAAATATAGATGAATAACATGCAATGTTAAGTTAACTGTCAATCTAAAAGTCTTCTTTTAAACTAACTCTATCCAAACTACCATCTTATAAATTCCTAAACCTCTCATCATCATCATCAATGCCTGTTACTCCAAGTGGAGCATAGACCGCCTACCAGCATTCTCCAACCAACTTTGTCTTGGGCATTCCTTTCTATCTCTTCTCAAGTGCTGTTCATTCTCTTCATGTCTGTTTCCAATTCTTGACGCAATGTGTTCCTGGGTCTTCCTCTGTTTCTTTGGCCTTTAGAATTCCAAGTTAATGCTTGTCTTGTGATACAATTTGATGGTTTCCTCGATGTGTGTCCAATCCATCTCCAGCGTCTTTTCCTAATTTCTTCCTCAACTGGAAGTTGACTTGTTCTCTGCCACAACAGGTTGTTGTTGATGGTATATGGCCAACAGATCCGAAGAATCCTTCGCAGACAGTTGTTTATAAATACTTGTATCTTCTGAAGGATATTTTTCGTAGTTCTCCAAGTTTCAGCTCCATACAACAGAACTGTCTTCACATTTGTGTTGAAAATTTTGACTTTTATATTGGCTGACAGTTGGTTTGAGTTCCAGATGTTTTCAGTTGTAGAAATGCTGCCCTTGCCTTACCGATCCGCGCCTTCACATCCGAATCAGACCCTCCTTGTTTGTCGATGATGCTGCCCAAATACGTAAAGGCCTAAACCTCTAGCTACTGTCAAAGATAATACTTTCAACCAGTTAAACATCCATTTTCAAATAAATTAAAGTATTGGTAATTATTCATTATGAGCATTATATATTTATTGCTAATAGTGTAGCTGGCACTACATGAGATGCTCGTTGGCTTAATATTTCTGAAGGGGTCCAATTTCATTAGTAGATTAAAAGCTTATATGAAGAAAAATTACCCACATTTTATAGTACGTGATAAACTTTGCAATGCTGTTAAGGTAGTTATTTGTTCGTCGACGTTTCTCTGCTCTAAGTTTATGATACGGTCTCTCATTATTCAATAGATGAGTGCTATTTGTCACGAGATGTAGACCCTTAAATTTTCGTCATAATTAAATCTGAGTATAAAAACTTTTGGAATAGAAATTCCGATGAGTTTCAAAACCATTAAAACTTTAAAGTCAGTCCAATTTCTAGTATGATTTCTAATAATTTCGAGACTTTACTATTATTTGCGGGCGTTCATAAAACTATAATGCCAAATTGTTTTACTGTATGAAAGGCCATCTATGATGTTTTGTTAGCCTATCTATGGAATGCTGTTCGTCGATCATTGGATATCGTAGAAAGGCAGCAAGAGAGGAATGTCACTATATGAGTAAATGTTATTAGATGCCTTCATTAAAAGAATGACAGTAATGTCCGTATTTTTTAGTCAGAAGAAGCATTGAACTTATAGGCAATGTAAACTACAATAAGTAATTCATAAAACAACAATAAAAGTACACTTTCTGAATCTAAAGACCATTATATTGAGGACTAATAATCTGCCTTTCTAAAATATAGGATTAAAGGAGTATAATTTCAGTAGAGGTTATAAAATCTCTAAGGTATTAAACAGGTAGACTCAAAAAAATTTAAAAGTTATAGAACTTAATAAGGTATCTGTGGATAACAACAATGATGTTTATATGGGGGGCTAGGGGGGTGGTAAATGATCAAAAATATGCAGATTAAATAATTTATTCGATGTTGATTAGTGTTAAAGACATAAATGTTATTTTATACTATAAGCTTACCGTTGATTGAGCTTGTTTAAATGCTATGTGAATACCTTTCATGATTGTCTATACTTTCCGGAAAAGTTTTAATTTTGTTAGACAGAAACTGTACTTTGATGTATGATAAGACCACTTGTCATTTGAGGTTATTTATCATTCAAGAAATATTATCATGCTTATTACAGAAGTGACCAATGTTCTCATTGCTTAAAGTATTCATTCAATTGGTATACACACTTAATAAATTCAAAATGTTGTCATCATATTCAAGCTAACAAATGATAATAACAGAATCACATATTCAAAGGTTAAAGAAATATACAGTAATGCAAAATAATGAACAAATTATATGCTGATATCATTTTAACAAAGTGCTCCTAAAAATTTCGAACTGTGTTATTATAAATATCAATCAAAGTTAATATTTTAATGCGTTAATCTTCTTGGCGTACATTAACAAATCTTGAATATTGTAACTACCTTCAGCTTTGTTCATCAATCTTCACATGAGTACAAAATGAATAATGCCTGACATAATTCATAGTTGCATACACTGAAAGTCTTACAATTTACTAAGTTATAACACTGAAACCATACAGACAATCATACAAATTACATAATGCATTCATACTAGACTATCTTCATAGTAACACTAAATTTAAGCATATTCTATTGTAGATATTTTTGTACGAAATGTGTTCTATTTGTTAAATATATCATACACAAATAGAAAATAGATATTAAAGGTACATATATTACCCCCTTCTTATTATTTTATTTCAGATCGACGCATGAAGTGTAATCAATAATTATAATGTTGATAAAATAATAATTTTTTTCTGATAATCAAGATGTTTTATTTTAATTAAGATTGATACGTGGATCAGTAGTGGTTAATAGTATAGATTCTACTTTAAGTTTTCTTTGTAATATTTCAGAAAAGTATTTTCCAATACATTTAAAGTGTTTTAATGTACGTCTGAATAGCTGTCCTAACCGTTTCCGAATTACATAGTGACGATTAGCAAATAAAAGATAGTTTAAACCTAGATGTCTTTCAATGTAGCTTGTTATAGAATCAGTTGTATGAGTAAGCACATCAAACAAACAGTCCTATTTAACCAATGATATAAGTTTTGAGGCATAGGATTAGTAAATAACTAAATGCAAAGTTTAATACGCATAGTATACTGACTTTCACGATTTCTTTTGTTGAGACTTCTACATACCTATAGTCAGTCACATCAAGTACTTCACCCTAAATTAGATCTAGTGAAATTGTTAAAGTTGTTTAGATTGAAAACTATTCATACATAAATTTAACATCATCTACAAAATGTTAAAAGCATCAACCATTGGATCCCAGGTTAGTAGTTTAGTTCACAACAAAGCCTAAAATTCCTGGGCTGCATTTCCTGGCCAGGTCGTAGGTGCACACTGCTGAAGTCTAATACCAGGACGAAACAGTAGTTCAATGCCAGCTTCAGGTATTTAGCGCCTATCTTACTCTGACTGACTTAAGATATAAAACCGAAGCATAATTATTTCAATAACGCCCATTTATTTCACTTAATTTTAGGCGGTTTCATGCGATTCGATCGCCACACTATATCACAAGCTGATTGAAGTTAGAAATCTACCGTTTGCAGGCGACTAATCGGTGTTTATGGCTAAGCATTTGCCATGAATTCCGAGGTATCAGAAGTTGATTCACTGAAGGAATCAAAACTTTTCACTGTTAAAATGTCGCATACACAACAAAAAGCTTTTGAATGCTCCTTATTGTTCAGTAGTACCCAACTTAGGTCAGTATGTGATGAATATAGACAATAAAAATAGATTGTTGTCATATGTATACAACTAATGCACGATGAAAAAATTACAATCAGATCAAGCGTTTGATGAAAGACTGTTCAATAAAGAAATTGATATCAATTATTTTGAAATTAGTAAAATCGGCAGTGTGGTTATCAAAATCGTCACATGTGTGCAAATCTAATACAAATAATGATATAAGAGAGAATTATAAACAGATCAAATGTATGAAACGCAAGATTACGTCATATATAGTATGATACGCATTGAGTAGGAAATAGAAGTGTGAAACTCGTGATATTCAAATTCATTATGCTTACAAGAATAATTATAATAATAGTAGGATCAATATAAAAACAAAAGAAAGTAATATTTGTACAGGTTATTGAAATACATACAGAGATGATTATATGTACATTAGTCTTATTAAGTGATTCTATAGTTATAGTGAATGGTGACTGACTGAACCTGGAGTTGATCATTAAGGAATAAATAGCTAAACTTATATATTTTGTATGAAATGCTTTTGTATTCTAGGTAGGATGACTGTCGCTTAAGTTGTTTGAAATAACTTGAGTTTAAGCAATCTTGGTTGATTGCCACTGACATGATAGATTATGGTGAATGACTGAATCGCGTTTGTTTTATGACTCGCTAGGACTAAATAGGGAAATGTCGAAATTCGTGACAACATCGCCTAACCAAACTGAGAGGTGTTACAGAGAAGGAAGGCGTAAATTCCTAGGGTATCGATCAATGTATCTTGCACATCATGAGTAATTGAATTGTGAGAAGAGGCCACAGGTTTACATAACTTACCGTTTAATTTTGATATCACTACTAGGTAGGTAAAAAAGATTAATTACAGTTTTCTTTCACTAAATCCTAATCAGATTGTTGTGCTTAACATCAGCATTTATTTTTCTCTGGTTGCTTCATCTCTCCATGAAAGCTACATTAACAACGTACTTTTAGGACGTATTTAGATCTGTTCGTTAAACTGAGTTCGAGTCTCAGTGTGAACATCAACACTGGGATGCAAGTACATCCAGATGGCCAGTCTCAAAAAGGATGAAACGCATGTCATGGATTATGCTTGCCAGTCACAATCCAACAAAAATAACGTACTTTGATTTGATGTCTGCATTACTTTTTACTTAACTTTCACGAGTGTTGTTATGACGCCAACTGTTATGACGTTAGAAAGAAAGGAAGAAGGATTTGGTTGGTAGATGCGAACGCCAATGGAGTGTGCCTAGTTGATAATGCGCGACTGACCTAAGCCCACTCACCCCCCCCCAGGCCGACAATAGAAGAAACAGAATTGGGAACCTGAAACGGAGAACTGAGGACGTATTATATTTTATACATACATAAAATCAGACCGCACGGTTAACCAATCACAAATCTAACATTGATACAGAACAAAGGAAAGAGTGGCAGTGAATAGGAACAAATTGTACACAACTAAGCAACTGTAGTTCATAGTAATAAACAATATACTAAGAGTAAATATACTAAACGAGAGAACCAGGCAAGGGGAAAGTAACAGTCATAGAAATGAAAAGTTGGCATTATCCACAATTATAATAATTGAAATAATGTTCTAAAGCACAGTTCCCGAAGATAGTCAATCTTCATTAGATGCCCGGTATATCAAGTATGTGTGTTTGTTTATAAACCAGTTTTGTAACTAACAGAATATATTTCCAGTATATTGTCATGTATTTACTTAATGTGTTATGCAATTATTAACAAATAACCATCCGAATTGAATTACACAATCCCATAATATTAATGAGATGTCATTTTCATTTGATAGACTTTTGATGGGTTATTTTAGTATAAACATATTTGCATTATTCATCAATTCAAATACCTATGACATTTGTTAATGAAACAATAATTAATCATTGTATTCAGATCTAACTTGTAGTGAATTTACATCATGCAATAAATTATAATACAGCTTCATTGCTCTTTTTACAAGTTGTATCTATACGTTTTTTTTCACTAAGCTTCATCACATTCTCTTATGATGTGAAAAAGAAAGATTTTGCTTGGTTGTAGCGAACACCAATCAAGTGTGTCTAGTTGATGATGTGCCTTTGCCCTAACCCACTCGGTCCCAAGCCAGAGATAGAAGAATAAACCGATAGACCAACCAAGTAGAATATAAATCAGATTCAGATTTGTATTATATATATTCCTTTATATATACAAAATAATCGTGGTGATTATTCAGCAAAATGAAATTTATCAACATTTATAATAATATAATTAAATGTTGTCAAGTGCGCTCACATAGGAGTGATGAAAGTTTATAAATCATGTTAACAAAAATTCATTCAAACTTGATAAAATGAACATTTATGTTTCTAAGGATTTCGAATCCCTAACACATTCATACTGTGCACAGTTTATCAAGGGATTGTTACGACGTATATGATGAAGATAGCCTATTTCATATGTTGTTGTTCCCTGATCTGAGTTGCGTTATCAACTTTCCTGGGTTCAATTGAATATAAAACTTGTGTAGTATAAACATTAGAGTTATCAGTGACTATGTATGTTGCAATCACAACTACTGTCAATATGATTAAAGCAAAAGGATGACTGTAAATAATTTGATGTAGAATGCAGCTTATGTTAATGTGACTACATTTAATCTACCATTCTTGATATACCTCACAGTGTCCTCATTCCAAGTCCAAAATATTTGTTTAATCGTGATGGGGCTTAATATTTTTCACCACTTATTTATTGACTTCTGTTTGGTGTAAATACATTAATTAGCTTGACAAAAAATCCTTTACAGTTCAGCTCAGGTAGAAAAAATCCAATTACCGGTTTTGAAAAACTGAATTCCAGGACAAAAACAAGTAGCTTATTATTGTGAAAATAGGGTGACAGAGCAAAACATAATTCAATATCTATCCAATTTATGCAAAGTCATCTCTGTTTTGTAGAAACTTTGCTGTTAGGAAAACAGTTGATACACGTAATAAGTAATTGATGGACAATGTCCTGAAATTAACATATCTGAGCTTCTACTATAAAAGTGTCTTGATCTACACTGAAAATACAAACAAAGTAATTGATTTTGTCAAACAACAGAACTTCGTTCCGAGGCAAGGTGGATTTTAATTGATTAAATGAATCAGTGCCAGATTATACGTTATTGCTATCTAATGAGAATTCACTAAAGAGACACAATTAGAGTTTCCTTTTTACTGATGCACAGTATACTGCTCAACGTCTAAAAACAAAGGGTTATTTTGTCTGGCATTATTTAGCAATATACGTCATTTTGTAGTTTAAGAATGGCTACTTGAGAGGGTAACGTTCATATATATGTACAAGTGTTACTTATCGATATGAGAGTTCTTATCTACGCAAAAACAATCATCCTAATTGAACTATAATGATCACTTCACTAATGACTAACTTTAAGATATTTCTGAAGCTCGTGACCTGTGGATTTCAGACTTGTCGTGAGTGGGACAGTTGTCATTAATGGAAATCGATGATCATCACGCCATATATCGCAAATTGATGGAAGTGGAAATTCTACTTTTGAATGCCGACCTAGTGACGTAGATGGTTAAGCGTCTGTTGTCAACTCGAAGCTCCTGGTGCGGAATCTGGAGTGCACACTGCTGAGCAATTCCACTCTAGAACGAAACAGTTGTCTATTGTTTCCTGGTTTTCAACGGTACCCAGCCAACATCAATCTGTGACATATTCAATCAACTAAATAACCAATTTCCACAAAATTAACCATCCCAATCGAACATTAAAATTAATTATTTATCCTGATTAGAATTACTTAGTCTACCTGCATAGTTCAATATGCAACCGGTAACAAGCATACATTCACTCAGTGACCTATAATTATCATTAGTCCATTTGCTATTACTAACATTTACATGAATTGACAAGATAATCTTCATATTGTCTATTCCTCTCTGTGTACATAGCTTAGGACTGTGTATGTACACAAATAATTGTCACTTGTAACTATACACAAAAGTAAACCTTCCTACATCCACAAAATTTCAAATATTGCTTCACTTATAATATGTGATATGTAATATGTTAGTACTTTGCCTACGATTGAACATTCGTAGTGACATTTAACCTCTTATTTATATTTATATTCGATAATTTTGATTTATGTTTATTATAGTTCAATTGGGATGGTTATTTTTGTGGAGATTGGTTATTTTATTTGATTGGATATATCACAGATTGATGTTGGCAAGGTACCGTTGAAAACCAGGGAGCACTGGACAGCTGTTTCGTTCTGGTGTTGAACTCTTAAGCAGTGCGCACCCACGATTCCGCACCAGGGGCTTCAGGTTGACGCGAACGCCTAACCATCTGCACCACTGGGACGGCATCCAATGGTAGAATTCCCACTTCCATCAATTTGTGATATATATATATATAGCGCGACGATCATCCATTGTCATTGGTGATAACTGTCTCACTCTCAACAAGTCTGGACTCCACCAGTCACGACTTCTCACTAGAGCTTCAGGAACATCCTGGAGTTAGTCACTAATGAGCTCATTATTATAGTTCAATTGGGATGGTTATTTTTGTGGAGATTGGTTATTTTATTTGATTGGATATATCACAGATTGATGTTTATTACCCTGAAGAAGCTTATACCAGCTTACCCAGCAAAAAGTTGTAATTTTCTAGAATTTCTTTTACTGACATTATTTACAAACATATTCTTCTTCGAATGACTATTGTCTAGCATTTGTAGATATCAAATTGTGTGATACAAAACTTTCAACTTACCACTAAATAGTGTGATGATTGCCTGATATATATTCATGTGTCACTACTTTAAATTCATTCATCGTAATTTTAAAGGTAATATGGAGACCTTAATGAAAATAAAGGTTTACGAAATCGACGGATTGTGTTCACGCGTGGGTAAAGACCAACGCTATTGTTAAGCCATTTTTGACACAATAAAGTTAACTTGTATCTTGTTGATACATTTCAACAAACTACTTATTTCTATATAGTAGTTGCAGTGTAGAACACATGCGATTGTGATACAGATGAAGCCGATTATATGTATTACTTGCCATATGTTTACATAAACTTTCGGTATTTGCTTGTAGAATGTTATTCCTTTTAATAATTTCTGAGAGGGTTTTAGGCTCCCAGATACCTAGTGAATTGAAGTTTGTACTTATACATTACAATTTACTGTACTTAAATATGATATCACCTTTGATAATGAAAGTTCTAGTATCTCAATAGGGTGGTCTTGTTCAGCTGAAAATTTTTTGCAGCTATTGTGTGGAAAGTTAAACTAAGAATATGCTAGACTTGTTCAACTCACCTAAGAGCTATTTCAGAATAAGTGTTGAATTGCATTAATATTTATAGGTTCGATGTAGAACTAACAACAGATTATATGTATAGTCGCTTCATGGTCTACTGATAAGTGAGTTTAAATATGTTTGTTCGATTATTTGCATCTTAACAGAATAATTTAACACAAAGATAAGAAGATAGTATACACAACTTACAAGTTCTTATTTATAACAATAGTTAATGTAGATAAATATAAATGAACACCTTGTGGTTTAATAATTCAGTCAGCTAAGCTATAACAAATAATTGCAAACTTAAAACTGTAACCTATCACAGTACACTCATGGTACTGTCTTGAGACACTCATCATGGATCGTTTTCCATGTTTATGTTTATCAGTATGAATTGTTTCATTTAATACATCATACTAAATGTTCACTGAACATTGATTAATACTTTTAGTAAGAATTATTGATACTATTACATAAATAACATGATATAAATCAAGCATAGTGATTTTTTTTATGCAGTGACATACTTCACCAATAATTAATTTCCTGTATTCCAGAGCGTACACTTTGGTTTACTTTTACTCATTTACTCTTTAACTTCATTCAACAAGTTTACATCTTAATAAATCAATTAATCAATACTTGTTACCCCATGTGAAGTATAGACCGCCGATCAGCTTTCTCCAACCAACTCTGTCCTGGGTTTTCATTTTCAGAGCTTCCCAAATGCTCATCATTCTCGTCATGTCTGTCTCCAATCCTTAGGTAAGTTTGCATATATATATATATATATATATATATATATATATATATATATATATAACATTTATCCTTCAAAAATAATTTAATCGAATTCTAATTCCACTGTTCTATAGTACTCAGTCGTCTTTATCAACACCGTGTTTTCGTAAACACTAATGCTTTCACAATAGTCATCATAAACGACTTGCAAAGTGCTAGTTATTTATAATCTAAATAAATGAGACTTTCCATCAAATGCAAAAGTGTAGTGTATTCCGGTTATTTTGATTGAACGAATCATAGTATAAAACATTAACTAGAGACCATATAGATCAGATAGCATCGTATGTACATTTTTAAATATTGATACTTTGATTAACGATATAATACTGGTAAAAGTTCAATACAAAAACATCGCTGTTTTTTTACTAATTCAAATAATTATATCTGTAATCTAATTACTGACATCAAATGAGTATAGAGTTATTTATTCATTTTGTTTCACTTACTAATAATAGCAATAGTCATGAGGGTCTTTTTAGATAAGTAACCTTACGTTATCTACTATCTATAAATTTAGACAACTTAACTCTATATAAGATGCATTAACAATAAGAACCTTCAGAAGCAAAGAGTATATTTTCACATTTCGACAATAGATTCGGGTTATTATTTTCAAATATTATTGCTAAAACATTTAAAATAGACTTGTTATTGAAAAAGAGTTAATTCAGAATGCTTTAAATGATGTTTATTTCGGTTATCCCTGATTCTAGATATTACAGTAGAATCTGTATAACATGAATCTGTTTTTCCATTTAATACCAAGCTGGAAAATATTGTTTAGTCAAACCTTACATTCAGTATCTGAAGTCTTTGATGTGGTATACTTGCTTAGGATATACAGATAAACAACTAGGAAGTACTCGTTCAACTAACAAGAACTGACTGTTACTTGAGTTTTCTTTCGAATAGACTAATATCAATATACAATAAACAAATCATAAATGTGATTACATAACCACTTGTCTATGATAATACCCTGATAAAGCTACTACTAGAATACGTCAAACATCGTTGAGAAACTGATATGAAAACAATAAGAAATTTAGCAAAATTTGTAATAATATAAAAACATCCTTTTTTGACATTATAATACGAGATCCTATTTAAGAGAGTTTATAATCCCAAATATAAGATTTGATAAGTTATGTATTGCAAACACTAAGAAAATAAACAAAGTAATATTTAAGTTGGATCGTGACTGGCAAGTGAAATCCAGGACGCGCGTTTCGTCGGCTGGATGTACCTGCATCCCAATGTTGATATTCACACTGGGATTCGAACTCAGTCCGCTTCGTGCCAAACGCCACCGCGCTAACCACTAGGCTACTGCGTCCAAACGGTCACGCTTGTGCAACGGGCATATTTATATAATTAGGATAAGCTTGTATTTTCCTGTTGATTTTTTAATGGACTGAATGGACTGGATTCCACTTGCCAGTCACAATCCAGTTTAAATATTTAACTTGTGTAATAACGCTATATCGAGGCAATCCGCTCAGGATGCACATATGGCAACAGAGACTGACCAGTTTCAGTCCATTAAAAATCAACGGGAAAACACAAGCTTATCCTAATTAAACAAAGTGATAGTTATTTCTCTCATGTATAACAATCGATAAATTAGACATGGTCATTGATAGTGCATTACTTCATTTGGTTTACTGCAGTGCTAATTGCATTCATGTGAATTATTTTACAACTCAAATAAACTAATGTCACTGTTGTCAGAAACTGCATTCATAAATAAACAATAAGAATTGTTGAAAACACATTTTCTTTTCAACGTTACTTATCTTTCAAACGCGTAATTGATTAAGTAGTGCTAAAACAAAGTTCTCAATGAATTATTAAACAATGACGGTGAGTTTTCATATCATGTCATCAATCGTATTATAAAGTAGAATGACGAAGTTTTACTTTCAAGTATAATGCAATGTGAATGAAAGTCATTCATATTAAATTCTTCTTAGATTCTCATATGACTATAATCTAGTATAAATATCCATTTTATAAACTACTTTGAATTATTCACTTTTATTAGCATAACATAAGAAACAATGGTATACGTTACATATAATTTCTTATTTATAGCGTTTATAATTTCAGGTAAATAAAAATGATTTATTCTTAACTTAATCTACTTAATTTTAATTCAGTCTATCTATAATGATTAGTTGACAAAGTCAACAACATGCCTTTTGTAGAACGTTAATGTTATTCAAAAGACTAATTATGGATTTGAAGTTATATTGTGACTGAAAAGCAGAATCCAGGACGCACGTTTTGTCCTATTTGGAACAAATCGACTGAATGCAACTGCATCCCAATGTTGATATTCACACTGCAATTTGAAATCAGTCAGCTTTGTGTCAAACGTCAGCACTTTCACCACTAGGCTACTGTGTTCAGAGAGTTACAGTTGTGCAACGGGTATATATGTAATTAGAATAAGCTTGTATTAGGATGAACATAGGGCGAAAGATGCTGACCAGTTTAAGTCCATTACAAATCAACGGAAAGGTACAAGCTTATTCTAATCATTATAGATCTATTGTTGTTGCTACATTATTTATCAGTTTTTCTTTTATTGTTACATATAATGAACATTAAGCTAATTACTAAATGTTCATTATAGAATAATATGAATAAAGTAGTGCTTTACAGTATTTTATTAATAACATGTTTCTTATACCCATGAGTATATATAACACTTCATTCTTACTTTCAGTCTTACTTTCTTTGACCGTGAATACTACGGGTAAGTTGAATGAATTTTATTGTATTCGGTGTAACTAAGTAATGCTTACATTTTTATGCATAAATTATTATTCGTACAATTTTTTAAATTCATTGTTGTATTTACCGATCCTACAGATTTACCGAATTAGCAGGTCTCTTTATAAATATAACTATGCACCTCGAATATACTAGCTAGTTAGAACTTGTACCAATCCTGTGTGTTCTAATCTCTGTACGATATTTCAATTTCAAGCATTGTTATTAAAATATAGTTGAGTTGTCTACTGAAAAATGTAAGCAACTACTTTCAGTGATCAGTGCTTTGCGTATGAACTGGCTTTTGCTTTACATTTCTCTATCTATTATTAAATATTTACTAGTGTATAAATAACTAAAGTTATGTATTATGCACAGAATTCGAGGTGGCTTTTTAATAACAGCGAGTATTCACAAGGGAGGAACTACTAGATATATTACATTGTTCGTACTATACTAGTTAAGTGAAAATAAATTAAGCAAAGCTAATTATGTCCAGGTAATGATGTTATTCACAATCCGGTAGAAATGAATCAACTAATTGCTTGATTACTGATAAGTGTCAATTATGTTTCAGAGAAGCAGCGAATTACTGACAATTTTAATAGAGCAGTCATAGCTAAAACTGACAAAACTATTAGTATAATGTTAACTTTATTTGAATGTACATGTTTCTGTTTATAAAGTTATGATGCTCCAGATAAAAGAATGCAAAGTTGTCTGAAAGAGGCTGCGTAACTGGCACAGCATTTTAAAATGACGTAGGGAATCGCACGCTGACATAGGATTTTCATAAATGTTAAACAGTTATTTTATTCTCACTCAAGACACCCTTAAAGAACACACGTATTACAATGAGACATTCAACATAACGTTTAAAATATGTATCGCTAAATGTTATAATTAAAGGTTTATATATCAAACTTTAATCAAAAGGCAGTTCTCAACAAACTCTATAGATAGCACTTTTTTCACTAGTTAAACATAACCGAAAAACTGAATGTGACGACTTTTTACAAGTACTCTATGGTATCAAAACAGTAATTAAAGCTTAATGCAACAAATGAACGTTTGTGTTGCAATTGAATCAATCAGAGATAATCCATATTAGAAAAATTATCTTATTTTCAGTATTCAAATAAAATAATTTGAAGACATAAAATAAATACAGTGTTACTTCACATGAGCTGTTAAGTTGATATTCCTAGATAGAGTATCAAGGAATCAGCAAAATATAATAAAGCACCGTGATGTAATGAATAAATCAATAAGAATTCAACATCATATTTGTTAGATTAAAGTGACAGTAAGATCACCAAGGCAAAATAAAACGCGTTTTTACTTGAATGAAATAGTGATTAATAGATCCGAATGAACATTGATAGTATGATTAATGAGACAACGTAAAGAATTGCTCAAATACTGTATCCTAACTATATGGAATCTATTCATAAAGTAAATTATTCTAGACGTAAACATTTCATATAAATTATGTGTAACTATACTTTTCTAAGGAAAACGCCAGTGTACAAAAGTAAAAAAGCCAATCGAAAGACAGAACAGATAGATCACTGCATTAATAATGTATTTATAAATAATTGTAATTTTGCAGAAGTAAAAACTAGTAAGTATTGCATAACCTTTTATGATAAGAAATATTGTTAAAATTTCATACTCATTCATTTCAACGTCACTCATTATATCCACTGAAAACTAAGTTATGATATTTTAGTTACTTACTTGCTTACGCTCGTTACTCTTCCCAGAGGAGCATAGGCCGCTCATCAGGATTCTCTATTCAACTCTGTCCTGAGCAATCCTTTCCAGTTGTTTCCAGTTGCTGTTCATCCTTTTAATGTCTGCTTCCAATTCACGACACAGTGTGTTCTTTGGCTTTCCTCTTTTCCGTTTCCCAACAGGGTTCTAAATTAATCCTTGTCTCGTGATACAGTCTGATGATTTCTGCTATGTACGTCCTATCCATTTCCAAAGTCATTTTCTAATTTCCTTATCGGCTGCAAGTTAGTTTTTTCTCTCCCATAGTAGACTGTTGCTGATGGTTTCCGGCCAATGGACATTCAGTATCATGTGTAGGCAGTTGTTTATAAATACTTGTATCCGTCTGATGATGTTTGCAGTAATTCTCCAACTTTCAGCTCCATACAGCAGGATTGTCTTCATGTTCAGATTGAAGAGTCTGAATATGATGTTGATTGACAGTAGTTCTGAGTCCCATATATTTTTCAACTGTAGGAATGCCGCCCTGGCTTTGCCAATCCTTGCATTTACATCTGCATCGGACCCTCCTTGTTCATCGATGATGCTCCCAGATATGTGAAAGTATTCACTTCTTCCAGAGTTTCTCCATCAAGTTGAATTGGATTGGTGCTTCCTGTGTTGTATTTAAGAATCTTGCCCTTTCCCTTATGTATGTTCAGGCCGAGGTTGCTGCTACGTTGGTTGTCTTCGCTTGCATTTGTTGATGTGTATGTGCTAAAAGAGCTAGATCATTCGCGAAGTTCAAATCATCGAGTTGCATCCTATTTGTCCATTGAATTCCGTGCATCCCCTCAGATGTAAAAGTCTCTATGATCCAGTCAACCACTAGGAGGAAGAGAAAAGGCGAGAGTAGGCAACCTTGTGTGACTCTGGTCCTCACTGGGAAATAATATTTTAGTATCACTAAATAAATTGCATTATTCAAACACTTAAATGTAAAAGAATAATTTCACTGAAAGATATTGAAATATAGACACTTTTTCAATACTCAATGAATATCATGTAACATCATAAATTCAGTTTCATAATACATAAAACTTTAAACAGTACACTATTTTACTCAGAGAATTGAAAATATTCTTTACTGGCTACATTGACTAATCACTGTGTGTTGGCCAGTTTTATGTTCATCAAATTGTTTATAGTGTTAATCAAATTCTACCAATCAAGTCGTAATGTGGCCACTAGTTTATGTGATTTGGTATCACTGACATTATATAAAAATTGAATATAGTTTGAAGATAGTCGATAGGACACCTTAGATTTAGGTTTCATGTCGTCTGACACTTGTCAATAAGGCGTACTTTCAACTCTCAAAGGAATTTATGCTTCCCTGCTAATTCGATCCACATTCACCCAGTTTCTCAGTCTGCGACAGTTACCACAGATTTATTTGGATGATGACTGCAAACTGTAAAGCTAGGTAAATCAGATCTGCAAGAAAGCATAAGTTTTTTCAAAGGTTACAAGCACACCATACTGACGAGTGCCAGACTACGCGAGACCTCGGTTCAGAGTATCTAGTCGACTATCTCTAAACCACCTTTAATCACTACTGTACCCCTCGGACACAGGGGTAATGTCCATATGCAATAATATATAAGTATTTGCAAATTATAAATGATCTACACATATAACGACAGGATATAAACAAGCATATTACTTATGTATAATAATATTTAGATTGTAAAAAACGTGAGTTTTAAATGAACATGAGCCTATTCCATTATGAATATATTGTCATTACAAAAAACTAATTGAAACATTTTGGAGGCTGATAAATGACATATTTCATCTTGTTAATCTGCCAGAAATCACGTTTCCTCCTTCAAAATTGTGTTAAGCCAATATACAACACTGCACAAAACACAGTTTTAGTCGATTGTTAGAAAGGTGTTTACCTACATTTTCTTTCGTACTTTCAGTAGAACTAAATAAAACGAAGAAAGTTCTTTTGAATTTGAATCTTGTGAATAACATACTTGTTATAAGAGCAATAAGTAGAATACACAAAAGCTTCTTTAGCTGAATAGATTGAAATATTTACAAGATGTTTGTTTCGATTAAGCACAAAGGTAATAATTCCATGTTTGATAAAACATCAATCATAACAGCATATGTTTTAAAAAAAATTCATGATTTTATGAAAAACAATTTATTCTTTAACACAGAGATCAAAACTTGGCAATACCAAACCACTAAACATGATAGATGTAAAGTTTATTATTCTTGTTTAATTATGTCGAAAATCTCTTGCATCAATAGATCATACTTTTATGTTAGTGTGGCTTTGGGCAACTACAGAAGAGTAACGACCTGTCAGAACTATGCTTTAGAATACTATTTTACCTCTGGGTAGTGTAAACTTTTCATTTCTATCATGGCTACGTTCCTCTTACCCTATCCTTCTGTTCACTTAATTTACTATTAGTATATTGCCTCTTATTATGAACTATAGTACAAGTTCCCTCTATTGACTGTCACTATCTCCATTGTTTCGCATTAATGCTAAATTCTTTATTATTTAACTGTGTGGTGTGATTTTCTATATATATATATATATATATATATATATATATATATATATATATATATATATATATATGAAATACAATACGATTCTATCTGGTTAGTTTAATCAATCTTGTGTTCTCTTATTACGGCTTAAGGCCAAGTGGCCATAAACCAGATCTACAATGAATGTCTAAGCATCCATTGACGTTGAAATTTGCAAACAGGATTTTTAACCCAGAACAGTTAGTTTACAGAGTATTTTCCTTCTTTAAACATCAATAAATAGATTATGCTTATATTGAAATCCATGACGTCCCTAACTGTAAATATGTAAACTCTTTAAAGTTTTAAAATACTCCAGTTTTAAATTAGTTGATACCCTATAATCTAATAAAAATAGTGACTATACAACTATATTCTAATATTAATTTAGCTGGAGAAGATAAATGTAAGTTTTTTTACTTAATGAATTTAAAGTGAATTACCTTAATATATTTAAGTAGAAAGATAATAATCCAGATTTCTGAAATGCTAATTTATAATCAAATTACTTGTATGTTTTCATCATTTTGTTATTATTTTGTAGTTAAGTTCAGGTTAACATTCTGTACAACTTTAATCAATATAGTTACATCCAGCCGATGAGTCCCAAATAGGACGAAACGCTCGTCCTGGATTCCACTTGCCAGTTACAATCCAACTTATAGTTACTAACGTTTTAAATGTTCCATGGATTTGATTGATCGACAATAACACTGATAGAATAATTAGGTACAGCGATAATAAAATGTGATAATTAATGTATATTAAAGTTTATTTTATTTAACAGATTACGTTGGTGTACATGTATTGTGAACAAGTAATCAATCGAAAACTAAAAATATGTTACTAGTTTCTTACATAAATGCTTAAAATTGGATACCCGGGGTCGAACTCTCAATACTTGTACTTTTTTAAATGGATAACTTGTCTTATTAAACAAGATTTGGAACAAATATTTTTGTTTAACATTTTTAGAAATGAATATGTGAATAGTTGTTACTTGTTACTAAGCTTACTATATGATGCAGCACAACGATCATCTATTATCATCGGTGATAACCGTCTCACAAATTGATGGAAATGGAAATTCTATGATTGGATGAAGTAGCTGTCCAGTACTCCTTGACTTTCGGTGGTAATAAAACTTACCACTACTCACCATAAACCACCTTAATTAAATTAAACGTATTACTTGATTATGATTTGACATTTGATAGAGAATCTTCCAATCTACTAATTTTGGAAAATTAAGTATTAACTAACATAAAAACAAACACACATTCCTTTTAAGTTCCATCATCTTAGTTTTTGAATTACTCTCACAGAACTGTATATTCTCATAATATTCACAAATGGAGATCTATTTGACAAAACATTGCATCTTCTGACTATACATATGATATATACATTCATATCCAAGCAGATTACATTTCGTAACGTCGAGATTCAACAAATCCATAGCATCTAGTAAAGCTATCACACTCGAAATGACATTCTTACATATTCCCGCGAAAAATTTTTTTATGTAGTATAAAATAGAAGTGTTTTACAATTTCTAAATCATGAAGGCTTCAAAAGAGGTATGTAATGCAAAATCATTTAGATACACTTTTTAATATTGTTCTATTTATTTTAATTTAATGTTAATAAATTTCTTGAAAACCTAAAATGATACACATAAAGTATCATCACAGTATAACCCATGAAACTACATAGTAACAGACCTATATGTCTGCTATAAAGTGTATCTATATGACTGATAATCAACTTATGTACAAGACTGAAGTTTAAACTTTTACAATTGTTGCTGCAGTAGAATATGTTCACATAGGATTTTGTTCTAGAAACTATTGTTAAACCCATTCGTACTAGAAGAAAATTAAATGAATTTTATATATCATTACCGAGGTCAATTTTGATAATTTCAAATAAATTGAGCATTGAATAGATTGTTTATAAAATGAGTGATGCATATATTTGTAGAATTCCAATGAGTAGAAATTAAAATTTCTAACGTTTTGCAGCTTAGTGCAAATCGCTTCTTCAGAGAAATGAATAACCGAATTGATTTGTTCCATTGTATTATTTTTCTTGGTGTTAATTCAATTCGGTTATTCATTTTTCTGAAGAGGCGACTTGCACTAAGCTGCGAAACTTTAGAAATTTTAATTTCAACTCATTGGAATTTTGCATATATATATTACTCATTTTATAAGTAAGTTTTGCTTCTACTCCAGTAGTTTTTAATCATTATATTGAAATGTATGTATTTGTTTTGATATAAATTTTAACCTTTACTCAACATCAAATATAATTAAGGTTTTTAAGACAGAAGTGTCTACAATAAGATGCCATTGCAGAGTATTTTGAAATAAATTGCATTCATCTTAAATAATGTACCATTTATAGATTTATGTATGTATCATTTAGAATCTCTGAAAGCATAATCCATATTAAATAATGATGGTAGTGATTAACAAATATAACCCAACTATTCTTTGCGTCATGTTTAGTGTATTTAAACAATAATGAAGAAAGGAATGTTGTCATTACCAGATATTGATTTTCTCGCATCTGTATACCCATCAACTTAACACTTTACATATGATTAAATATGTAAACAATTTTACAATCAATAGTTTTGGACTAAACCATCATATTTTACTGAATAAGTTTACATTTTATAAAGTTGATTCGTTTTTTGAAGTAACTTATGAATGTGTCAATTGAAAATACTTGTAAAATGTATCAACTCTATGTGATCAAGAATAAAAGTTGGTTAAAAATTAGTATAATTAATTTTAATGAAAATAAGTCTCTTAAAACTTGATTCTTTTTATAGGTTGTAGACAAGGTATGTACACAATAAAACTTTATAAAATAATTAATTGACAGTTTATCATGTTGTTGCTAGCAATTATTTCTGTGAAGATTTAATTTACAGAACTTCAATACAAAATAATTAGGATAAATTTGTATCCCAGTGTGAACATCAACATTGGGATGCAGGTACATCCAGCCGATGAGTACCAAATAGGACGAAACGCGCGTCCTGGATTCCACTTGCCAGTCACAATTCAACTTATAATACAAAATAAGTTATGATGTTGGATTAAATGAATGGAATTCAAAGAATCGAATGTTAAAACAATTGAATAATTGGACACATACATCACACTTAAATGTTACTGACAACGAAAACAAAATACAACCATTAATTGTAGGATCTTAGAATCTGTTGAATAGTAAACAATACTTTTTAAGTTAGATTTCACAATGTCTCACTAGTTGAGCTTAATAAGCAACAATAGCTTTCATATCATAAGTTTAATGGCAAGCTATTGTGTCGGTCCACTAACAAAGGGTGTAAAACTTCCAGAACTGTGTTTTAGAGGACTAATTTACATATTCTGGTCGTGAGAATTGTAAACATTACATTTCTATTATTATCACGTTCCTCTTACCCTATCCTCGCGTTTAGTATATTTGCTGTTATTATAGTGTTTCCTATTATGGACTACAGTTAACAAGTTGAGTACAAGTTACCCCATTCACTGCCACAATCTCTTCTATTTCGTATTAATGTAAAATCCTTAATTGACTTATTGTGCGGAATTGGACTGAATTGGATTTGGTTGGATTGTGTTTGTTTCTCTCATAAATCGTTGTTTTCTCTATTCAGGTTTGGGGGTCTGGTAGTCGTGGGGCAAACGTGTCCGTATACTGATTGGCAATTATCACGGTCATAGAGTATTTTTCTCAATACATAACACAAGCATGTTTTACAGTCTACAAATCTTAGTGTGTTATTGAGTAAATATTCTTTTTTGTTGTTAACTATTTAAATGTACAGGTTGCACATTTGGTAAATTTTACTTGAAATATTTTATATTGAATAAATTATTTCACTATATCGCATTAGAATCCATTATTACGTAATGTGTACAATACTTATAGACCGTAATTTGATTGACATCACAAACGCTAGAGTGTGGGCATTTAATATTTTAAATCTGCAAAATTGTATAATTAGTTATCATAGTGCCAACTACCCATGTCTGACATTGATGTCTGTTTCATAGGTGACATAATTCAACCTCACTTTATTAGTACCAATCAGAAGTCATGAGAAGTACACGAACTGCAAAAACCTATTAATATATACATATTTAAATATATTTTTTTCAAAGTTTTTAGCATATTCTTTATTCTAACAATGTATTCTGAAGCCATCTTTGAATTCGATCATAAACCACTTACAGTTCTTGTGAACTTTACCCTTACTATAATTCGCTGCAGCTTATTTATTTCTACCATTACATGGATCAGGTTGGATGTATATTTTTAATAAAAAACAGGTTTGACGTTTGTGCCAGTCCTTATCAGAAATCCACCATTAGTGTTCATTCCTTTCTGGGATGAGTTGAGGGCATAAACACTATTTCTTATGGTAGTGAGTTCTTGAACTGGAGTACACGGTTAAAAACCAACGTTCCATGAGGCACTTGAACTCTCTTGTTTTGTCTTCTGAGACGTTTTAACCTACATAGATGAAAAGAGAGAATAAATTAAGACTGGAATCATGTCTTAGAATTCTATACAGCATAATTGTCACCTTTTAGTCTCTAGTAAGACTGAGTATAGTAGTCTAATTTCTCAAGCTGTACATCATTTATTTTGTCAAGCAAGTCTAACATTAACATGTCAGCTGTCTTTTATGCTCATTAGAAAAGGTTAGCGTCATCATTTTAACAAGAGTATTCTAATTTAAACTTTACTATGTCCATGTGTAAATAATGGTGAATATATTTGAATCTAAATAGGTGACTGTTTTTATTATCGCCTATACTGTTTAGAACGAATTAACAACAGTGGACCACAGACTTGATATAATAATATTCTTTAACTTCAAAATCATAGTTCGTTGCCAGCGGGGTGGGAGAAGTTCCCTTCAGTATCGTGGGTTTGAGCTTCTATGACTTTAATGTACATAGTGATATACGCAGTTGTGTTAGTAGGCACTAGCCACAACATAGAAAACCTATTCGTATGTAAAAGTCGAAGACTAGTACAAACACGCTAACTATTTATCTCTTCTATATTAAGGTTGCCTAATCCGTAAGTTTAACACAAACATTTTTCATTTTACACATGCCGAATCGTTTACGTTTTTGGTTGATGGAAATTCAAAGAAAAAGTATACATTAAAATAATCATATTATGAAAACACCTTAACTCATAGGAATCTAGAAAAGTAATTATATTTTGCATAGCGATAGGCTTTTCAAGGGTTCATAAGATAAAATTAAGTTCAGAATTATTGTACCATTTCACAATCTCCATTTTATCTTGCAGATTTATTGCTGTGCATTTCGGATCGATATATTAGTAATTCTGTAACATAGTCATCCTCGTCCCCTATAATTTTCGTGGCAGGCCGCACCCATATCTGCAGAAGGCCCCCAAGGTAAACAGACCCTGGCAACTGAACAACATAGGTAACAGAAGTCGGCAAATTGAATCCATAACTTCGGGAGAAGGACTGGCTCTAGGGGTCGAGTCAGACAGGATGAGATCAGATTCGTGTCAGTTCTGTTAAGGACTGGTTTCTTCTCTGCTTTGTGTTCCGTTCTAAGGTAAACATTGTAACGAGGTTACTGGACTTTGATCCTGCTAGATCGTGGGCGATTTCAGCTGTTAGTGTTATGCACCTAGCAACGCGTGAGGACTTGTGCCACGTTTCGTCATGCGGTTGTATTTTCATGCCCTGGCTCACGACGGCTAACTCAGAATTTGCACGAACTAGGGGAATCTAACTGTCTCATTAAAGCAAAGCATTGCAATGTTCACTGATTGGTTTTGAATTAATGTCATTTCTGCCCAGTGCTCTGAGTGTCATAGTAAACAAATTCAACCAAGCGCGGGTAAACGGGAGGGAGTAACTTTTATGTATCTAAATGACTCTAAAGTATAAGCTGTAAACTATTATTTATGGCTAATTTGTAATCATTGAAAGTTTTTGCGTACTTCTTTTATCGGAATGTACAACCTTTATTTTGTGTTTTCATTATGACAATACCAGTAATAAGACTAAATGATTTACCTCAACATTTGACAATACCATTCCAAAGTAATCAAAATTGTTCTCATAGAGATAATTTCCCTAATAATAATTTTTAATCCAAATGGATTATGTCACAGTTACCATTTTTATTAATCCAAGATAAGTAAATCAGTAATTTTATTAATGCACGATATGCAGTATTGAAACCGCATCTACTGAATGTTAATGGTATTATACCTTCTATACTCGGTAAAGAGGAAAAATACCAGAAACATCATTGTTAGAATATACTTCCACTTAACATATATTCATACAGGCAAACATGCCTTGTAGTTGTACAACATTAAAACTATTAATATTTATATATTTTATTTTATACAATTACAAATATTTAGTATATCACCAATGTAAGTATTTTGTTAATGACTTCATTTAAGTTATAGTCAAGATCTTAATGAAGTCTCTTGAAGTCAATAGATATTCATATGGTTATGTTTTTAGTGGAGTTAATTCATAATATAATAGATATCTCACCCAATATTACTGATTATGTTTATTTACTTTATCACATTCTATTTGTCTGGAATGAGTATTAGTTTAATAACCACATATACTTCAATAATTGTTTTAATTGACTAATTATGATAACTAAACAAAGATGATTCCTAACTATGTCAAAACAGAGAAAAACAAAGTTTTAGGTGAAGTACTTTATCTAGAAATGATTTCAGCCTCCGTTTTTATGAAACAAAATGACTAATGAATGTATATATGTCGTTGTACCATGTTTATCATCCACAATTTAATGATATCAATATTTCAGTGGCATTTTGAAAACATTTGTAGAAGATAATAATGGAGAAAGTTACGTAAACTACAATAGTTCACTAGAAATTTGGTTAGTTAAATGTACATATATGTAGGTAGACATTAGTGAAAATATTTATAATATCTATTTCAACTTACTATTACTTCACGTTTGTGAATATGCTCGACCATACCATAAATCTTGATGTAGCTTCAGCGATTACCAGCTAATCAAAATGTGGTCCATAAACAATTTTTTTTAATTATAATTAATCAAACCCCTAATAATCACTTAATGGTTAGATCTCAAATATGTTGCAACTAAGCAACCAAGCAAGCGAAATAATAATCATACAACATTAAAATATTACAATTATATCTCTTTATTGTATGGTCTCTATTTATAGGTTACAAAAAAAGTATGTAAACATGTAAACTCACCACTTTATAAACTTATTTTGGGTTGGCTTTTTAATAGTTTACTAAATCTTTGCAGAAAGTTCAAACAAAAGACTGTTTGTAAATAGATGAATTCACGAATAAACTTCATACGTAATACTTTCCATGGTATATACGTTATGCAATTGGTTTCTCGTCAAAAAGTAATCACTATGAAATATAACACGTCATTCATATAATTTTACGAATTCAAAATAGCATGTTATCACTAGAATAAGTTTATGTCTATTAGTTTAGTTTTATTTATTATTTTTCTATTGTTAATGTTGACAACTATCAAATGCTTGATATTTACTCTTTCTTCAAATTAGTGCTTACTAAATAGGGAAAATCCATTTCATGGATAGTTTGTTTAGGTCATTCAATGAAATATTGAGAACACACTTGTGAATTGATAACATGGTTACTATAGAAAGTGAATGAGGGAAAACGTTTGTAGAGATGTTTTGACGAAATATCCATATACTCCATCATGTGTCAAGCAGTAGATTAGTTTTTGCACAATACAAATGATGCTATGGAATTTAGTAATAACTTGAATCATAATATTTCACAGATAAAATTTCACATATCCAGGAAAATATATAATTTGACAAAATTATGTAAACATATCTTTGCATTGTTTAAGTTGGATTGTAACTGACAAGTGGAATCCAGGACGCATGTTTCGTATGATTATTTGGGGCTCATCAGCTGATGTACCTGCATTCCAATATTAATGTTTACACTGGGATTCGGACTCATTTCACTTCGTGTCAAACGCCATTACTTTCCCAAATATGACGAAGTGCAAGTACTGGATTCCACTTGCCAGTCACAATCCAAATGAAACATTTCTTGTGAACTACCGTTATATCAAAGCAATCCGCTCAGGCTACACCTATATTAAGAGAGGCCGATTAGTTTCAGTCCATGTTTAATCAACGGGAAGATACAAGCTTAACCTAAGTATCGTTACATTTCCTAATAAATTGATTGAGATTTGTAGTATCATTCAATTTTCATATCACAAAGACAAAATTAATTAAACATCTTTCTAAGTCGATATAACAGTTCTTTTATTTTGTTCAAATATCGTTTAACTACTTCTTGGTTTATCAAATCAAATAATAATAAAGAATATTTAAGACACCATATTTTCGTAACCTACGAAAAAAAAACACAACAGTTTTATTAATTGATCCATATAATAAATAGTAGAGAAACATGAGAACAACAATAATGATGTATATAGGCTTGCTGTTGTATATGATTGTTATGGTCTTTTTAATGTGCTGATATTCATATAAGCTACTTAATACTTAAATTATTATCATTATATTTTCACAAAGAATACTTGTTTTCTATTTAGCCTTTAAGCATATATTACATAATCCTCCGTTTAATCATTTTTACTAAGTTACATTCTAAACGGTTAACTCGTATGATAATAATCACGTGTTGTGTTTATCCTGTTTAGAAAATCATTTGATATATTTACTACAATTAACTGTTCATCTTAAATTCAATCATTTTCTTGAATGTTTCTTTTTCCTACTAATTCAATGATAATTCTGATATATTTTAGATGTTTGCAAAGGTGTGTAATTTTTGGAATGTAAATTATCTGCCTAAAAATTGACTATTGATTTTTAAAAGAAATACAATGTAATATATGTATGATGATCAATCCTATCCACACTGTAGTAACCCACCGACGGTATGGAGGAGGTCGCGCAACGTATCACGAAATGACTGAATTTGAAATATCAGCGGACTAAGTGGTCCAATGTTAAAGCGTTCACCGCTGAGCCAGAGGGTGTTGGGTTCGATCCTCGATTGGATCTTGAATGTGCACTTCTGAGGAGTCTCAAACTAGGACGAAACAGCTGTCTAGTGCTTCCAGGTGATCAATGGTTGACTGTTTCAGATCAATTCGTGATATCAAAATTGACAGTTAACTATCTCCACAAACCCTGTAATTGTAATAAAAATTCGATAATCGATGACATGATAATAGTTTTTCATCTAGAATTTTCTCAACCACAAGAATCTTACATGTCTTTCCTAAAAACCTTATTTTATTAATAACAACTTATTATCGAACAAGTATGTTAATATGAGACAATAAATGAAAATGTTGGCAAGTTAAATAGTGCTGATTATTAGTCCACGATAACCAATCGAAATGATATTTTCACAATCTATTACATCACACTATAGCACTACAATCATTTGTCTATTCTGTTTGTTTCAATGTTTCAATTGTTTAATATTTAAGCCTAAAAGTGTAATATTATTATGTATATTAAGTCATCATTAATGGAATATTTTTGATTATAAAAATGATAATAATACACCCATTCAATGACTAACTTCTAAAGTTATTCTATCTTATTGTACTCGGTACACTTTATTATACAATTTTGTCAGAAGCAACAACATTCATTTTAACCTTTACTTCATTAATACTCATTTTGAAGAATACAATGCCAATAGTTAATTCAAAACACACTGATTTCACTTTAGTCAAATTAAATAAACATATAACTTTTCTTGAACATAAACTTTATTATTTAATAGTTTTCAATAGACTAGTTAATTTAAAATGAATAATTTGATAAATTTTAGCGGATCATCGAAGTAAGTGAAGTTAAATGAATTCTTGAACGTTAATAAAATTTTTTCTGTTAAGAATGTTTTGGATTTGTATTATGACACTAAGAAAAGTGATCGGTTTAGCGAAACGCCTATTGGGTGTGCCTAATCGATATATGCACTTGTGCCCTATGCCCACTCTGTTGCAAGCCTGAGATAGAAGAACAAGACGACAGACTAACCAGACAGAATCAGGATCATATTATATTTCACACATCGTTTTATATATACATAAAACCTGACCATGCAGTCAACCAATTGGGAAACTAACATTTATACAAAATAGAAGTAATAGTTAGTGTGAACCGGAGTACGTATATACAATTGACTAACCATCGTTCATCAATGGGAAATGATATAGTAACAGTTAATGTGTCAAATAGGAAGATAGGGCAGGAGAAACTGAGTAATAATAGAAGTCAAATGTTCACCTTGAATACGACTAAAAATAATGAAATAGTTTGTGGAATAACAGTTATCGAAGATAATAAATCATCTTTAGGTGCCCGGTATATCAATTAGTAAGTGTGATTAGAAAGATACATTAATAAGGCCTATTGTAAAAGAAGATAATTACCTACATCAGTAACTACAATAAACTAACATGTTGTTAATAATAAACGCTGACCTCCATCTTTGTATTATCATGCGAATAAACTTCACTTAAATCACAACAGGTCGAATTCTAATTCATTCAGTATAGTTAGTCAATTTTAAGAAATTCACATTATAATATCTCAAACTTAGTGAACTTCTGTTAAGCCATATTCAAACTGCTTGTAATGATTCCCAAGTATTATTCATCAGTTAAAATGGACATTTGGAATTTAAATTCCTTATTGTTATTCCAATTGTTTAAGAAGTGAAAGAGATGTTAGACATAACGATAGTAACGTGATTACTAAACAAAGAATTTCTGGCACTTGAATTTAAATAAACTGCACCACATTTAAAATTAAATACAGAAAACCACTGTAAACATCAATATTCGGATGCAGGTGCATCCAGCCGATGAGTCCTAAATAGGATGAAACGCTCATCCTAAATTCCACTTGCTAGTCACAATGCAACTTAAATAATACTTGTAAATAATTCGCTATATCGAGGTAATCCGCTAAGGATGCAAATATAGCAACAATGACTGACCAGCTTTAGTCCATAACAAGTCAATGGGAATAAACAAGTTCATCCTAATACCTATATGCCCGTTGAACAAGTGTGACTATCTGAACACAGTGGTCTAGTGGTGAACGCTGTGGCTTTCAACACAAAACGGAATGAGTTCGAATCCCAGTGTGAACATCAAAATTGGGATGCAGGTACATCCAGCTGATGAGTCTTAAATAGGACCAAACTCGTATTCTGAATTCCACTTGCCAGTCACAATTTAACTTAAATACCACTAACACCTATATAAAAACGTATATCCATAGCGAATTTCATGACAATAAAATAATAAACATCAAGAATATATGAAAACAGCATTATTAAATTTATGTAAACCAATTATCTATTCGAGACCTCAAATGTTTGTTATTCAAATTCATCTTCTAAATTATTTACTATGACTATCAAAGACACTGAGACTGTACATTACAATGTTTTTCAATTGCATAATTATTAATATACGCTTACATTCACAAATATATAGAACACCACCAAGGTAAGCACTACATAAAATATGCTACATTATTTGATTTAACTTTGAACAAATTGCATAAACATAAACAGTAAATATAAATGTGTTTAAACTTTAAGTTGAATTGTATTTGTCAACTGATAAAATAGTCATTCATTCTGATTGCCAGACTTTAATGATTCGGTAATTGCTATTAATATGCACAAAACATTGTTATATACATCATAAGCAACTTAGATGATTGATTCAAAGAAATGGCGTACCTGATTCTATAAATCGAGTATCATAGTTGCATGCATCAAATTTGAGTAAGGTATATTCATGACAGTATTCTGTTACTTGATGTGTAATTTTTTTTTCAGTAAAGTCATTATAGTTCAATTGGGATGGTCATTTTTGTGAAGATTGGTATTTTAGTTGATTAAATATGTCACAGATTGATGTTGGCAGGGTACCATTGAAAGCTAGGAGGCACTGGACAGCTATTTCGTTTTGGTATGGAACTTCTCAGCAGCATGAACTCCGGATTCCGCCCCAGATGCTTCAGGTTGGCTAAATTTAACCTTATGCCTTACTAGGCCCGAACCCAGTGGTAGAATTCCCGCTTCTTTAAATTTGTGATGGAAGCACTTCAATTCAATTACAATAATCAGCTCATTGGTGAATAACTTCACAGTGTTTCAGAAACTCTAGGGAAAAGCCGTGAGTGATGGAGTTCAGACATTTCGTGAATGGGACAGCTATCACTAGTGATAATGGTTGATCGTCGCGCTATATATTACAAATTGATGAAAGTGGAAATCCTAACATAAGATGCCAACCCAGTGTTGCAGAGCATTAAGAGTTAGCCAACCTGAAGCCTTTAGGGAAGAATCTGAAGTGCACACTACTGAGACTTTTTACAATAGAACGAAACAGCTATTCAGTGCTCCCTGGTTTACAATGGTACCCTGCCAACATCAATCTGTGACATTTAATCAAACTCGTTATAATAAAATATTGTACACCATTATCATGAACAAATTAAGACTAAGTGCTGTTTAAGTTGGGCTGTACCTTGCAAGCAGATTTCAAAGCACGCGTTTCGTCCTATCCAGGACTCATCTGCTGGATGTACCTACATCCCAATGTTGGTGTTCACTCCGGGATTCGGCTGTCTGAACAGACTGAGTCTATATCCAAAATAGGACGTAACGCATATCCTAGATGCTTCTTGCCTGTCATAATCCAACTTATACAATATGTGTTATTTATCGCTATATTAAGGCAATCCACTCAGGGAACACATGCAGCAACAGAGACAGGCTAGATTCAGTCCATAACAAATCAGCTGAAAGATACGAATTCATCCTAAGTAATATGAGTAAGTGCGTTTGTTTAGCGTGGAAATCCCTCTGAAAAGACAACAAATCACTTTGTTTTATTCCTGAACCCAATTAATTTTCTGCTGTTTCATACTAGAACTCATAAATAACTGTAAACACCAACACCTACGGTAAAACATTTCGTTTTATTACATTCTACAGTTTTGATTTTAACAAGAACGCGAACTCAAGTGATATTGATCATAACAAATAGTTTCATTGTAAATTAATACTCTTAAATGCTAAATTCTACGTAGGTTGCATACATGGTAAGTGAATTATTGATGTGACTAAATTCCTCTAGTTTAAATACTATTTCATCGACATAATTTTGATGATAATAAGTAAAAATTCAATCAGAAACGGATAGTTAAATATAAAACCATGAACTGCATTCATAAAAACAGTAGACTGTAAGTAGTAACGTTAGATAGGTTATTTATTTCAGACTTTGACCCCATAACAGTAAATTATCGACAGGTAGTATAGAAGGGTTTATAACTACTGATGAATGGATCATTTACCAAATACAAATACAACTATATCTAATGTTTATAAGCTCAAAATGCGTGTAATTTGTGTTTTACCGTGACATACATTTATTGTTCTTGACAACATTTCTTGAACTTTTAGTATGTTTCTTATTGAGTCAATTGATTTTATTAGCCTACTGAATGAACAGTACTGTCATAAAAATAGATTCCATTTATTAGAGTAAAAATTCGTCAAAACCCATTTGATAAAATTAATGCGATCACTAAGTGTGTTATATACGATAGAAATAGCTTTCGATGAAATATTGAATATACTTATATACCTTTCTTAGAAATTTAAATATCCGATGCTTAAATGCAAGTCGATTATCTAAACACGGTAATTACTTAGGAAGATACCTTAGAGATAACTTATCAACTGTCTTAGGATAAATTTGTATATTCCCGTTGATTTGTTATAGACTGAAGCTAGTCAGTCATTGTTGCTATATGTGCATCCTTAGCGGATTGCCTCGATATAGCGAATTTTTCACAAGTATTATATAAGTTGGATTGTGACTGACAAGTGGAATCCAGGACGCGCGTTTCATCCTATTTGGGACTCATCGGCTGGATGTACCTGCATTCCAATGTTGATGTTCACACTGGGATTCAAACTCAATCCTTTTCTTGTCGAACGCCACTGCGTTCACCAGTAGACTACTGATTCCAGACATATAACAACAATGACTGACCAGCTTCAGTCTATAATAAATCAACGGGAATATACAAGTTTATCCTAATACCAATGTGCTCGTTGCACAAGTGTGACTGTCTGGACTCAGTAGTCTAGTGGTGAACGCGGTGACGTTCTACACGAAACGGAATGAATTTGAATCCCAGTGTGAACATCAACATTGGGATGCAGGTACATCCAGCCGATGAGTCCCAATTAGGATGAAATGCGCGTCCTGGATTCCACTTGGCAGTCATAATCCAACTTATATAATACTTATTAACTGTCTTTATAAATTTCATTATTTCTTCAATGTCTACCCCGTAAACACTTAATACATGTATACAATAAAACATATTGTTTTAATCAGTTACAAGCATCAGTTTAATGATATATCTTTATTGTTTAGACAAAGATTACTGTGAAAATGGTATGAAATACACATTAAATTATCTTGTTAAATATATATTTGTCTCTTTTATATTTTGCATATTTTGAATGATTTGATGCCAATTCAATTGAAACTAGTAACTTAAGTTACATTGTACAACTAAATAGAATTAACTCAGAACAGATATATGAAAATGCGTTTGTAATTGTAAATAACACTAACTTTGATCTAATCGTTATATGTATGTATATATAGAATGCAAATCCCGTGAGTAACATTTTATACTCATGTCTGTTCACTAAGTTACTTTATCATTTCTTGTTTAATGATTCATGATCAATTCATATTACATAATTTGATCTAGTAACTTTCGTAACCAGTTAACTTTGCATAAATACAATAGATGAAACAATAATAATATTTATTTAAAAGATTATTAAACAGGATACTAAGATGTGGTTAAAGACCTGTTCCCTCTATATATTTATTGTGTAATTTAATCTTTCTATATTTCACACTATGTATCGTTTCCTTTGAATGTAAAAGTCATCCACATTCAATGATGTCGTCTGTCATAAATTTCAGTTTTCGAATAATCAGTTAAGTATAAACATGGCCTAAATAAGTAGTTAGTTAAAACTGGATAAGCTTTGTTTTCCTTATCAGTATATCCGTTTAAATCACATCAATAAAAGATATAATTATTAGAGACAGCTCAACTCATTCCAAGCTTATTGAATTCCTTATGGCAGTTGTATATTTCACCTATCAGTGAGAAAAACTGGTGACGTTATTATTCTTCATGGTATGAGTTACACAGATATCCTGTAAATAAATTAGTCACAATAAAATAATGAACAGCATAAATAGAAGTATAGAGGTGTATCAGTGGTAAATAGTGGAACAGAATCAAGATATTTACACAGAAAAACAGTACTCTGTTTCTGCATAGTTGAACTCGACTAATTTAATTTTTTTACATTGAAACTAATGAATATGTAATTTAGCGTAATTATTGAAAATGGATATTGTGGCTTCCTCTTAAGTATGTTTTATGCCTGTAAAATAGCAGACTTGTTTTGCCATTTACGGCATTAAAAATATCAATGCAAAATTCTATTTGTCTATACGTTTGTGTTCTTCTAGGATGCAGAAATCGTATGTGATGATTAAAAGTATTTTGTTAAATGTGTACAATCCATTTTAATTTAACTATCTCGTCTGATAGTAATCCAACAAAACTTGTGACCTGAATAACTTTCCTTACTCCTAAAATATGTACGTAATGCAGATCCTCAACACACGAAACTAGGTAACAGAGGTTTTTAAGAATGTGACTACGTAGAAATGTATACGCAATTAATTATAGTGCCTTTCAAGACTAGTTAGTTGCAACGTATTTTTACTCACAGGATTATGGAAACGCTCTAAACTATTAGAAAGCATAAAAGTATATGGTCATCACGCCAAGGATTCAGAAATTGTTACCTAGTGCGTACTTCTAGATAATACAGATAACTCATGTTAAAGACAATATGCAACGAAATGTTGAGAATATGACTTTAATACCACATAGTCTGACTTTCATTTGTTCTTTGCATTTGTAAAATATTTACAACCAGTATGAAAGAGATTCATTAGAACTCATAAGTGACTATTTTTGTATTACAGTTTAAATATTTCAGGTATATGTTAACAAGGTATTATGTTTGCCATTGATTGATAAAACATAGTTCTTAACCTATAATACCAGATCGGTTCTGAATAGTGAAAGTGCCATAGCTTGTTAGTTTAAATAATCGAAAATATCAGATGAGTAATACATTATAATCTATAATGTCTATTGTAACGAATGTTATGAACATCGTAGCTTTAGTAAGGTGTACTTTCTTTGTAATCGACTATGGAGAATACATGAACAATTCATACAGTTATGTAGGTGGCTTAAGCCATAAAGAAATTTATAAAAAACCACATTTTTAACAAACTGTAGTTTTCTATTGAATATTATCGTCATTTAATGTATAACTAACTAACGCATAAGTAAAATTGGTGTAAATATTTGGCATGAAATATTATGAATTTAGGTAAATGAATATTGATCTTGGTTATTTTCCTGAAGAAGCTCGGACCAGTTTGCCGAGCGAAACGTTGGAATTTTTCTTTAATTTCATCCGCTGAGATTATTTACAAATACATTCTATTCAAATGAATTTTGAGTTGAAGAAGAATAAGTAGTGTAGATTAGGTGATTTATAATTACAATAATGCAGTCAGACAATACTCTAATCTTTTCTTTAATTTTAGGAACACTCACGTTGACACTTTGTAACTGAAACATATTTTGTGACATCGGGGTGGGTAATAGGCAGGAAACCTTAAGCCTAGTTTTCGTTTTAACTGATATTCGTCAACAAGGAGTATCATCTGTTTTAAGAAGGCATGTGATAACTGCACATATTCTAACACTGGTTATATGCATGAATCGTTATTCAGAGATAGATTAATGTATACTCTGGAATGTGATTCAAAATGTACATTCATGTATATTTTAATGTACTATGCAGTGAGATTCATGCACGTATAATATCTTAAACTATTTTTAAATGTTACTTATTTGCATAATTTAAACAGTTATTGTCAGATTAGTTCAGATAAATATGCCATTCATAAGCTTAGTCATCAAGCTTAGATCTTTAAATCATTTCAGTTGTATAAAATATGTAATATTAGTATTCCGTGTTGAACATTTGCTAGAATTTAACTGACACCCAATCTACTTTCTGGTTATCGTTTTCTAAGTAAGCTTGGATGTTATCGGATTGGAATGCTAGCTCCATGCTAAACCCTCCTCCTTTACCCGGGCTTGGGACCGGCAGTAACCCTAGGAGAGCTACGGGCGGAGTTACCCAATCTACAGATTATACAATTTAAAGAAAATCTGAATAATAATACTATTATATGTAATATTTGTGTAAATCACATACTATGTATGTAACTGTTTATTTATCATTACATATTCTATTCATTTGTTTCAGTTCAATGACGCAATCAAAGCTAATGTTACTAAGTTGATTTAACAAATGCATTATTTTAAAATAAATAAATAATTTTTTGCAATAAAATTACAATTGAATATTTTAGTGTTTAATGCCAAAGTTGTTAAATGACAGGTATTCATCATCACTTCAGTGTTACTAATTCTTATGACGTTTATTTGCAATGTAAATGACTCAATTGAATAATTCTCACAGATTAAATAAACCGTCATTAATCCTACACTTAATGAGGTTATTCTCTTGTGACCTATTTATACTGCTGAATTTGTAATCTCTTTAGATTCAATAACTATATATCATATCAGTAATTTCGCCTTCGTTACTAACAAGACCTATACACGCACAACAGTCACCAACTACGCATAAGACCAAAAGATCTGGAACGAAGATGCGACATATATATATATATATTTGAACCGAAAGAATCCAGCGTCACAAATTGTGCAGTGCGCTAATGTTAAGGTAAATAATGCAGTCCAACATTTCGGTACAAATATCAATAAAGAAAGATACGGTACAAGCATCATAGTGCTAGGAGTAACACTGGCCTCTCCTTATCCAAATATGCAGAAATGGTCAAGTGAACAAGTTAATATATTTGTTTGTAGTAATATTAAAGACTTAACATAAATAACAAAAGTTTGAAAATCAGTAATCTTTCAGAAAGTATCATTTAGATTGAATTAAATTTAAAAAGTTCAACTGTTCGGTTTTTCCGATGTAATTCATAAGTGAAAACCTTCTCTAATTTTCTGCGACAATAAAACAAGTCACAAGAACAACCTTCATACACAGGTTGTAACATAACACTATGCTATGAAAACTCATCTTTGTAGAAACTATGCGCCTATACTACAAGACTTCTGGATAGCTTAACAAATTATTATTTGGTTCTACATTACTAAATTAACATTAATTAGTGGAAAAAATAAAGTCACAGGTTTTACGACCTCTATCTTTGCAAACCATACATTGTAGATTTCCGATTGTTGAAAGAAATAAGTTATGAGATTATTATTCACGATAAATATGGAGTCAACTCACCTCGTATGCGTTTTACTGATTCTTTACTATTTCCCTTGACGCTCCGCTACCTACTACTTATTAATGACCTTATGAATAGCATCCACCACACTATGATCCAAATTTTCAGTCCAGGATTATGAAAACTCAAGTAGATTTATACGTTTCAGGTCAACTTTTAATTTCTTCTGTATATTGGCAGTAACCTTTGATGACAAATGTCGTAAATAATTTTATCATCGTATATTTCACCTCGATAAGGCTTGATTTTGCTGATAATTGCATCACGACTGTATTATGCTAACATTGTTTTGCACATGGCTTTTACTTGAAATTCATCCCTAAAAACAAAGGACCTCGGAATAAAGTGTAACTCTCATGCCTGTATTCACATAATAACTTTTGGTGATTTATGGTTTAATTAAACTATTTGATAAATATGAAACCATTAATAAGAAGTCGGGTAATACTACTGAGCTTATGTAGAGCAATCTGAAGACCTCGGGTTGGCTTCCCTGATGCAACCAACAGTAAACACTTCTGAGCTTCACACAAGGTCAAATAACCCTAACATTTTTCACTTGTTTTCAGTGGCACACAACCTAGATCACTAGCTGCTGAATCCATCCAACAACAAGTTACCAATCGTCATAAAATCATTCCAACGCATTTATAACTATCCGCTTACTAATGATTAGCGTCAAAATGTCCTTGAAATTCTAGTGGAATGTTACAAATGGTAAAATTCAAATATATTATCAATGGGACAGATATAATTTTTGACACTAAATAACTATGATGCCATGTGGCAAAGTTGTTGAATTGGGATTCTTACCGTTCGTAGGTAGTCTGCCAAGTTAGTAGTGATGGTTGATCATTCACAGAGACGCCTAAAAGTTTTGCTTTCGATTGTGTTAGAGTCTAGATTGTAAAGTGCTGAGGATTACCATACTTGGTTGAAACAACTGTACAGTTTTCCATGGTCTTCATTTGTGCCCAACTAAGATTATCCTGTGATAAATGCAAACAACTCGTCAAGCACCAATATCCTCAAAACTACTTCACTAAATTAGCTAATTACAAATGCAAATTAAAAGTATCATTTAGTATTCAATAAATGTACTGAATGAGTTACCTCCCTGATAATGATATATTTGTAATAATAAAATTCTATCTAATATAATAGCAATATAAATTGACCGCTCTAGCCGACAATTCAGAAATGCACTAAACTGTAATCCTAATATGAATGGAGTAAATTAAGAGGCAACTGTAGTGTTTATAGACAAAGGAAGTAACAATAATTCTAAACAGACTGGTAATATAAATAAACCAAAGTGTTTAGAAAAGAATGTGTAGAAAAATAAATATTATATATATTATATATACTATATATATATATATATAATATATATATATAATATATATATATTATATATATATATATATTATATATATATTATATATATATTATATTATATATATATTATATATATATATTATATATATAATATTATATAATAATACAAAGTTAGACAATGAATACAAAGAAATGTACTTCGGTTGTAAATCAGAATTAGTTATACTACTGAGTTAAAATACTCAGTATTTAGTATCTATCACAAGCTTATATCATTGACAACAAGGGATCATTGAACAGCTACTACTGTGTTTAGTAAGTTGCAGAAGTCTCTACAAGCCCGAAGGACATTTATGATAATATAAATAATTCGTGACGGGTGGAGTTTAGACTTGTCGGATGTGAGATAGTTATCACCAATGACAATGGATGATCGTCGCGCTATATATATATCACAAATTGATGGAAGTGGGAATTCTACCATTGGATGCCCACCCAGTGGTGCAGATGGTTAGGCGTTCGCGTCAACCTGAAGCCCCTGGTGCGGAATCTGAGGTGCGCACTTCTGAGGAGTTCCACACTAGAACTAAAAAGCTGTTCAGTGCTCCCTGATTTTCAACGGTACCCTGCCAACATCAGTCTGTGATATACTCAATCAAATATAATATGCCCTGGAAAATATGTACTTTATATCATGAGTAAACGGTTTGTTTTCAACGATTTACGTGAAAAGCGAGCTCCAACTAAAACCAAATGTATATTAGGAAAGAAAATCATATGCAAATTTACAAATTGTCATTTAATTAAGAAATTGAATCTTGAGATTATTAATAATTTGCTAAAATTAACAAAACACTTATGGATAATTAGGATGAACTTGTATATTCCGGTTGATTTGTTATATACCGAATCCCACTGTGAACATCAATATTCGGATGCAGGTGCATCCAACCGTTGAATACCAAATAGAATGAAACGCATGCCCTGGATTCCACTTGCCAGTCATAATCTGACTTATGTAATACTTGTAAATAATTCGCTATATCGAGGCAATCCGCTCAGGATGCACATATAGCAACAATGACTGACCAGCTTTAGTCCATAACAAGTCAACGGGAATAAACAAGTTCATCCTAATACCTATGTGCCCGTTGAACAAGTGTGACTGTCTCAACACAGTGGTCTAGTGGTGAACGCTGCAGCTTTCGACACAAAACGGAATGAGTTCGAATCGCAATAGGAACATCAACATTCGGATGTAGGTACATCCAACGGACGAGTCCCAAATAGGACCAAACTCGTATTCTGAATTCCACTTGCCAGTCACAATTTAACTTAAATACCACTAACACCTATATAAAAACGTATATCCATAACGATTTCCATGATAATAAAATAATAAGCATCAAGAATATATGAAAACAGCAGTACTAAATTCATATAAACCGATTGTCTATTCGGGACCTCAAATGTTTGTAATTTTAATTGAAAATTCAACATCATATTCCAAATTATTTACTGCGATCATCAAACGCAACTGATGAGAACCTAACGAAATAAAGTGAATTCATCTTATTCTGCATAAATATTTGTTCTTGCTGTACTGAAAATGGGCTTATTCTGAATACACAGAACACACAGCAGCCAAATCTAAAACGTATGGAGTCTGTCTAATACCTCCTGTTATCTACCACTTATATTACCAAGTAATGCTTTTGTGGTATTCAGAGATGATGCCGAATGATTATACTCTATAAGTCAGTAATTTCGGATGACGTTGCCGTCTCCTTGAAAATTTACGTTTTAAATACAAGACAAATTTTTCTGAAACGCACACGAAAAATAACTTGATTGACTAGTCAGCGTCGAATGAAATGGTCTGTAACTAGATTGTTAGAAATAAACTTTTGTCCTGTGTTTATTCAGCACTCAAAGGCTTTAAATTTATGAAATAAAACTAATTTTTAAGATGCTGACTAAAAATTCTAGTGTTACACATATCAAATGATATGCATTTTGTAGGTGCAGTGTTCGAGTGGAAAATGAATCTTATTCGAAAACTGATTCCCAAACTCATAATTTGATTGAATATGTCACAGATTGATGCTGGCAAGATACCATTGAAAACCAGGGAGTACTTGACAGCTGTTTCGTTCTAGTGTGGAACTCCTCAACAATGCACATCCCAGATTCCCCATCATTTATAGTTGTTAATAAACAGAATAAGAGATAAATAATGTTACACTTAAATAAAGGAATAAAAACTAATGTAATGTTTATAACATACTTAATAAGTTGATTCACATTTATTACTGACTATTTTTTATAGGTCAGTAGTATATCTTATCAACTTATGAAGTTTGATGCAGATAAAACTACTCATCTACAATTCTATCTACAAGTGTGTAACGTAAAACAATATTCAAGATTTGCTGTATATTTATTTTATGGTTGAATACAGTCAACCGTATTAACTGATTAAATCATGATTTCTACTTTAACTATTTAATTAGCGAGTAGTAGTATAGTATCATAGATACATTTTGATGTACAATGCTTTCTTTCTCTTGATATAATCCATATCACTATAAAGCTAGCGTGATGTGCATATCACCGTGCATTCCATCTGTTTAGTAAATTTAAACCGTATCCTGGAGAGATAATCACTTCCAAAACCTAACAAAGAGATTTACGGTAGATAGGTCTGCGAACCTCTCGCCGGTTTTCTTCCAATTAATGTCGTCCTATGATATCCTCTTATCCAGTGTTGTCTATTCCAACCTTGGAGTTTAGCTCTCCCATTAGAATAATCATGCCCTTGCCTGCCCATTTCGTTACAAAAGCGAGTGTTGACAATTTCACGAAGATATCAAATAGTACGTAGTGAAACTTCTAAATATCGTAGCAACAATACAAGGTAACAAGAAAGTATAAGAATTACTAAACTTCATGTCATACAAAATGAAACAGTCTTTGGTTGAATAGTTGTTGCTAACAAAATTAAATTTTTACTATGGAGTATCGTCAACATAATCGGATTAAAATTTTCAAATGATGTGATATTGTTTATTTTTGATTGTTTGCTGCATACACATATTGAAGTCGATGACATACGAGAATAATTTGGACTTTACCAAGTAATAAAACCGATCGTAGAAATAAAGAGATTTAGGTTACCGTATCGCCTACTCACTGAACATATACACTGATACAAAAAATATATTTATTGACTTTGTGCTGTTTTATACAACAAATCACCATGAATCACAATATATATAAACTATCAAAAATTAAAACTGTTAATAATAACGCCTGTAACAACCTGTTATATAATCATCACAAGAAATACATATGGTAATCTGAACTGTACTGTAACTTCAACAAGAAATATTAGTGAAGCTAAACTTTGCTGGCGAATTTGAGACAGCCAAGGAAAATCAAGGTAATTGTTTCAAGGTCGTGCGCTTAGTCTAGCTTAAAATGCTCACATTGGATCGATTGAATGGAATTTTCTACGAGGATGCTATTATTAGTGATCTACAAGCTGTAGGATTACTTCGTAGAGAAGCGATTCGTGATTGTGGACTCAATATGATTCAAGCACCATCCACGGATACTCGAGATGGAGTGATCTTTCGTTGCAATAGTTGCTAGCAGAATACATCAATAAGAACAGGTAACTTTTTTGTTAAGTCTAGATTGACACTCAGCAAATCTACATGTTAGTTGTATTGTGGGTTATGCAGTTTAGGATTTTGACTACTACCTACTAGTACGTTATGACTATGAATTATTGATGCTGTTTACGTCGATGCATGTGCCTTCTGTTGATTTATGTGTTAGAAAACATTGATTCACAACATATATAAATTCTGACTAATTGCATTTTATTAATTTCGAATTGCTATTTAGACAATCATGTCCCCCTAAATAGGATGGTTCCCAACTATAAGTATAATGGTCAAAGAATGTAGTGCATGAACGATGCAGATTCAACCCGGATTCAACATTAGCCCCAATACTTTCAAATACTGACAAAGTCCAAAAATCTTTATATTTAAATCACATTGTCATTTTTTTCAATTGTTTATTTAACAACAGTCCGTTGTGAATGCTTCATTAAAGTAAACAATTAACATGTAAACAATATTGTTTGAAGTGAAATGTTTTTCAATGCAAACTATATTTATAGGTAGAATGTTAAAAACACTTGTTACATAAACAATCCTCTATGATGTAATAAATGTAAAAGTTTACATAAAAAAAGTATGAATACTGTCACTTGTTACTATAAATGCATAAATGTATTGTTAATTTGACATAGATTTCTTTTCTATCTCTCTCCTTATCCCTCTCCCTCCTTCACTCTTTTCACTTTTACTTTAATGTATGTTGTTTTGTAATAATCTCATTGTAAAATGAATTAATTGTTGTTTAAAACATCATCTTAAAATAATACAATAAAATGTTTAACATGTTTATAAGTTAATTATCATGGGATGTAAATCAAAGTTAATATAAATAAACATTTTATTTAAATAATTTCATTCTAAAACATTATTAACTTGAAGTAAAATTGATGTTTTATAAAAGTATTGAAATCTTATTAATGACATTTATCATTTCAGGTAATTACATATGTTACGATTATAATTTTCTATTACATAAAATGTAAATTATATTAGACTAGTAATTAAAGATTACTTACTTACTTATGCCCGTTACTCCTCGCTGAGGAGCATAGGCCGCTCACCAGGATTCTCCATTTTACTCTGTCCTCAGCAATCCTTTCCAATTGTTTCTAGTTGCTGCTCATCCTTTTAATGTCTGCTTCCAATTCTTGACACAGAGTGTTCTTTGGCCTTCCTCTTTTCCGTTTCCCAAAAGGATTCCATGTTAATGCTTGTCTCGTGATGCAGTCTGATGGTTTCCTCAATATATGTCCTATCTATTTCCAACGTCTTTTTCTAATTTCCTCTTCAAATGGAAGTTGGTTTGTCCTCTCCCATAGTAAGCTGCTGCTGATAGTTTCCGACCAACAGACATTCAGTATCTTGCGTAGGTAGTTGTTTATAAATACTTGTATCCGTCTGATGATGTTTGCAGTAATTCTTCAAGTTTCAGCTCCATACAGCAGGACTGTCTTCACGTTCGAATTGAAGAGTCTGACTTTGAGGTTGGTTGATATTTGTTTTGAGTTCCAAATGTTTTTCAACTGTAGGAATGCTGCCCTGGCTTTGCCAATCCTTGTCTTTACATCTGCATCGGACCCTCCTTGTTCATCGATGATGCTCCCCAGATATGTGAAAGTATTCACTTCTTCCAGAGTTTCTCCATCAAGTTGAATTTGGTTGGTGCTCCTTGTGTTGTATTTAAGAATCTTGCTCTTTCCCTTATGTATGTTCAAGTCTACTGATGCTGAAGTTGCTGCTACACTGGTTGTCTTTGCTTGCATCTGTTGGTGTGTATGTGCTAGTAGAGCTAGATCATCCGCAAAGTCCAATTCATCGAGTTGTATCCTACTTGTCCATTGAATTCCGTACATTCCCTCAGATGTGTAGGTCTTCATGATCCAATTAGAGATTACTAATATATAAATGTAGTCTACTCTACATGATTGACATCACTATCTATAATACATATAGTAGATAAGTTATCACTAGAAGAGATGTTTAATAAAATTATATTTTACGAGCATAAATGTTTATTGCAAATTAATCATTTCTAGTAAATGTTGTTGTGTAAAGAAAATAGTGTGAATCAACCACAGATAAATGTACTAAATGACAATATTCTCATGTTTAACTCATGATTTGTCTGCAAACACTAATGAATACGATGAAATTGGCTATTTCAGGTATAGACAAATGTTACTTTTATGAGTTAATATCTCTTTAATTCAAAATGTATGATACTGGAACAAAACGTTGAGATTTGCAGCGTTTTTTTTAAGAGGTCTCATTAATATGATTCACCTTTGAAGTGATTTCACAAATTAGTCTAAACTAAACAACCAGCGATTATGAGGAAACACTGAACAGCCGTTTCGTTATAGTATGAGACTCTTTAGTAGTGCATATTCACGACCTAAGCGTGGCCGGAACTCAGGAATTTCTGGCTCTGGAGTGGATGCCTTACCATTAAACTACTAAGCTGATTCTCGGCGATTTATAAACTTAACGTAGTCACTTTGCTATATATTTGTGCGACGTCATCCACTTCTATCGGTGGGTACCTAACTCACACCACACATGGCTGAACTTTACTGGCCAAGTATTTTCATAAGAGTTTTGAGAATTATTTCAAGAAGTTGTCCATTAGTGAGATGATATTAGCTTTATTTACTGATGCATAATGATCAAGAACATAAAATTAGGCAGAATAGCATGAATTAATTTTACTTCGTCAGTTTTTCGTCAACTGCATACGACCTACAATATTATACTTGAAAATCAACAAACTTTATAAATGAAACGGTTCAAAAATCAGTACGTTTTATCACTGAGAAACAAATTTTCAAGTGAATATAGTTGAAAAGGTGATGCATTTAAATGAAATAAGCAAATGAAGATTCTACAGTATCAAACGGATGAGTTAATCAATTACGTTAAATGCTAACTAAACAAGATGAACTGCAAACAGTCAACAATAACCTCAATTTAAATCATTCACTAATAAACTTACGAGAACTAAATTGATGTATTAAGTAAAGTGTTAACGAACAGAGAGAATGATTACGAAAAATGATGTAATAAAATGAGTCGTACCTAATAGTATCAGGTAAGAATCACAACTGTATATTTCTGAATGCATAAATCTGGTTTGGGACTAAGTAAATTTAACAAGACTAGATTTTAGCCGTGTATTAACTAAATATCCTATGTCAGTCAAACAACTTACTATCGTATTATCCAGCGTTTTACATCTATTTGATAAAAGGTTTATGGGTATATGTGATTGGAATTAAACTTGGATCCTTTTATCTACTTTGTCATGAAATGAATGAAAATTATGTCATGTTTAACTAATGATTTATTTCTAAACATCTATAAACACCTTTTATATGTTTTTTATTGAATAGTTACACTTTCTCCAGTGAAAAATCCTTCTGGTACGTTTTTTAAGAGTTTATGTATTAAATAGTGTAAAAAAGTACATTTTAATGAATATGGTAGCAATAGTCTCCATGTTATTTTCAGTTCTTAATATAAAATCAATAGAGTAGCTTTCATAAATGCGGGATATCAGAGTGGTCATAAGTTAAAGTATGTACTAATACTATCTCGGATAGTAGGATAACTTAAAGTATTATCTCCTTTGTAGGCATCAACCTTGTGAACAGGTTCCTATTATATGTTTTGACTAGTGTGTAGTCATAATAATAAAAATATTTATTTATAATTTAGCCAAATATTATATAGAATTTATATAAAACAATCTTATGTAATTCCTAATTACAGTTTACTTTGTCGAAATGAAAACTAATGCTATATTCAAATGACGATTAAATTACCTCATAATCATGATCATGTGAAACACATTGAAAGATTAACTCCTGAGAGGGATTACCTCGATAGAAGTTACAAATTATACTGACAGATATAAAAGGCATCCCATTAACACTATGCTAATTAGTACAGCAGTTCAATGAAGATGAACAAACAACTACACTCAATCAGTTTTAAGTTAGAAGAAAGTATCATTTAGCAAACTTCATAAAGTTTTGTAAATGTTTACATCCACTAACAAATATGCTACAATTTCATTTTATGAAAGAATTACATTTTATGCTTTATATGCTTGATTCATTTAGCTTAGTACTTAATGAATAATTATGTAATTAAAAAGTTCTCTCAATCATTTAACAAACAATTTTAAAAGGTATAAGAATTTTTTTGTAATGAGATATGTGATAAAGAAGAACACATTTGAATGATACTTAATCCCCTAAAAAATAAGTCTTATCTTTGGTTCTAGTCCATTTAATAGTTATATCATTTCCTGAAGCTTTGAACATGCCAACAATTCAGATGATCATATTCATACTATTATATATTACAAATACATAATACTGACGAATAATAACTTATTAATAATGATATTTAGGTGGTAGTAGTAGTAGTAGTAGAGGTAAGTGAATCCAATCAAACTTCTCTTTACTCTGAACAGAATTAATTACTGTGATGTTATGGTTAGATTAACTATACACTATGAAACTCATATTGACTGTGAACTTTATTTAAGTGAAAATTCAATATGTTTTGTTCACTTGAATATTTCTTACTGTAACTTCTATAAAATGTGATGTTCATAGATTAAATATGTTAGTTTGTATGTATTAGGTTAATTACAATCATATAGATGTTACTATTAGATTGATTTGTCACTCAGTAGTGATGAATATGATACACGATAAGTTCATTTATTTATGGTGATCGAATTCTAACAATGGAGTTATAATATGACTATTAGACTAATTAACATAACATTGCTAGTAATATGATGCAAGTGATGATAATTTTAAGGTAATTGTAAAAAAACTGTGAATCACGAATTCTTAATGTTTAATACTTGCATATGCTTAAACTTATACTCCTAAACATAATATCTGTCGGGTAGTTAAGTTAGAAAACGTCTTACTAATGTAAAGACATACAAATTGATAGTTTAGCAATTAGGAACTTCACTAGGTTTAGTCCAAGCAGATATTTTCATGGAGAATATTAAGATCACCAAACTTAAAAAAACAATTAATGAAATGTTATATTATTAGAGTTACGTTAACAAAACTGCTATCGCATTTAATAGTCGGAAATATGCAAACTGATTTGTTGAAGAATTTCAATATGGTTCATGTATTTGTGATATAACCAAGAGAGAATTAGACGATTCAGCGATTAATTTCCAAAAAAGACACGTGAAATAGAGTTTACGTGAACTTTAATAATCTGTTTAGTGAACTAGAAAAAAGCGCTGATCATAGCACTAATCCACATAATGGTAAAGACTTATAGTAGTACTCAAAGTAGTATTTAAAAAATAGCTAACGAGAACCAAAAAACGTTTAAAAGACAATCAGTTTTCACATATTTTCATTGAAAATATTACAAAGCAGTTGAATAACAACCTCGAGAACCGATAACTAACAATATACTTAATTTTTTTCAACTTTGATTAAAGGTGACGACACTCCAGTGGTAATCAAACCAGTGACTGAAACAGCCTTAAGCAGTACGTATCATTCAGCCATACTAATAGTCATGTTCAAAACAATGTGTTCATCATCATAATCACAAATTTATAGGTACCTCTTTCATGTCACTATCAAGTGCACCCATATATTTACATGTATCTGACAGAGCAGTTACACTAGGATAACAGAAAGACTGAAGTACATTCGATTCGAAGGACATATTCCAAAGAATTGTTGACTGGATTATTTAAAACCACTGAATAATGACATCTCAAGACATCTCCTTGACACAGGGCACACAAATAATATTCGAAATCTCTTCAGGTAATTAATAAGCAACTCTTGTGAAATTCTCCATAGCTATTCCAATCAAGCGACTAAAACTAGGTCTATATATTCAACGAGAATCGGTAGTTAGTCTCCTTCTCGTGGTAGTTTCATAATCATTCGATTACATCGTTTAGTTTCTTGCTTGCTTGGATAAAAGAAATATTTCGCTCACTTCGATTACGTCATCTTTAAATTCGTTTAATTTCACAATCTTATTTTTTGACATCGATTGACTGCTACTCATCATTCAGTTATGTCCAATCTTTTGTTATGCGGTCAATTAAACTTTATAACTTCTAACCTCTTTCTGTTACTCTAAAGCTGTCAGTTGCTGCGTATATTTCTAATTGCAACAGTTACTATACAATCCTATAAACTTCACCTAAACCTCCTGTGTAGTTAAACATGTAGTTATTTCTGAATAATACATCTATTAGGTTTCTATTTTATAATCTTAATCTTAAAAATATCCCATGTTGTAACCACTTGATGATAACCAAACGAAATAAAATGAATCCAAGTTATTCTCCTTACTCTTTCTCTCTTCCAACATATATACAAATGAGTGGCAACTATATTTTCCGTAGTAATAATTACCAATCCAATGCAAAACATAAAGAAACCTTAAAGAATCACTCTCATTATAAGCATGTTTGTGTAATTCACATTGTGTACAAATTACATCAAATAAACATGCATACAGCAATATCTTTTGTCTTAGCAAAAACCATTCTATGTTTAAATTACAGTAGATATTATCTATTTAACTATTAATTTTCTTGATTATGAAGTTAATAAAGTTAACCAGATGTATGTTAATTACAAAATACAATTAATTTCTTTTCAGGTACAACTACAAGTAGCACTCCAGGTAACAACACTTACCTTGTTTCCTTTAATATATACACATTGGTGAATATATTTTAAATAATCATTGTAATGACATTTAAAATGAAGTAAATTTGATTAGAAGACATATCGTCACAAATAGTAAATATCTACTTTAAATTAAGAAATTTACAAAATGAAAGATTAATGTTAAGAATGTAAAAACGTGATGAACCACTAATTAGTAATATCAGTTCGTGATATCAAAAATTGAAATTAACAGTTAACTATCTCTACAAACTCCCCTAATTGTAATTAACATGAGCTCACTAATGACTAGATCCTTGAGGTAATTCCTGGAGTTCTAGTGTGAAGACGTGACCGGTAGAGTTCAACCGTGTCGGGTGTGAGGCAGTAAATCACCGATGGCATAGAGGAGGTCGTGCAACGTATCACGAATTGACTGAATTTGAAATATCAACCGTTAAGAGCCGACTCAGTGGTCCAGTGGTAAAGTGCTTGCCGCGGAGCCACAAGGTCTTTGGTTCGATCCCCGACGGGATCGTGGATGCGCACCGCTTAGGAGTCCCATACTAGGACGAAACAGCTGTCCAGTGCTTCTAGGTGATCAATGGTTGTCTGATTCAGATCAATTCGGGATATCAAAAATTGAAATTAACAGTAAGCTATCTCTACAAACTCCCCTAATTGTAATTAGTAATTTCTAAAGAATTCACCAACTACATCATTTACAACTTCATCTACAAAATAAGTTTCTATTGGTCTCATTTTCAAACATAAGCAAATTACTATCAATTTGAGAATATAAATAATGTAGCATTGAAAATATTCTATGTATCAATTCACAATGATAGTAACAGTAAAGTATCAAATAAGTAATGATAATAACTAGGACTACTAGAACATTAGATCATCATGTAAAGTTTGTCGCAAGTGATTAATGTTATTTTTGTTCTGTAATTCTAGTTAGTAATACTTATCATTATATTTACTCATGTTCAATAGAGCTATATATTTATACATTTGTAAAAACAGTTGTTTTTAGGATGAACTGATATATTCCCGTTGATTTGTTATAGACTGAAGCTTGTCAGTCACTGTTGCTATATGTTCATCCTGAGTGGATTGCCTCGATATACCGAATTTTTCACGAGTATTATATCATAAACATTGGGATGCAGGTACATCTAGCCGATCAGTCCCAAATAGGATGAAACGAGCGTCCTGGATTCCACTTGCCAGTCACATCCAACTTATATATAACATTAAATATATCACAGATTGATGTTGACAGAGTACCATTTAAAACCAGGTAGCATTGGACAGCTGTTTCATTCTAGTATGGAACTCCTCAGTAGTGCCCACCCCAGGTTTTGATATTCAGTCAAATAAAATAACCAATCTCCACAAAAATAATCATCCCAATTGAATTATATAAAACATTCTTAATTCAACTTTGATAAAAATTGTTGAATATAAACTCCTCTGCGTAACTGTACTTGATAAATTAGTAGATGTTGTTAGATAACAAAGAGAATCTGTAAATAAGCATACTTAATGATTCATATTTGTGTTTAATAACAATAATCTAATTAGCTATTACCAATCAAACGAGGTTGTGTGATTAACATAACATTCATCCAACTTTGCTTTTTTTGTCATCCAATGCCCACATTATCAACTAACTTAAAAATAGCATTATTAAAAGAATAGAAATAAGTAAATTGGTAACAATAGTGTATGCATTAGTATTTATTACTTTTATGGAGATGCACGATATCAATAGTTACACTATTCCACGTGATGATCGAAATAAATGGCTGGAGACACTAGGCGATATGGCTCAGAATCAGTCACAGTGTCGCAAGTGTATTCACTCTCTAACCTCATCTAAATCTTGAATTCTATTGTTTCTGGACATCTTTACTTACTCTTCTTTCTTGTATTCTGTCTATACGTTACCTCAATAATTTCGTAGAGCTAGTGTGGTATGGCAACTTGAACCTACGGTGTTTGTGCCCGGTTCTATGTTGCTGGTGATGATGATGATGATGAATGTCTCTGGCTGAAAATAAGTTCAAACTACACTAAGCCTAAAATGTATTCGATAATCACTGTTGTTCTAATATACATTACTTTATTCACTGAATGCAAAAATAAACATGTAACAGAAAGAATTTTGTATGCATGTAGTTTATTTTGGGATAATTTTTAAAATGTATCCAAAATTTTCATCTCAGCTCAAACAACAAGTAAGCAAATATAATTGTACTTTATTTGACTTGTATAAATATATAAAATGAAAAATTGTTTGTATGATTCCACGATGATTCTTCGATTGCATTAGACGTAACACGGCTCTGCTCACTACAAACAAACTAATTGAACCATCTCTTAGTACAACAATCTAATACGACTTACAATAACAATAAATATAGTATGAGATAAAAACAAGGCACTGTCAGAAACATACAAAATATATATCACAATAGAATATTCTATTAAAATATAAATATCAACTAAGATTAACTTCATCAATTGATTAATCATACTTTCGTAGGCTAAATGTATCATACCCTCTGCCGTGCTTTGATTAAATCAAAAATTGCTTTCTGTTTAATTATTTTGCTTTATGGTATTTCAATAATCATTACTCTAATTGTTAAACCGTAAATGTATTTCACAGTAAATTTCCCACATATACACCCCATAATCACAATGACTTTCATAAGAAATAAACATATTCACTAGTTACAACTCATTGGAGACAATGACTGATATCCTAGTTTAGGTGATTTTAATTATTGATTTTCAAAAGTAACCATATTATAAACTGAATTTAATTTTAACTGGATGTTGTGGAGACTGTTGATTGTTAATCTGATATCACAAATTGATCTGAATTAGACAATTATTGATCATCAAGAAACACTGGATCAATGTTACTTTCTAGGATGAGACTCCTTAATTTGATAAAAACATTGATAGTAATAGCATTTAAGTTTCGTAATTTAGAAAATCCTGTTTATTCTTTTTATCTTAGGAGAACAAAGGAGTACGTGATTTCATTTGGATTGTATATAATATTTTTGAATATATTCCCAGAGATGTTAGTGTCACATAGATGCTTCAATTGATAATTTACTTCAATTAAAGATTATTAGAGTAGTAAAGTCGTTGAAGCTAAAGTAACAAGTATCAGCATTTACTTGAATAAGCATATACGCTAAATGATATCTTAAGACCGTTGATATACGAAGTGACATGTTTTCGTGATATTCATTACTGCATTCTTTAAAAATCTATAAATCTCTCTTGATAGGTTGCATTAACAGTATGTGAATTCACTTAATATCTGTGTTTTTTTGTTTACTCATATTCATGGAAATGGAATTATTACATAAGACGTCTTGATTTACCTCACTAATAAACTGAATATAATCAAGTACAAATAAATTTCTCATTAAATGTATTATGACTAATGAAGATATAAAAAGGGGATTTAGTGCAGAACTGTTGAAATTTTTATATTCTCTACCAGAATATTTACTAGTTCATGAAGAAGTTCAGTATTATTGAATCATTTTGATTAAGCCATCTTAATAAGCACAGAACTATTTGTCAATAGATTAGATGATATTTGATATTCCATATTATTAAAGCACTTTTACAGTACATGATGTATATAACTATATTAGTGAAAATAGCAAATACATCCTAAGAGTAAAATAGAAGTCTTGTTGTTCAAACATTTATGCAAATATCATCAAGTTAATATCATATCTGTATTTTAATCTTTTAAAGAATGCGTTGGGTGTAAGTTAACTGAAGTTAATCTGTTATTATCGTATACATTTTATCATTAAATTTACTTTTATTATTCTAACATAATAGTTTACATTCGTACCAGAGAAACTAGTCAACATCATCCGGAACTCTTACGACGGAACACAGTGCAAAATTGTGCATGGAGGACAACTGACAAACGCATTCCCAGTGAGAACCGGAGTCAGACAAGGTTGCCTGCTCTCGCCTATTCTCTTACTCCTAGTGGTTCACTGGATCATGAAGACCTACACATCTGAGGGAATGTACGGAATTCAATAGACAAGTAGGATACAACTCGATGATTTGGATTTTGCGGATGATCTAGCTCTACTAGCACATACACACCAATAGATGCAAGCAAAGACAACCAGTGTAGCAGCAACTTCAGCATCAGTAGACTTGAACATACATAAGGGAAAGAGCAAGATTCTTAAATACAACACAGGGAGCACCAACCCAATTCAACTTGATGGAGAAACTCTGGAAGAAGTGAATACTTTCACATATCTGGGGAGCATCATCGATGAACAAGGAGGGTCCGATGCAGATGTAAAGACAAGGATTGGCAAAGCCAGGGCAGCATTCCTACAGTTGAAAAACATTTGGAACTCAAAACAAATATCAACCAACCTCAAAGTCAGACTCTTCAATTCGAACATGAAGACAATCCTGCTGTATGGAGCTGAAACTTGAAGAATTACTGCAAACATCATCAGACGGATACAAGTATTTATAAACAACTGCCTACACAAGATACTGAATGTCCATTGGCCGGAAACCATCAGCAACAGCTTACTATGATAGAGGACAAACCAACTTCCATTTGAAGAGGAAATTAGAAAAAGACGTTGGAAATAGATAGGACATACATTGAGGAAACCATAAGACTGCATCACGAGACAAGCATTAACATGGAATCCTGTTGGGAAACGGAAAAGAGGAAGGCCAAAAGAGCACGCTGCGGCGAGAATTGGAAGCAGACATTAAGAGGATGAGCAGCAATTGGAAACAATTGGAAAGGATTGCTGAGGACAGAGTAAAATGGAGAATCCTGGTGAGCGGCCTATGCTCCTCAGCGAGGAGTAACGGGCATAAGTAAGTAAGTAAGTAAGTTCACATTAAAAACGTTTAGCATAATACTATAGGGTACATCCAGCCGATGAGTCCCAAATAGGACGAAACACACGTCCTGGATTGCACTTGCTAGTCACAATCTAACTTATGTAATACTATAGGGTATTGTTTCATTCATAGAAGAGTTTCAGTAAACTCAGTATACATTCTTATTTCCTGTCTTAAACATTATATTTGATCAGATTTCCATAGTATACACGAAAACACTGTAGTTTAAAAACAAATAAAAACGTTCAGTAAATTATATTTAATTGAAACATTTAATCAAAACGGTAACATTAAACATCTTTCTATATCAAATAATTTGTTTGATATTAATCTATTCAATAAAATTAACATTTATTTCAATCTTAGGCTGTGAACTAGGTATGTTACTATACATGAATGTGATATATTTCAATACATGTATTCTCAATTTTGATTGATTTTGAATTAGCTTACATAATGGAACTTAATTAATAGATATGTGTTATGACGTGAAAAATGAAAGATAGAGAGAGAGGATGGATGGAGGGGATGATTTGGTTGGTGGACGCGAACACCAATATGATGCGTGCCTGGTTGAGAATGTGTGATTGACCTAAGCTCACTCACCCCCCCCCAGGCCGACAATACGACAACCAGAATTGAGAACAGGAAAACGGAGAGACCGAGAACTGAGCACCGAGAACGTATTATATTTTAATCATGCCTTTATATACACATACAATCAGACCACTCAGCAAACCAATCATAAATCTAACATTGATACAGAACAAAAGAAATAGTGGCAGTGAATGGGGAGAACTTGTACACAATTAAGTAAACGTAGTTCAAAGTAACAAACAATACGCAAAGAATAAATATACTAAATGAGAGAACCGGGCAAGGGAAATCTAACAGTCATAGAAATAAGATGATTACATCACTCATGAATAAAATAACGAGAATAGTCCCCCAAAATACAGTTCTAAAAGTTCGTTACTTTTCTTTAATCGCCCGGCGTAACAATATCAGATATTGTTGAATAATTAATTTATTTGTAATAAAATAAATAGAAAAGACAAAATACTGATGAAGTGCTCACAGTTATTATCGAAATCGTAACTGATAGATTCACTGTTGTTTTATTCATTCCATAGCAAGTATTCAATTATTTACATATTCAACTTAAGGCGCTGTAAGATGTTATATGTAGGTTATATATGTACATATAACTTCATAATCGTAGACAATTGAAAATTTCATAATATCGTTTCAGGCAATAAGACTTTACCAGTGTAGTGATTAAATCATCTAACTAAAAGTAACAGTTGATTGAGTAGGGGTAGTTAATAAAAAATTCAACTACTATGACAATTTTACATTTTTCCCGTGCAACATAAAGCTTGACAAGTTTAGTATGATGTCAACAGATCTAACGACGGTAACATAACACTTATCATTATTTCTTAAGTTTATTAGTGGAGTTATTCATGGAAATTTCAGATATATACTTGCTTCACTTTTACAACAACAGTGTTAACAGTTTTCTCAATAAACTAAGATAATTAACGGTTACAATAATGAAGACATCTAAAGTTTTCTTTTGTTCTAGTAGATATAATAATGGATTGTAAAATTAATAATAATGATAATAATAATAATAATATTATTATTATTATTACATAAACGTATATCGTTTAACAAAACTGCATTCGATTGGATATATCACAGATTGATGTTGGCAGGATACCATTGGAAACCAGGGAGCATTGGACAACTGTTTCGTTCTAGCGTGGAACTCTTCAGCAGTGCGCACCCCAGATTCCGCACCAGGGGCTTCAGGTTGACGCGAACGCCTAACCATCTGCACCACTGGGTCGGCATGCAATGGTAGAATTCCCACTTCCATCCAATCAAATAAAATAACCAATCTCCACAAAAATAACAATCCCAATAAAACTGTATTCATTTCAAAATATTTAGCATATAACGGATGTAAGTGAATTATATTTCATCAAATTTCTCCAAATACATCTGTCCATATTATATTTTAACTTTTGGTTTTTGTAATATGAATTAAAATGTTCAATTACCTTACAATTAAACTAATGCATTGCATAATTATTCATTTTTACTATTAGTACTATAAACAATTTATATATGAATGTTTTGATTACATGTTAATTTAGGTTGAACTTGTATATTCCCGTTGATTTGTTATAGACTGAAGCTAGTCAGCCTCTGTTGCTATATATGCAACATTGGATGTAGGTACATCCAACTGATGAGTCCCAAATAGGACGAAACGGTCGACTCGGATTCCATTTGCCAGTCACAATCCAACTTAAGTAATACATGTTAATTTGTTTACATTTTATAGACCCAAATAGTAAGTTCAATCTTCTTGTATAATACTCTAATTAACTATTTCATTGATCATCATTTTAACTATAAATAAATTTAAGAGCCCATTTTTAGGAACAAATATGAATATAATTTAGGTCTAAACTTATTCATTAATTAAATACCATGACGATTAATAATCTATATTTTCTATTGAAATCTTACAATTACTTACAGCACCATGCAATTTATGTAAGTGAATTACAGATAATTTGATATTAAATTACTAAACTAAGACAAAACATTTCAATAAACAGTTCCATTAATATTAAATTCTAAACACTTGTAAACACACTTCTAGGGAGTTCCATGTGAGAATAAAACAGTTGTTCAGTATTGTCTAGTTCTCATTATTACCCTACCAACATCGATCTATGACGACATCAATCATTTAAAACTTAAATTTGAACTGACATATATCATTCAGTAAATTTGCCAATAATTTATTTGTAATAAAATAAATAGAAAAGACAAAATACTGATGAAGTGCTCACAGTTATTATCGAAATCGTAACTGATAGATTCACTGTTGTTTTATTCATTCCATAGCAAGTATTCAATTATTTACATATTCAACTTAAGGCGCTGTAAGATGTTATATGTAGGTATATATGTACATATAACTTCATAATCGTAGACAATTGAAATTTCATAATATCGTTTCAGGCAATAAGACTTTACCAGTGTAGTGATTAAATCATCTAACTAAAAGTAACAGTTGATTGAGTAGGGGTAGTTAATAAAAAATTCAACTACTATGACAATTTTACATTTTTCCCGTGCAACATAAAGCTTGACAAGTTTAGTATGATGTCAACAGATCTAACGACGGTAACATAACACTTATCATTATTTCTTAAGTTTATTAGTGGAGTTATTCATGGAAATTTCAGATATATACTTGCTCACTTTTACAACAACAGTGTTAACAGTTTTCTCAATAAACTAAGATAATAACGGTTACACTAATGAAGACATCTAAAGTTTTCTTTTGTTCTAGTAGATATAATAATGGATTGTAAAATTAATAATAATGATAATAATAATAATAATATTATTATTATTATTACATAAACGTATATCGTTTAACAAAACTGCATTCGATTGGATATATCACAGATTGATGTTGGCAGGATACCATTGGAAACCAGGGAGCATTGGACAACTGTTTCGTTCTAGCGTGGAACTCTTCAGCAGTGCGCACCCCAGATTCCGCACCAGGGGCTTCAGGTTGACGCGAACGCCTAACCATCTGCACCACTGGGTCGGCATGCAATGGTAGAATTCCCACTTCCATCCAATCAAATAAAATAACCAATCTCCACAAAAATAACAATCCCAATAAAACTGTATTCATTTCAAAATATTTAGCATATAACGGATGTAAGTGAATTATATTTCATCAAATTTCTCCAAATACATCTGTCCATATTATATTTTAACTTTTGGTTTTTGTAATATGAATTAAATGTTCAATTACCTTACAATTAAACTAATGCATTGCATAATTATTCATTTTTACTATTAGTACTATAAACAATTTATATATGAATGTTTTGATTACATGTTAATTTAGGTTGAACTTGTATATTCCCGTTTGATTTGTTATAGACTGAAGCTAGTCAGCCTCTGTTGCTATATATGCAACATGGATGTAGGTACATCCAACTGATGAGTCCCAAATAGGACGAAACGGTCGACTCGGATTCCATTTGCCAGTCACAATCCAACTTAAGTAATTACATGTTAATTTGTTTACATTTAATATATTTTCTATTGAAATCTTACAATTACTTACAGCACCATGCAATTTATGTAAGTGAATTACAGATAATTTGATATTAAATTACTAAACTAAGACAAAACATTTCAATAAAACAGTTCCATTAATATTAAATTCTAAACACTTGTAAACACACTTCTAGGGAGTTCCATGTGAGAATAAAACAGTTGTCAGTATTGTCTAGTTCTCATTATTACCCTACCAACATCGATCTATGACGACATCAATCATTTAAAACTTAAATTTGAACTGACATATATCATTCAGTAAATTTGCCAATAATTTATTTGGTCGATGGATTGATCACTATTGGCTTCATAGAAAGTGTAGTAATTCAGTCTGCATGGTTTACAAAATCCCTACGAATGGATCAACAGATTCGATGACGTTCGTTTGCTTGTCATTAAAGCTGTATTTCACTGATTTCAAACCTTTAATACGAACGATAATATTTAAGGATACATTTAATAAAATTAGTTTATAACAAATTAAACATCACAATCTGCTTCCATTAATAGTAAATACATGATATCGACAGAACAAAGAATCAGTAGGTGGTCACATTACTCCTATAATTTCAAATCTACATTTTTTTTTTCTAATCTTAGATTGTACAGACTGTAAGTAAATTAAAATGAATTCGATTTGTAGGCATAACTTTTGCCTTATTATTCCAGTCAATCTTGCCTCCCTCAACGATTGTTTACATTCACTTCAACTATCCAGTGATTTATATTGTTTTTTCTTGACATATCACTCAGTTATTATATACAAACGGATGTAATTTCCTTCTTGTAATTTAAAGAATTGATTAGTCTGACTATTTAACACAAAATGTATTCATTGTCTCATAGCTTTAACCATAAAAAAAAAAAGTTAAAAATATTTCTGGACATCATTTTTGTGTAATATTTGTCTTTAAAGAACTCATAGATACTAATGCATAAGTGATAGTAACAATTAATGAGCAGAATAAATATAACATCCATTATAACATTGAGATTCTCACTAGTGTTTTAAACCTGTATTCTTACTTACATCAGGTTGTAAAAGAAATGGTAAGAATATCAGATTAATTTTTAGAAAAATAATATTTTCATACAGAACATGTAAATCTCCTTCATCCTGTTTGATAATTGCAACGAGTGAATCTACTACATCATCATACATTAATTTCTATTCCTTATAATTAAAGGGTTTGTAGAGATACTTAACTGTCAATTCGGATATCACGGATTGATCTGAATCAGGCAACGATTGATCACCTGGAAGCACTGGACAGCTGTTTCGTCCTAGTACGAGACCTCATCGAGGATCGAACCCAGAACCTTCTGGCTCCGAAGCGAACGCTTTACCATTGGACTACTGAGTCGGCTCCTAACGGTTGATATTTCCAATTCAATTAATTCGTGATATATATTCTAATTAATCACCAAGAAATTGCCATCATAGTGTTTTTGTGGTTCTGTAATGTTAATTAAATTCTATCAATCAATTTGTAATATAGTTACTAGATTATGCCAAACAGTAATGTCCCAAGTTTGGTCTAGTGACTAGCATTAATTTCCTCATCATTCTACACAATCCTTACTGACTAGTGATTTAGAAACAACAATTATTTATCCATTAATTTTACTAATGATACTTTCAACCATCAGAAGATACTAAACATGTTATATTCATGATTTCTACTATCAATTTTAGATAAATAAACTTAGTTTGTTTCTAATTCTAATATTCAATTTGTTAGTTGAAATTCTCTTTATTAAGTACTAACGTGTAAATTTACAAGTACTTTTTTTTTTCTATCTACATACTGTTTCGTTACAAGATGGTTTTCCAGGTAAATAACATCAAATTGATTGTTTCTTCATAGTGTTCATTATATATTTGACTGAAATATAATATTTATTAAGATTTAAGTAGAAGTATTTTAGATAATATGAATGTACATTTGGTGTATTGTCATTTATCTGAAATTAAAAGGACGCCCCCCACCCCATTTACCGATTGTCTTATTTCATTTGTGAAGTAAACTTTTCATAATTAAAGTATTCAAGAGAAGATATAAATGATAAAGTTATAGTATTACATTCGTTAATAACAATCACAGACACGTTTATGTTTCAAAAATAACCTTAATCCTAAACGCATTCTTGGAATGAAACCTACAAAAAAGATATTTAATTTGAATTGTGACTGTCAAGCGGAATCCAGAACGATAGTTTCGTCCTATTTGAGACTCATCGGTTGGATATACCTGCAGATGTATCTACACAAAAGATAAAATTTTTAATATTCTCGGTCATATATTATAACTATCACATATACAGTGATAACATTTTTATAAATATAATTAGTTTTAAAGCAATTTGTCCCTTTGATAAATTTTGATAATGCAATAAGAGGACGAAGTTTATCAGAGCTATGTGATATACTTGCGCATTATATATCGAACAATCTGATCACACATACACTTGTTAAGGCATTTATATCATATTAGTTTATCCTGTGAAGAGGAGAATAATAACCAACTCCTTTTCCTGGATATATTAATCAATCGGAGGGATGATGGCTCAATCAAACGCTCTGTCTACAGAAAATCTACATGAACTGGGTAGTATATGAACTCCCATAGTTACTGTCCGGTGCAGTAGAAAAAGAACCTAGTAAAAGCTTCATTTAATAGGATTAGTCGTATTTGCACTTATGACACTATTGAAGAAAATGACAAATTACTGACAGAAACGTTAATGCTGAACGGATATCCAAAGAATTTCACAAAACGATGGAAATGTTGCAGTATGGTGAAACCTACTATATTTCTAGTACCCAAAAATTCAGTCTATGTCACGTTACCCTTCAGAGGTGACTCAAATAGCCTTGTGTTAAAACAAAGGCTTAAGTCAGTTGTTAACAGAACATTTTATGCTGCTAAGGTAATTGTAGTATAAAAGTATAGGCCATTGATTCACAATAAGCCTAAACAGCACGTAAACGAATGCATCACATCCTACTGTGTCTATCAATTTACGTGTATGTGTGGACACACATACATAGGGAGGAGCAATCGTTATCTGCATGTAGGGGTAGCTGAACACATACCTAAATGGCTCCAAAAACAAATGGACTCGAAAGGAGAAATAAAAGTACAGGATAAACAACCTTCATCGTCTATTGCTAAACACTTAGTTGAGACAGATCACATAGTTGATATCAAATTATCTTTTGTGGTGTTGTATAAAAGTGCTTTAGGACGTATACTAAGGTTTGTAGAAGCTTTAGCTATACGGAAGTTCAAACCTCCTCCCTTGTGTGTTCAAAAACAATATGTACTTTCCCTCAACCTACCTTCGTAGAATGTGACTTACACTGTTCTCTTAATTATCTTTGTTTACAATTAGGGGAGTTTGTAGAAATAGTTAACTGTTTAATTCAATTTTGATATCACGAATTGATCTGAATCAGACAACCATTGATCACATGGAAGCACTGGACAGCTGTTTTGTCCTAGTATGGGACTCCTCAGCAGTGCGCATCCACGACCCCATCGGGGATCGAACCCAGGACCTTCTGGCTCCGCGCGCGAACGCATTACCATTGGACCACTGAGTCGGCTCCCAACGGTTGATATTTCCAATTCAGCCAATTCGTGATACGTTGCGCGACCTCCTCTATGCTATTGGTGAGTTACTGCCTCACACCCGACACGGTTGAACTCTACTGGTCACGTCTTCACACTAGAACTCCAGGAATTACCTCTTTGTTTACTTAGCTTATACTCTTAATTGTCTAGTGACCTTTATTTTTTTCATATATGAATGCCTTAACAAGTGTATGTGTGATCAAATTGTTCGAAATGTATTGCGCAAATATATCACATAGCTTTGATAAGCTTCGTCTTTTTATTGCATTATCATAATTAGTTTTAACACATCCTGTAATAGAAGTTATTTTTGAGTTGAATGTTTTTATAAAATAATTAATTACAAAACGATCATTTCATTTAAATTCAGATGATCCAAGTAAGTTCACTCTTTTGATTTTGATTTGAAAAATAATCTTTATCATAATCACCATTTTATGTTGTTTTAAGGTAGACATGACTTTTACGGCCGAATTTGAGCGACTATAAAATGACCTTAGAAGACTTAATCGAAATGAACCAATCACAACCCTCTAAATCAGAACTGACGATTTCCTCTAAATTTTAGTGATTTATTAGAGATTTCTAAACTCAGACTCATTGTAGTATGCCTCCCCCACGGAAATCTTTGGTAAATTACAAAATATTTATCCTCTTAGATTAGATGCATATAATATCAAAACTTAACTATAACCCAAAATGCAATGAGAAATCCGTCATTTCTAATAAATTATTTATGATTGAAATTGATAAATTATTAAGGATATATTGCTTTTATGTCATCTAAAAACTTATGTAAGTTATTTCCCAATTTCTCAGACTTTAAATCACGATGCATTTTATGTAAATATTCATCTAGATGGCTCCATAACATCCTTGCGATCCATAGTACGAATAGGCTTTTTAACTGTCACTATATATTATTGTTCCAGGTAATATGTATTTTTCTACCAGAGGAAGAAGTGTAGAGGCCAATCTGTCGCGAATCCTCTTACAATGTCCTTTGTTTAATGATCTATTCGATATACCAGAGAGCCGTCTTTTCAGAAACATCCGCAAGTGAAGCGGCTGTCGTTACTTTAATGCCAATCACCCATTCGTTTATTAAAAAGAGGATTTGTTCCAATTCTAGCTTGGAACGAGCAAAAAAGAATCTTTTCGGATGGACTTATTGCACCAGCAATCAGTACAACGAAATCAACAGCCATCTCGTGTCCCTTGTTTTCTTAACAATCCCATAGTTTGCAAATGAAAAACGAGATTTTTATCACTATTAAGATCTCGAACACTCTCTGTTGTTAGCATGATGTCTTCAAGTGTCCGCCGTGACCTTGAAACGCCTCCATCGTTCCTTATTGGTTCGGCCGTAAAAGTCATGTCCACCTGTAATAAATAGCATTTAATATCCCTTAAATGCAAACTACTTACTATCAAACTTTACTAATAAGTTGGATAATAATAACTAGATGCCTCATTCAAAACGTTTGAAATCCTTTATACTCGATGGTGAAATTGAGTTAGTAATAATTATCGCCCGTAAGTGCTATTCAATAATTACATTTCTCACCGAAATATATCTTTAACGGCAACAAAAGGTTTTCACGAAGTTCATTTTCTTATCAAAAACTAATAATATTACATATGTAAACACTCACCAATAGTCGAACGTCATTTCATTTTTTGTGATTGTGATTAATGTAAGTCAAGATAAATGTCTATATGATTTGCATAGGCAAAATTATCTACTATCTTCAACAGAGTTTCCTATAACATTTGTCAGTAGCACTATTGCATAACAATGAAATCTATATGTGATTATTTCTTTAAGATTAACGCATATATTCAACAGTTTACTCATGACAAATATACATATTTGTATTTTAGATTGTGATTGGTATGTAAAATACTATGAAACTAATTCAAATTTCAATTAATATTCTTATCTAAGTTTTTACATAATGTTAATGTTGTTGAATTGTTTTACTACTATAAAACGGTCAGCTACGAAACAACAATAATTTTTTTTAGTATTTAATGAAAACCAATTCAATTCAGTCATATCGTATGTGAAGCAGCTACTCAATATTTGTATTATGTAATAATTCTACAGCATCACAAATTATGTGAATTTAAGATTTTATGGTACTGTATAACGCTTATTTATTAGGAATGCCATCGCAAAGTTCATAGGTCCTAAATAACCATATTTAGACGAAACGGATATCTAGTTAAGACTGACTTCATACGTTTACATTATAATTCAGCATGTAGCAGTGATTAATACAGCCATCAATCTCTACAAAATTCTTGAAGCTGAATTCTGTGTCATATGATCTTGAAGTGCACCCGATATATGACCAAGTTACGTTTGTGGTATTACCAGGGCAACTTTTAACGTTTGGACCCACTCTTACGAATGAGAATAAATCAGAAGGCGATAAAGGATGGAAAGAAAGTTACATTTGGTTGTGAATAGAGCGGCAATGGAATAGCAAGGTCTAGGCTGGCAAACTAGAGAGAGAGTTGCTTTCCACGATGCGGCGTGACGTGATCTGGTGGTGATGCGTGACCGAACGCCTTCAACTAATCGTGTTCGCCAAAACAAACATGGTCAGCATCAATGTCGAGGACCTGTGTAACTATTTTTTTTGGGGATTATTTACCGCTACAATCTTTCTATTTTCAACACTTCATTGTAGTGATTGACATATCTTTTCTTATGAATGTAATTCACTTGAAAAAAATAGTTGTGCTTTTATTTAAACATAGTTTCATAGTATCAAATGTAACCTTAAAGCTAAAGTAAAATATGCAATTATTACTTAGTTTCCAGACTAGACGGTTTACAGAATTCTAACTCTGAATTTATTTTCTTGACTTTAATTATTTGCTTTAATAATCTTCATCTAATAAATTTAATTAGAATGTGTTGATCATACCAGTAATCTTACAATAAATGAATATTTTACTAGGAATATCATTATGCTTCATAGAAGTCAGTTAATTACCAAAGGTATCATTAACATTAGCATGCAAGTACATCCATCCGATGAGTCCCAAGTAGGACGAAAAGTGCGTACTGGATTCCACTTGCCAGTCACAATGCAACTTAAATATTAATTGTCATGTGTATTTATATCCCATAAATGATAACAAGCAAATAATCATTATAGTGTATAAATATGCAGTGGCTATAGTCTAGTCCAATCTAGACAACCAGATTGCGATGCAACATTGGGTTATACAAACAATCCAACGATCTTCCTAAAGTAATTAAAGTTGTTAAAAGAATATTAACAACAGCATTCAAATGTAATTAATTTTAATTAATACAAACTGCCTTTCAAAACGACATCATACTCCTGATAAAATTCATTGTAATACACAGTGTTTAGTACTAAAATATCATTCAATTAATCATTGTTATCTTGAACTTAACAGACAAGCAAATAATCTGGCATAAAATGCACTTAATTATTGTACATTTTTAGAAACATTTTAAAAATATAACTAGTCAAATTCAACTTTCTTTCCACTCCCCCTGAACCATCTTCTATATGATCACACTTTATGTTATTATTATTATCACTGAAGTAACTTTTACTAATTGTGGTAGTGTTAATCTTGAGGTGCCATGGAGGTATGACAACTTGAACCGATGCACATATTTGCCAGGGTCGATGTTTATCATACATACTAACAGAGAGACAAATCTCACATGCATTGTAACAAAATACTATGCCATTGTATTAATAATTTATTTACATAAATTTTTGAAGGTATTGTGATGCAGGACCGTAAGTCGTACATCATTATATGCTTTGTTAAATGTATGCTGATTCATTTCTATATTTATGCACGATAATGGTTAGTGATATTCTGAGAAAATATCTTACTCAAACAGCTTACTAACAGTTAACACTTGCTTACTTACTTACTTACTTACGCCCGTTATATATGTATGTACAATCAACATACAACCTGGCACATGTGTGCATCGGTTCAAGTTGCTATATTTTTGTGGCACCGCAAGATTAACGCCACCACCACTAGTAGAAATCACTTCTATAAAATAAAATAATAATAGTAACAAGGAGTGTGAACATATAGAATATGGTTCAGGAAGCGTAGAAAGAAAGTTATGGAATAATTTAAAGCTCATGATTTAAGGGAGGACAATCAGTGAATACATCTGCGCCATTGTGACCGATTCTGGGCCATGTCACTCAGTGTTTCTAGCCACTGGTTACGGTAATCGCGAGGACCCCATCCGGGTAGTCTGCAGCTACTGACACGACTTAAACCGGCAGTCAGTGACTTCATGGACTGATGCCGTGTTTTAGTTTGGCCACTCCTAACTCTCTTCCATCCTATTCCAATATCGGCCAGCATTGCGCGTCGAGGAAGACGGTGGTTGGGCGTACGCAACACATGTCCCAACCACCTCAGTCGATGAAGATTCACAACCTCATCGACCGATTCGCCACATTTGCCTAACACCCGTAGTCTTACCTCGTTATTACTTACTCGGTGATCCCAGCTAACGCGAACGATGTTTCGTAGACATCTATGGTCAAAAACTAATAACCTTCGAGTGTCATCTACCCTTAATGGCCACGTCTCACACCCATACAGTACGACATAGCGAACTGTTGTGCAGTACACTCTCCCTTTCGTTGAGAAACGAATATCTCGTCTACGCCATAGGTGACGTAAGTCGGCAAAAGCCAAACGAGCTTTTTAAATTCGTACTGAGATTTCGTCAGAGACTAACCCATTAGGGCTAATCAGACTTTCGAGGTAAGTGAAGTGGTTGGCGTGCTCGACTACTTCACTCCCTATCTTTAGTTCAGGTGTTAACGAAAACAAGTCCTGGAGCAATAGTTTGCATTTAGATGGGGAGAAACACATTCCGAACATGCTTACATTGTAGCTTATTGCTGTTAAAAGTTTCTGCATCTTATCAGCGTCTTCGCCAAATAAGACCACGTCATCACTATATTCTAAGTCAGCTACCCTTCACAGAGAACTATAAGCCACTTGCCAGTATTCTCCATTTAACTCTGTCCTGAGCAAGCCTTTCCAACTGTTTCCAGTTGTTGTTCATCCTCTTAATGTCTGCTTCCAATTCTCGGCGAAGTGTGTTCTTTGGCCTTCCTCCTTTCCGTTTCCCAACAGGATTCCATGTTAATCCTTGTTTCGTGATACAGTCTGATGGTTTCTGCAATGTATGTCTTATCCATTACCGACATCTTTTCCTAATTTCCTCTTCAAATGGAAGTTGGTTTGTTCTCTCTCATAGTAAACTGTTGCTGATGGTTTCCGGCCAATGGACATTTAGTATCTTGCGTAGACAGTTGTTTATAAATACTTGTACCCTTCTGATGATGTTTGCAGAAAAACGCTACCAGATTAAACAGGCTAAACAGTTAACAACATAAGAATAAATCAAGCGCGTTGACACTGTTAAAACATACTTCATAATGTTGGTGACTTAGTGATTAAACAATACAGCTGATATTATGAAATTAAGAGTAAAATGTAGGCAAGCCACAACTCTATGAAGTATTGCAGTGAATAGACGACTGAAGAACAAATAATACGAGTGTGCGGATATAAGCAAACAAGCAATATAAAGAATTGATAAAACCAACTAGAAGGTCCTACATACTGATGAGAAACAGAGGGAGAGGTGTTACCAAGACCTTATTTTGTAGGCGCGACTTGTCTGGAAGCTGATTTCAATAAAGCTTTAAACATTTATAAGCATATTCATATTCATAGCACTCGCGTTCCATACATAGGCTGCATATTGCATCGTGACACTTGTTTAGTTAGAGTAATTAGTTTCCACTAGACAACAGAGCGTTCAATTCATCATTCTGTGTTTATTGTTGTGAAACTATGTCGAATAATCAAAATAATTTGAATATAAAGTTAATCTGAATGATGTAAGAACGACAACATTTGAAGAATACTTTAAATTTAATGTGTTTCGTTGCATTCAATCTCATCAGCTACACACATGCTACTGACTTTAGTTAATTCACATTATTAATACACATATTGATTTTATCAACTGCATTGTTTATCTGATAACATCAATCTATTACTACTAGAGCAACTGAAGATTAACTACTGATTCCTTTTGAACACAAAGTTCAGGTTTCAATATTCTAATTGCAATGGCCTCAGAAAATTTTAATAGAATCGTATTACGTTGTTTATTATTGATTCCAAAAGTATTTGTCACATCGACCTTATGTCCCGTGTCTACCAAATGATGCCTAATTGAATTTCTAAAAGTAGTTACTTCTTTCAAGCACAGGTTTTTTGGGGTATGTTTAATAAATCGTAAACTGACCAGTCTTTCTGTCCTTTCAATGTACTTGGTACCAATTCACACGTACTTGAAATCAGAAGATTGAAACCTAACGTTCGTGTTTAAAAAGAATCGGTATTTAATTTTCAATTGCCCTGGTAGCAATAGATCAATATTATCAGATAAACAATTCAAATGACAAAATCAATATGTGTATTATTAATAATTTGAATTAACTAAAATCAATAGCATGTATGTGTCTGATGAGAATACAACAAAGTACATTGAATTTAAAGTATTCTGTAAATGTTGTCGTTCCTGCATTATTCAAAATTGTTGAAGAGAATAAATTATACAAAGTGAATTAATTGTTAACTTCTTTCTTATGTAATCCACTTTATTTAATAAACTAATTGTTTAATTCAATTTTGACTGGTAGAGTTCAACCGTGTCGGGTGTGAGGCAGTAAATCACCAATAGCATAGAGGAGGTCGTGCAACGTATCACAAATTGGCTGAATTGGAAATATCAACCGTTAAGAGCCGACTCAGTGGTCCAGTGGTAAAGTGTTTGCCGCGGAGCCACAAGGTCCTGGGTTCAATCGCCGATGGGATCGTGGATGCACACTGCTGAGGAGTCCCATACTAGGACGAAACAGCTGTCCAGTGCTTCTAGGTGATCAATGGTTGTCTGATTCAGATCAATTCATGATATCAAAATTGAATTAAACAGTTAACTATTTCTACAAACTTCCCTAAATGTAATAAATTAATTTATAATTTTTTTTTTTTATTTTACACTTTATTATTACAGGCCTTATGAAAATATTTTAAATGATGTTTAACATTAATTTATTGATAGAATTTAGACAATTTTTTTTTCTAATAAATCAATAATTATCAATAAATATTTATAAAATTGATTAGAAAATAAATTTACAAAAAAATATTTTTTTTTTCCTTAATAATAAAAATAATTTGAATATTTAAAAAAAAAAAATTATAATCTAATATATTTTTGTTTCTATGGGATATAAATTATTATTAAATTATTTTAAGGTTTTTTAAATTTTGTTTTTCTTTTTTTGAAGAATTTTAGAACATATTTAAAATATATTTATATATTGTAATAAGGATAAACTTGTATTTTTCCGTTGATTTGTAATGGACTGAAACTAGTCAGTATGTGTTGCCATATGTGCATTCTAAGCGGATTGCCTCAATATTAGCGTTATTACACAAGTTATATATATTTTTAAGTTGGATTGATTTAATTGAACTTTTAGCTGTTTTGCATTTTTTTACTTTGATATACAATACTACAGTTATTACATTTGATTTAGTGGGAAAAAAAAAACATTTTATCGATTGTCTATGTCAATGGAGATTGTTATTTGTTTCATTGAATATGTCACAGATTGATGTTGGAAGGGTAGCATTAAAAACCAGGGAGCATTAGACAGCTTCTTCGTTCTAGTGCGCCCTCCCCCCAGATTCCGCACCAAGAGCTTTGAGTTGTCAGAGAATGCCGAACCATCTGCACCATTAGGTCAGCATTCAATGATAAAATTTCCACTTCCATCAATTTGTGATATATAGCGTGTTGATCATCGATTGTCATTGGTGATAACTGTCTCACACCCGACAAGTCTAAACTCCAGCAGTCACGACTTCTTGCTAAACATTCAGGAACATCTCGGAGTTAGTCACTAGTGAGGTGATTATTATAGTTCAGTTGGGATGATCATTTTTGTGTAAATTGCTTATTTAGTTAGTTGAATATGTTCGCCGTCAAGTTGAAGCCCCTGGTTGGAAATCTGGGGTGCGTACTGTTTTTAAAGTTCCACACTAGAACAAAACAGCTATCTAGTACTTCCTGGTTTCAAATGGTATCCCGCATACATCAATCTGTGACATTCAATCAACTAAATAATCAATCTCCATAAAAATAATCATCCCAATTAAACTATAATAATCCGATTACTTGTAACTAACCCTAAGATGTTCCTCAGACTCTTGTAAGAAGTTGTGACTGGTGGAGTTCAGACTTGCCGGGAGTGAGACAGTTATCACCAACTACAATGAATGACGATATCGATATATATCACAAATTGATGAAAGTGGGATCCACTATTTATTGGTATTATCTGCAAAACTTTTAAATACTCAATTCAAATATATATATATATTATCATTTAGTCATTGTGGATATAGAGCGATGGAAGTTCATACCTAATGACCATAAAATGTTGTGATTAGGATAGGCTTGTATTATCTCGTTGATTTGTAATGGACTCAAAGTAGTCAGCCTCTGTTGTCTTATGTGAATCCTAAACGGATTGCCTCGATATTGCGATAGTACACAAGTAATATTTAAATTAATTTGTGACTGAAAAGTGGAATCCAAGATGCATTTTTCTTCCTGTTTGCGACTCATCGGCTGGATGTACCTTCATCTTAATGTTGTTGTTTCCTGTAAGATTCGAACTCAGTATGCATCTTGCAAAACGCCACCTAATGGTGGCGTTTTTTAATATTTGGTGGTATTAACATTCAAACTGTTAGCATCAAACGAAAATCATGCGACTAATTCAAGAAGTAAACTAATCAGTCCCAGTATCATTCATCAATAGTAGCAATATTCATCAGCAAACAATTCGTGTTCTTTCCAAACTTATAAATGTGTATTAATTAACAAGACTATTCATAAGTTCATCAAAATCAGTGTACTGCTCTCGTTTTAAATATACGGTCAATAAAAATCATCTACCTTCAATGAAAGCTTCAGTCGCAACTGTTACTAAACTGAAACTAACTGAATTTAATGAAAGATGGATATTTGAAGCATAAACAACCACTTGAATTCAGTTAAAATTGTTAATTACAAACATAGGATGCTTTAAATATGTAATTTTGTTACTATGCTTAAAACAGTAAGAAATGATTTCTAGGTTATAGAGAATATCTGAATTCAAATATTTCATTCTTGTTTTCCACCAACGCTCTTCTTACACTGATAAATATACGTATATACTCATATATATAATTTACAATAATAATAAAGTCATTCATTGCCGACCAAGTAACAATGTATTCAATAACCGTGTTATAAATTTAAGGTCTTTATAAATTGTTAACAAGTGATTAACAAAATATGTGTCTACTATTACACTCTTCATTCAACTCACAAATGTAAACTTCTGTTCCTCAAATTATCAACCTACTTGAAAATGAGTATGATGAAAAGGATAGAAATAAATAGTGTAGCAACATTATAGTATCTACTAACATTTGTCAATTCTATAATGATGTATATCATCAATTATCTGTACAACTATAAAATTACCAACAAAATATCAATGTATTATACTGAAAGTAAACATAAATCACTATAGTCTGAGAACACATTCAACAATCATTAATGTATTAGTATCAACGGATTAAATACTATACTGAAGAGACAAGCAGGTATTATGAAGGGTTTTGTTTGATTCTGTTAGGTTTGTGGTAATTTAAAAAAATTATAAGTAGATTCTTATCACAGTTCTAACAATATGGAAGTGAATGTAACCAGATTTTATTCAATTTATCCAAATATTTCAATTGAAATATCCTTGTTTCGATGTAACAACAAAAATTAGGATCTTAGTGTTATTTGATCATGTAAAATCAGTCTTCATTCACTATAAACCACATTCAATGATCCATCCATTCGAACAACAATCAAATCAATGAATTAGAATACAAATAAGTATATTATGATGAAATATGATGTCAGAAATATGCATATTAATAACCCCACAAGTTGACTAATCATACTTCAATTAGCCAGACCTTTCCTTTATGCCCCGATGTTTCTACTAAATCTGTAAATGTGACACTGATTATCTATTTTTCTTTTTTCAGCATTTCATCAATTGTAATTGATAGTCATCAGTAAAAATGTAAATACAATTGATGATACACGTTAGCTACAAACACATAATGATGATGAAAGTGACAGAATTAAACAAAATGAGTCGTTGTGATTTCGGTGATTCATTCAATATCTACTATTTTCTTAGTGGGAATTAATTTAAATTTTTGATCTTAAGCTAGATTTACATTTTATAGTTCTGTTTCTATAGCACTATCAAACTTGTGTAATACTGCTGCTCCAGTTGTCCAGTGCTTCCTCAGCTTCAGTTTCATTTTAGTCACCACCAAATGGTGATCTGAAGCTATATCGGCTCCTCTCCTTGCTCTTACGTCTTCCATGGTTCTTCTAAACTTCTTATTGATGCAGATGTGGTCGATTTGGTTCTCCGTGATGTGGTCCGGTGAAACCCATGTAGTTTTGTGTATACGTTTGTGGGAGAAAATGGTGCCACCTATAATCATTTTGTTGAAGGCACATAAGTTCACAAACCTCTCACCGTTATCATTCCTCTCTCCCAGTCCATGTTGTTCCATGATGTCTTCATACCCGGTGTTATCCACTCCGACCTTGGCGTTGAAGTCGCCCATCAGAATGGTCAGGTCCTTGGCTGAACATTTCTCGATGATTGACTGCAGCCTCGCATAGAACTGGTCTTTGTCGTCTTCGTGGCTGTCATTGGTGGGTGCGTAGCACTGGATGACATTCATTGCAATCCCTTCCTTCTTCGTCTTGAAGGATGCTGTGATGATCCTAGGTCCATGAGGTCCCATCTTATAAGAGACTTCCATGCATCTTGGGATAACACCAATGCTACTCCTTGTGTGTGGGGGGCGCTTTCTTCTTCGTGGCCGGAGTATAAAAGCACATTTCCCGAGGATAACCGTTGCTGTCCAGCTTGCACCCAATGCGTTTCGCTTATTCCAAGTATCTTCAGGTTGTATCTTTTCATTTCTTCAGCTATTTGCATGGTCCTCCCTGTTTCCCACAGCGTGCGGACATTCCACGTACCTATATTAATGGTTGCTCTGGTTGTCAGAAGAGACATCGGCCTCGTGGCTTCCGAAGAAACTCGGCTTTCACCATGAAGCGTCATAACATACCTTCCAACTCCCAGGGCAGAGTAAAAATGGTTATAAAGGTTTTTACTGGTTAGCGTTTTTTTAGCACGTTTGCTGTTTTACGGGATGGGGTTACTAGCCCCATGCCCAACCCTCCTCCTTTATCCGGGCTTGGGACCGGCAGCAACCCTAGGGGCTAAAGGCGGAGTTTTCTATGGCACTATATTATAATGCTAATTCTAGGCTTTGTAATTCATATGTGTATATGCAATTTTCCCCTAGAATATGTCCATTTTACTTGAATTTCTTTTATTTTTTTTTTTTTTGCCTGTGATAATACAATGGATATTATGATGGAGTTGATTTAATGGCTCAGTTCGTATCGAGCAGTCTGATTATCCATAAACTTGTTGGAATATTAATATATAAAGTGTAAATATCAATTAGTCAAATCCAACGATAATAGGACGAAGATAATGAAGAGAACAATCTGAATCACACTCCTACATACGTAGGTTTATTGTACGTACAAGTTGTTGCTAAACACTTCATAGAGGGATGTATTTTAGTATATTACTGAAATAACCAGTAAATTATATTGTTTACCTAGTATTGTTGATAATCTGCATCACACTTCTTTAGAATCCTACAAACTATCCTTGATAGATTGCACTGAAGTTAAGTTAATTAACTTGATTTTTATGCTATATGTCTTAGACTTTCTATTTGTAATATCAATCTCACAAAAGGTTACTCACTTTGTTACTTTTAACTATCTTATTATTAAACTTATTAGAATAAAGTACCCATAATTATATCACTAATTTATTTGTATATGTAGAAATATTAAAAAAAATAACTCATATGTAGGACTATTGAAATGACTATATTATTTGCTAGAACATTAAATATGACCGAATCAATTTACAATGATCACATTTACAACTGTCAACAAATTTGATGATATTTCAGAATCCATATCAGAATATAGTTTTTATTGCATGCAACAAATCTTAATACATGATTACATATAACAAGTTATCTTACTATATGTCAAGGTCACCTCGATTACATAATCATGCCGATGTAACTACTTAATTTGCATTGGTGAAAATTCTATTTTATTAAGTGTGTCACACCACTAAATCGGTAGTCGTTTTGTTTAAATTTGATCGTCATACTATTAATTTTGCTTAAGTTTTATTATTTCGTTCAGTTCACATTACTCTGATAACCACAAATTTGTGTAATATCCTTTTTAGTTATTAGTATTCTGTATTACAGTTACTTAGTAAAGTAGTTAGAGATGAAAATATTTCAATTTATCAAAACATAAATGCATATTTTTGTCGAATTAAACACAAAAACATCGTATCCACAATCGATTACATGAAACTCTTTCACATAGGATACATTTTTAAATTCAATAAGTGATTTGATTGACTCTTGGATTGTCACAAATCCCAGTAAAATCAAACTTCATTGTTTCTTACAATTTACTTGTTAATGCAAGTACTCACATCAATAAATAAACTAAATCATTTTGATGGGTCACTAAGTGTACATTGACTTTGCAGTGAATTCATGGAAAATATTAAGATGAAGAACATTAAAAGAATAAACACAAAGTTTAACAACAAAAATAGCTGAGCACTGTATCGATGTTGACTGAAGTTAGAAAAAATAACTGTCGGATGCTGGTTTAGTTTGTATATGAGTTAAGCATTCACCTTGAAAATTGGTAGTCTTTTGCTCAGTCTCAGGTGAAGTAATCCCACACTTGGGTGAAACTAGTATTTTATAGTATCTAAACCATGTAAATTTGTGACAACTATTTCGAATTCAATATTATTCCTAATTAAGATTGTTCACTTCCTAATGCGATCCAGCAAAACGGACATTATACAATATAACTCACTGATTCACAAGTAAACTGATTCAGGCTAGAGTGTTTCATTTGTAAGTGCTTTGATAAAATTATTCGCATACATGCATATGTACATTTCAGCTTAGTTGGGTAGTGGCATAGGTTAAACTTCCAAAGGTCCTGGATTGATTAATTCGAACAGGCCGTGCAGTTTGCAATAGTTATCCGCGAAGTTTTGCCTGATTTATTGGAGGAAGAAAATGACAGGTATAGAGTTTCAGCTTGTACATCCTCTGTTGGTTTCCGAAACTGTCCAGTTTATTGTGATAGACTTTTGTCATGCCTTATTTTAAAAGTGGTTAATTTCCCAAATCTTTTCTAATCTTTAAAACAAGGTCTTTTGTTAGTCATATTTATCTGGGATTTGCAGGAAACTGAGTAACTACTCTTGGAGGGAAGATTGATTATCAGCTATTTGATGAAAGTAGCCTAAAATACTTTCTTCACAACTGCTAATAAAATTGTTCTAGATGTTAAACGCGTTGTAATGTGGTTTAATGAAAGCTATACTGCTAGTCAACCCATAGTTTGTTAAATAAGCTTTCCACTAAACGTCATTTTGACTTACATGTAATGAATCAGGAATCTCTACATGATGTCCAATATCCAGGCAATTTTACTCGTGAAAAATTTGTTGCCTTTCAGATATTAATGTTTAAGGAAGTTCTCATGAATGCCTAGTAGAAGGCCTTATATCAACTCTTCTTATACATTGAAAGAAACCGATTGTGTTACTTAAGAGGAAAATAAGGTATATCAGAGAGGAAAACTGTATTCATCAAATTCATTAATGATAGCTGTGCATTCGAATTTACAATGACTCTCTATTAACGAGAGGAATGTAATTGACAATGAAACGATATCGCCTATATACTGTGTCATTCTTTAATAATGTCTTTTTTTAACAAAGACATTATGCTTCTTGTGTGATCATATTGAAAGTAACAACCCCGATATTGATATACCGAATCATAATTTAATAGAAGTGTTCATTTTAATTTACGTTCAATGTATAGTTCACATACAATTCACTTTCCTCTTGATTACTGTTTTTTGACGAATCTAGTGAACACGTCACTTAGATAAACGACGGATAACTTTCATTTATGCAAAAGATTTATCAACTGTCATTAATCAACTAAGTTCATATTAGAATCACAGAAATATTCTAAATTTAATTCCCTTGATCCTATTGAGTAGAATGTTGAATTTTAAAGTGATATTGTAACCATAAACAATTTGTTCTATACAGTTCCTTTTGATACACTTTCTGAATATATAGATAGACTAATATACTTATTAAATCACTATGAATGGTATTGTGCAGCTACTGAAAATGAATTCGAGGCCAAAACAACTTCTTCAAAGAAACTTCTTATTTTTTACTGGCTACAACAAAAACATGTAAATGCATAAATATCGCTGACTGACACGTTTTTATTGTTGCTATATTTGATTTTAATCATATTACTTCAAGTGATTACAGACCGCCATGGGTCGATAAGAAGTCTTTAATTTCAATGAATGCATGCTATTCCTCAAATCTTATATTATCCGGTTATTCAAACTAACGTGAAATTTTAGTTGTATTGAAAATTCTATTTGATTTTCACTGCACCAACAATTGGCTGGAGAATGCCAGTTGGCGGTCTTGCTCCACGAAGTGTAACAGGCATTGACTGATTGATTGATTGCACTAACAATTGTAAATTCATATGGTTATTATTTTGAGTGACACATTGACCATTTCTTTGGATTATGATGACAATGATGATAATAACAATTATTGTTTTGAGAGTGGGAAATAACTATATTCTGCATTCATTTATCCAAATTAACGTAAAATTAGAAACTTTGAACATTTCAACATTTATTCCATAAGTTATATCACGGTGTTATTTACCTCAGTAACCGTATGAATAACGTTTTTATACAGTTTATGATACCGTGACATGAATTATGAACCATGTATCACAACAAATTAGCACTAACTTACGTAAAATCAACATACTCATTTTTATGCATATTAGTTTCAGTCAATGTTAATTACAACCTACATTTTAAATGCATATGATAAATGCCATAATTAGTTATATTCTAATTGCATAACATTCAATGCACTTGCTAATAGCCGGAATGCATTAACCCTATAGCATTAAAAAAGTTGCATGTTTACTCTCACATTTTGGTTATCCAGTCCATCCGACTTCCGAGAGAATTGTTCATTATTATCACTATTACTATTATTTTTATTATTATTATTTTGATAACAGCAATCGAATAATTTTTAACCAACTACGGGTGATGAATTCAGTATATTTTGAATGCTATTTTATACTACTTAATAGTAGGCAGAATTACAGATAAGTAATTTCGGTTTGTACATCAGAGGTTGATGTTAGCAGGGTACAAGTGAAAACCAAGGAACACTAAGCATTTGTTTCATCCCATCATAAAATTCTTCAACAGTTCGCAGCCTAGATTCCACTTTATGTGCTTTGAGTTGGCATCATAGGGATAGCCGTCATCCAACAGTAGATTCCGAAATCCATCAAGTTGTGTTAGCTACACCTGGAATAATGAGATCTGTCCTAATGGCTTCCAACATGCCTTGAAGAATAATCTTTATGAATAATGACTATTTATAGTTTTTTAATACAAGTACTCAGTGATAAATAAAGACCGACTTATGAGGTATCACTTTGCAGTGCACAAATTACTTATACATATTTTGCCTACTTATAAGTAGTATAAAATACCATCCAAAATTTGCTCATTTTACGATCACATACATTTTCAAATTCACATCTGTTAAATTTTTTTGCATATATTCAGTCGATGTAAAGGCCTTTCATACTAGCATATATCACTTCAATTAACTCAATATATTTATACAAATGGCCTATTTTTGATATTACAATGAGTTTGTCATTGGTTTATAATTGAAAGTGCTCGGTGACGATATTATAAAATATTTCTTATTGTTATAGCTACAAATTGATGGAACATATTCTTTCAAATAACTTATGTAGTCCTTCTAGTCTCTTTGGCTCTTATCTACATGATTAGTGATTATAATAATTGTATAAATTTTTATTTGATTACCAATTAGCAAGAAGTATCCATATTTAACATGTTTTGTGGTTACTTCTATTGCTTCTATTTTTTGGATTGACATCGAATTAACAGCTGCTAAATATAAAATTTTCGGCCTTATTAAAAAAATTCAGGACAATATTAAGAATATCAGGAATCCACACGGAATGGTAGTGCCAAGTAAATTCCTTTTGTGCACTAAAATTTAGGTTAGTATATTTAACATGGGCTGCTTCTGAAAACGCCAAAGTCCAGCCTTATGACTATTTAAAACAATTTGTGGCTTTGATAAATTTTGATAACGCAATAAGAAGACGAATTTTATCAGAGCTATGTGATATATTTGCGCAATACATTTCGAACAATCTGATCACACATACACTTGTTAAGGCGTTTATATATGAAAAAATAAAGGTCACTAGACAACTAAGAGTATAAGCTAAGTAAACAAAGATAATTAAGAGAACAGTGTAAGTCACATTCTACGAAGGTAGGTTGAGGGAAAGTACATATTGTTTTTGAACACACAAGGGAGGGGGTTTGAACTTCCGTATAGCTAAAGCTTCTACAAACTTTAGTATACGTCCTAAAGCACTTTTATACAACACCACAAAAGATAATTTGATATCAACTATGTGATCTGTCTCAACTAAGTGTTTAGCAATAGACGATGAAGGTTGTTTATCCTGTACTTTTATTTCTCCTTTCGAGTCCATTTGTTTTTGGAGCCATTTAGGTATGTGTTCAGCTACCCCTACATGCAGATAACGATTGCTCCTCCCTATGTATGTGTGTCCACACATACACGTAAATTGATAGACACAGTAGGATGTGATGCATTCGTTTACGTGCTGTTTAGGCTTATTGTGAATCAGTGACCTATACTTTTCTACTACAACTACCTTAGCAGCATAAAATGTTCTGTTAACCACTGACTTAAGCCTTTATTTTAACAGAAGGTTATTTGAGTCACCTCTGAAGGGTAACGTGATATAAACTGATATTTTGGGTACTAGTAATAAAGTCGGTTTCACCATACTGCAACATTTCCATCGATTTATGAACTTCTTTGGATATCCGTTCAGCATTAACGTTTCTGTCAGTAATTTGTCATTTTCTTCAATAGTGTCATAAGTGCAAATACGATTAGTCCTATTAAATGAAGCTTTTACTAGGTTCTTTTTCTACTGCACTGGACAATAACTATGGGAGTTCATATACTGCCCAGTCCATGTAGATTTTCTGTAGACAGAGCATTTGATTGAGCCATCATCCCTCTGATTGATTAATATATCCAGGAAAGGGAGTTGGTTATTATTCTCCTCTTCACAGGATAAACTAATATGATTTTGTATGGAATTCAGTTCCCTTAGTAACCTATTTGCATCATCGATTATTATTCTCGTGACATAAGTCCTCGACATTGATGCTGACCATATTTGTTTTAGCTGACACTACTAGTTGAAGGCGCTCGGTCACGCATCACCACCAGATCACGTCAAGCCGCATCGTGGAAAACATCACTCTATCTAGTTTGCCAGCCTAGACGTTGCTATTCCATTGCAGCTCCATTTTACAATCAAATATAACTTCCCTTTCACCAATTATTGCCTTCTGATTTCTTCTCATTCGTAAGAGTGGTTTCAATCTGTTAGGGATTCGAAATCCCTAGAAATACAATTGTCATTCTATCAAGTTGTATTGATTTTTTGTTAACATGATTTGCAAACCTTCATCACTTTATGTGAGCACATTTGACAACATTTAATTGTATTATTAAAAGTGTTGATAATTTTATTTGATGAATAATCATCATGATTATTTTGTATATATAAGCGAATGTGTAAAATATAATCCGACTCTGAATCTTATTCCGACCTGTCTGGTTGGTCTTTGTCTTATTCTTCTATCTCCGGCTTGGGACTGAGTGGGCTTAAGCAAGTCGCGTATTATCAACTAGGCACATTTCAACAGGCGTCTGCTACAACCAACTGATCAACAGGACCAAAAAAACTTTTCTCACGTTATAACACAATCGTTAGAAGTTGCCCTGATAATATCGCAAGCGTAATTTGGTCATATATCGGGTACACTTCAGGTTAAATAAAACCCACGAATTTCATGTTCTTTCGGAATATATTCTGAGGTTTTGTAGAATAGGCAATAAATGGATATGCGACAGGAAGAGTCAATTTTATTTTGGATGGTAGTCAACAACTTTTCTGCACACTGATATAATCCCTTTGAGTGGAGAGTTGATAACTACATTCCTGCTATGAAAACACATTTTCTTACCAAAATGAAATTGACAAGCATTTATGCAAGTCCATTACGTCCACTTTAACTATATGTTAAATTGTTGCAGTGATAAGAAAAATGCATTGTTAAGCAAAATACATGAGTTATTGTTGCAAAATTTACGTAGTACGCAACCATAAAGCCAGTATGACTTTGATGTCGGGAATGAAATATCTGCAACCATAAGTAAGAAATTCCAGTAAGTGAATGTTGGATATGCGACTTGACAGGATTTCAAGAAGGATTCAATTTAAGAAACACTAAAAAGTAGACAAAGTTCAAATAATGTACTTATTAATCTGTAGAATAAGTGTTGTTCTGCAAAATGAATTATGAAATAAATCATTACAAACTTTTAATATTATAAGCACCCAGTTTAAGACATAGTGTCAAAGCCAAAAGTAATAGCAAATCAAAAATGGTCGAACTGATGGTGAAACTATATTTTAGAAGACTAAATTCAATTCACTAATGGTATACTATTATGTAATGGTTGTTTCAATTACTTGCATTATTATTGCTGTAGCTTCTAAGTGATTGAGTTAATAGATTTAAAGTGAAAATGGAACATCACTTTTAAATCACTACATGAAGTTATCGATTCCAACCACAGTGGTAAACACCTCACAAATAATTTGAATTGAGTTAATTAAAGTTGTGTGTGTGTGTGTGTGCATTTTCATTATGGAATATTAATAGGGTGAGAATTTCATAAGTTAGAAATTTTTAGGTCAGCTAATTCACGAAGTTTTCGTAGTTCATCGATGTATTTAAGTGTTTACGCTTTTAAGACTAGATCCAATTTAATACGAATAAATGAGTCATTTTAATTAAAAACAGTCTAGGAATCTACTTTCAACTTATGAAGTACCACAGAAGGAATAGAAACTGTGTGAGTGTTTGAAGGTATCTGTTATGTCGGACCACTAAAGAAGTGTGAAATAACTTCCAGAACTGTATTTTAGAGAACTAACTCATTTATCCTGGTTGTGTGTAGTGTAAACATTGCATTTCTATTATTGTTATGCTCCTCTTACTCTATACTTCCTTTTAGTATATTTGCTGTTATTATATTGTCTCATACTATGGACTACAGTTTACTAGTTGTGTACAAGTTACCCCTATTCACTGCCACAATCTCTTCTGTTTTGTATTAATGTAAAATCCCTAATTGGCTTGCTGTGTGGTCTGAGCTTGTTTATATATAAAGGCATGATTAAAATACAATACGACCGGAAATTGGACTGGGTTGATTGTGTCTTGTTGGCTAGTAGCTGCTGTTTTCTCTATTCCGACTTCGGGGGCTGGTAGTCGTGGGGCAGACATATACGTTCTTCTGATTGGAAATTGTCAAGGTCACAGTGTATTATTTTTTCAATACGTAACAGTATCTACCTCCAAAATACTCTATATAGAATTAAAATAATAATGTAAGTTTGTCGTCTTGGATTCCAGAGGTTAGTCGAAGTAGGACATTATACTTTTCTGAAGTGTTGGTCCTATCATATATATGTAAGCTTATATCGGATGTTACTACAGTCTGAGACTTCCTAATTACTAGATGAGAGTTTATAATATTAATTATGAGAGCTGGATAATCTTTACAGTGTAGGATTGGAACAATCATAAAGGCAATTGCACTGATCCGAGAAACTGCGTTTTTTTGATTTACTAGTAATATAATCACCTAGATAAGTTATCAATATGATTTAATTTCTCTTAATCCTTGAAAATGAATGTCAGTAGGTGTAAAATGGTAAGTTGTATCAACGAAACAGGGTAATATGAAACCACATGTAAAAATATATAACAGAGTATAATTTTTTAGTTAATTGGTCTATTCAAACAAAATTAATTATTCATGGAATTATTTGGAGTTCATTGAATGTAGTCACCAGTAAGGATTTGAGAAACTAAAAAATGTTGAAGTATTGTTTCCTGTTGAAAGAGCATGTAAACGACATATTAAGACTGGTAAAGAATCAGCAGGACTGTGATTATTCTAAATTATAATCGTAGAAATGGAAGGAGCTTTAGTCGACTATACAGCCTACTTATCGAATATGTACACTATTTCCAAAATATATTTATTATCTTTTTACAGCTTTCTTCGTTATTACTTCATGAAGGTCAAGATATCTGAACCATCAAAAATTGGAACAACAAACAATAACTGTATATACAGTTACCTGAATCGAATCGCAAGAACCTGACGAAATAGTCTAGTAAGTTCTGATCGTAAATGATTTTGACCACTTTCTAATACTAACATTAAACAATGAAATGATAGCAACATATCTAAATTCTAGCATATATTTTATTGACTCTTAATTGGTATCTCAAAATTCTTACTACCCTAAGTTAGGCTGTTGTCATCTGAGTGAAATAAAGCTTTCAAAACTGTGATATTTACATTTGTATCAATATATTCATAAGTCGATCAGCACTTAGAAACTAAGAAAGTTCCATGTAAGCGAGAAATATCTACGCACCTGTGGAACAAACTGACTAGGGTAACAATGATATGTAATTATGTTTTCGTATAAAAACTTTGTAAATTTATTGTGGCTGTTATATTCATCTATATGAAACTTAACTTCTAAAACACCATTTGTATGCTTCAATTGTAGCGTTGATAATTGCCAATGAACAAATTATATTCATCTAAGTATTCATAATTCTATGAGGTAATCACTAATGCACAGAATCAACCATAAACAGTGAATCAATGCCTGTTACCCCAAGTGGAGCATAGACCACCCACCAGCATTCTCCAACCAACTTTGTCTTGGGCTTTCCTTTCTAGCTCTTCCCAAGTGCTATTCATTCTCTTCATGTCTGTTTCCAATTCCCGATGCAATGTGTTCCTGGGTCTTCCTCTGTTTCTTTGGCCTTTTGGATTCCAAGTTAGTGCTTGTCTTGTGACACAGTTTGATGGTTTCCTCAGTATGTGTCCAATCCACCTCCAGCGATAAACAGTGAACCCACTGTATTATTTATAATAACACCTTATAGATACAGCGATACGCAATAGTTTTCCAGTGTGATATGTACTACTGAAATAGAGAAAAGAAAAACTAAAGTCAAATATTCTTTGTAAATAAAACATATTAATGTATTGTCATAACTTGTATGACATTATTGATATTTTTTGTAGTCAGTAAAATGTTCACTTTCATTAAAATCTTTACTTATTAAAGTAAATAATAAAAATGTAAACAATATTGCTGAAAGAGTAGTATATTTAGTACAAACAAAAAAAAAAAAGATAGTTAAAACGCCAAAAACAATTATCATATAAACAATTCACCTGATAGATGAATACAAAAGTTTTGATTAGTAAAGT